>JANEYF010004580.1:0-364812 GCA_029963845.1 Rhamnusium bicolor | reverse complement strand
TTCTTTCCATCATAATTACACCTTCTTTAATCATAAAAGTGAGGATGTCTTATGAAAATTACGAGAAATATGATATACTAGAATGCTTTAATTAAAAAGTAATAACAATTGTGATATTGCATCCGAAATATATTTCAATTGCTCTCCAGAAAAGACAATCTAATAAAGCTATTTTTAAGAGATTGAAAGAAATCTCATTAAATGTGGGTCCCCAAGTCAAGACCAAAAAATTACAACATTGAAGATGCTGAAGAAGCTTCTATAGCTGTAATTGGAATGGCGGTTGCAAATCCTTCAATTTCAAATCTTCAAATTGAAACTGATTCTGGGATTTCAAGACGTTAAGCTTTGGGTATTTTGAAGACACAAATTCAGGCCTTATACAATAAGGAAACAACATCACCTGCAACCGATCTTCAACGACGATTGGAGTTTTGCATATGGTATCTTCAAAAAGTCAACAAGATCCATTCTTCTCTAGAAATGTAAGTTTGAACCAAATGAAGCCTACATTAGCAGTGCAGGAATTTTCAACGGGTATAACGAGCACTATTGGTCTGATATGAACCCTCACCATACCGTTGACGTGCGATCTCGGGACCTTTGGTTTAGTGTTTGGTGTAGTCTACGTGGCAATCGTGTTTTAACATATCACATATATCAAGAAAATGTTAATGGCCAACAGTACTACGAGATCTTTAATCAGAACATTATTGAGGAATTTATGGACAATCTACCCTTAATTGAGGCAAGAAATCAGTTCTTTCAACAAGATGGTGTACCACCTCATAATATCAGGACTGTTTCAAGAATTATTAAATACCAATTTGGAAATAACTGGATGGAAGTAACGAATCAGTGAGGTGTCCACAACGATCACTGACTTTTTTCTATTTATTGGACAAGGGAAACCAGTACTGACATAAATGAACTCAGACAAAATTTTATAGACTGTGAATTCCATTTCAACTCTTCATATTTATAATTACAGTTGAGAGTGTTATGAAGAGGTGTAATTTATGTATAGAACATAATGGATATCAGTTTGAACATTTACTTTAATTTGAATTTTTGTATTGTAATTTAATATATTATAAAATTAGAAATAAATATCTGATTTTTTTGGACTTGGCTTGTTGAAAGACCCACAATTAATGAGATTTTCTTTTAACCTCTTAAAAATAGCTTTATTAAGTTGTCTTCTGGATAGAAATTGAAATATATTTCGGATGCAATATTACAATTGTTATTACTTTGAATAAAGCATTCTATCATATCATATTTCTCGTAATTTTCATAAGACGTCTTCACTTTATGATTATATATTAAATGGGGTAAACACTGTCATAGATGACACACATCTACTTGGAATAAATATAAAAAAACGCAAAAAGTAATCTACTAAAAGATTATTTTCGCTATTAAATACTTACACCTCAAAAGCGATCCCACTTATGATACTTATATAGTTTTGAAAGTCAAAAAAAAATTTCCTTTTTAACTAAATCATAGAACAACTATGACTCCCTTTAAAAAAAAATACAACTTTATGCCATAACTGGAAATTGCACTCTTTTTTTTTTAATTTTCTCGGCAACGCCACTGTATTATACAGAAAAAAAGTGCCTGAAGAATGTAAAAGTTGTTTTTCATAACTTTACAAACAACAAAGATAATGACGTCTAAAAGTCGAAAAATCGACCTTTTGTTATAACTCGAAAACAAAAGACGATATCAAATTTTTGTTTTTGTCGATGAATTTGTCTCAAATAGAGAGATCTAGAATGTGTCTTCCATTTTTTTGTATCTCTCACAGTTAACGAGTTATCCTATACAAATGTCGAGAATTTGCCCACCCTGTACAAACCTATGCACCTTAATTATTGGCTAAATCAATCTTGTAAACAAAGCATTCTTATATATGATAAACATAAAACCTGAGTTTTTAAAATTTTTGTAAAAAGCAGTGTCTATTTCATTATTCATTTTATACTTCTGCTTTTATTTGTTTCACATATGTCCTTCTGTCAACCATATGAGTCAGTAGTTGCCACCGGTTCTGGACTACGGTTAATTTCCTGTCCCTACTGATCTGTAGAGAAATAAATGTCAAATATTTGATAAAAAAAAAGTTAACACATTACGAAAATCAAATAGACCGTTTTTTTGTGGTAATAGTGGAGCAAAATAGACACCAAGAGTCTCACCGTTCTCGAGAAAAAAAATTGTTAGCGTAGAACGAGATTAGACCTGATACGTTTTATAAAGTCAACAATTCTACACCAAGAAATGGCTATTTGCGATATTTTTGTGATACAGGACTTTTTATTTCGAAAAAACATCAAGAAATTGATTGTTTATAAATATCATGTCATCAACACCAGACCTATTACCCAAAGCGGTTTTATTTCTGTTAAATAACATTGCAAAGAATATAAAATGGGACTTTGTGCCCTGTAATATTCTTAGTATCAATGAAAAGTGTGAGAAATTCATGGTGAAATAAAAATAATCAGGAAGTTGCATTTCCCTGAGAAATCTATCATTTTAAACAATAATATAATACAAACAAAATGGTTAAACGATGATCTCAAAAGAATGAGAAGACACTTAATTTAATATATGAAGCAGCAAAAGTGCTGGATTCTGCTGAGCTTAAAATATCAATGAATTCATATAGAAATACAGAAAAGCCATTGCTCAAGATAAAATTAGAGCAAATGGTGATTTTATAAACAATGCTTCAAAGCACCCAAAAAAGCAATGTCTTCTAAAATATTAACCTGAAAATGAAACTTAAATGGCAAATATTTTAGATGATTTAGAGCCGATATCCATCTCATTAAACCTATTATTGATACAATGGTATCCAAGGAAATTAGCTAATAAATTTAATAGGAAATGGAAAGATCTGTCCTTAATGTTTTGGAATACTCTCTGATTCCATTCTCAAAACTAAAGGAAAATTTCTTTGATAATAGATTGACTTTTTTAACAATGTCAGACATGAAAGTTTTCTGTTTATATGTTTCCATAGATACATGAGAGACATTTATGTTTATATTGATATTGTTTCTATATACCTAGTCTCTAAGGATTGGTTCAAAAATCTATAGAGTAGTTAACACACATTTGGCACCGTTCAACAAAATAATAGCGAGTTTTTTAAGTTTTCCTCTTGTATTATTACTTTCATTTTCCAAAATTTTGCAAAATGATGTAGTTACTACATATTTTCACATATTTTTTTTATTTACAAATTCTCCTTTCAAAAATTAAGCTAGGAAAGGAGATTTTTATATACAGGAAATACAGTTTATATTCTGTTTTATTTCATATTGATAAAGCTATACTTTATAAATCAATAAGCTGTTTTTAATCAGTGAGACATATTTTAATAATTCTCTAGTAATATTTATATTAAAGAAAGAAAGAAATATACATAGAAAATGTGTCTATAAACAGCGTTATATTATATTCTAGGTGCTTCACTTCATCATGATGTACAAATTCAGCATACAAAAGCAATAGCAATTTTTCTTTTTAAAATTCTATCAAAGTTTGGCTTCATTTCTTTCACAACATGTATGTGATAAAAGCTAAAAATAAAAAAGTTTACGTGTAGAAATTTTACTACAAAAAATATGCGAGCACTAAATTTGGTGTTTTTTTAAAAGAAAACGTTCAACTATTTTCAAAATCATATTACGCTGTAAGCACCACTGTACTGTGTACTTTTACCCAAATTACTGAAATATTTTAAGTAGTTTTCTAGATATTGGGTTGAGGACAATAAAAAGTAGCTTTCTAGGAAAATGTTCATTGAACGTTTACGTCAATAAAATAAATCGGTACCAGCGAAAAATATCATTTGCCATTGCTAGTAGCAAATGATGTACTCTACAAGAATATATCTGTTTCATATGGTTCTACTCCGAAAAATTTCTTGAACAAATTCGAGCTGGATTTCGCTCCACTATAATAAATACATATCATGTTTAGCAGAAAAAGACACCACCTTTGAAAAATGCATGAAAACACCCTGCATTTTGCACATTTTGAGAGAAGGCTTCTTTATATCTGGTTAGTAGCGGATCATCAGAATGAGGCAAGGGAGACCTAATTCTAATTTCTACAAAAAAATAATGAAATAATTATTGGGTATTACATAAGCATCCTTTCAAACCTAATATGATAGCAATAATAAATACCTATAATTTCTTACATTTATACTGTCATTCTTATCTGAATGTTCTAGTATAGAAGCTTTAAGTAGATAATATCACAAACATGACACTTCAAATACATTTTATCGCAGAAACTATTTATTTATTCAAACACTACAACAGCTCTAGGCCTTACAGAGTGTGTCTAAACTTAAGTATAACCAACTTATAATTAAACATACACTAGGTATACTAAAAACTACAGACAATAAATAGGACAATATTAAAATATATTTTTATGGACATGTATCACAGTAATAAAATGATAAATAAAAGCATATTTAATAAATTAAAATTATTAGTACTACTTATAATAATAATCACATTAGTTTATTGCATCAGTTACATTATTTTTAAAATTCCCATTACTGTTAAAATTAATATCAATAATATTGTTATTGTTGCATATATTATACTGAATGCATAGAATTGTTAAAAGTGATGATTGAAGGTAGTTTGTTCTAGGACAGTTCATATGAAATGTTAGGCTTTTTATAGTTCTCTTGTCAGACACTTCAAAGTATATTTCATACAATAGGTACATGCAGTCAGTTAAATTGTTGCAGATTGTATACAGAAACATCAGTTTTATTATAATTCGTCCCTTTTGTAAAGATATTATTTTTATATTTTCCTAACAAATCATTGTACCTGTTGTAGATTGGATATATCCCATGCTCCTTATAGTAAGTGAACTTCAACAACTTTTTTTGAACTCCTTCAATTTTAGAGATATATTCATTGTAATAAGGAGACCATATGACTACACAATAATCTAGTTTGATACGAACAAAACTATAATGTTAATATTGTTTTTGTATTTTTGAATTATTTACTGTTCCGATAAATAAATCCCACTGTCTTTGAGGTACTACTTACTATCAAATTAATATTGTTATTATAGTGTAGTTTTGAATCAATTAGAATTCCGAGATCCAACATTTCATTTATTTTCCTTAGAGGTTCATTATTCATAATATATTTTCTTTCTCGTATAACTCATAGCACAGTATTTGTTGATATTAAAGGACAGTTTATTAGTATTAAACCAGTCCTAGAGATGATCAATATTTTCTTGGATCTGAAGGCAGTCTGATTCAACCGATATATCATAAAAAAATTATATCGTCTGCAAATAATGATAATCTACATTGTTTGTAATATCATTTATGAACATCAAGAATAACAACGGGCCCAGGTTGCTTCCTTGTGGGACGCCCGAGATGGCAAAAAATGTCCTGGACTCGCTGTTATTGTTGAAAACATAAAATGGACAATTTGATAAATAAGAATTTAATAGTTTTATGAATGGTTCTGAAAAACCATACATGCAGTTAGCTTTAGACAATGGAATATGATGGTTAACTTTATTCATTATGAAAAAATAGCAAGATTAGTGTTAGTAGATCTTTGCGGCATAAACCCGTATTGAAATTGTGATATTTAAGGTGCTACATGTAAAGATATATATGTATGTATTATAATTTCATATATTTTAGAATAGAATAGAATAAACTTTATTGCTGTGATAGTATAAGGGGATGCCATTAAAATGCAAAGGATAGACTTCAATAAGATGTTGTAGAAAGACGTCGTAAAGAGGTTACGTTTTATAACATCAGGGTTTTATAAGAGGTCTTATGGATGTCTTTTAGGCGTAAAATGGCGTTCATACGTCTCGAATATCGAAATCAAATGTTTTTTGGACGTCTTTAAAATGTCTTTGTGCTGTTTGGATACCAAAAAATGTGTCAGTAAAATATTGGCGAAAGCTACCGGCATGTTTAATATTATTAATACTTTTGAGGTCAAATTTTTATTTATATTTTGGAACAGTAAAATATTTTTACTATCAAACTGTTATAAAAATTAAAAATTCATTTAAATGCCGCTTCCACCATTATAACATCGACCATCAGTAATACATCAAAAATATGGACCTAGATGTGGTTTTGGATCTTCACATAAAAACAAGAAAAATATGACTATGATTCTGCTATAAGTTTTGGTAAGCTTCATCCTATTTCATACTCAGTTGGGTTCATTATTTTGTTCATTCATTCATTACTATTTGAGCCCTCCAGAATGCTGATTGTATGTATGTAACTTGAATACAAATAAGTTTGAATTTGAATTGAAAATATATTCCAATGCCCACAAAATTTATCAGCAATAATTAGAGAAACTATGTATATACTCTAGTAGAAATGTGTCTTTTGTGCATTATTTACTCAAAAAAAAAAAATTGATTTTTTTAGTTTTTCGTAGGCATCACAAAAAACTTTTAGGGCATGTTAACTGCAAAAAAAATGTTCTCAATGTGAAATGAAGATTTGAAAACAAATCACGGATGGTACTGATAAAATCTTTTAACCTGTTTTATAAAAGCAGATATCACTATAACCAGAATGTCTCATAATTAAATAGTAATTACTTATTTTCAGCTTTCAAGATCCATTTCCATTACAGTTGAAAACGAAAAATGAAAAAAATCATAACGATGATCTTTCACAGACACCTAACTCTTCAAATGTAACACTGTACAAATGTGAATGGTGTACATTTGAAACAAAAAATAAGGGTAATCTTGAAGTGCATGTACGGCTGAGTCATCAAGAATTTTCAGAAACAGCACTGTATAACTGTGAAAAGTGTTCATATCTGACAAAACGTAAGGATTGGCTTAAATCTCATATGATGATCCATCAAAATTCATCTAAACTGACCGTGTACAAGTGTGATAAGTGTTTGTTCGGAACGAAACATAAAAGTAGTCTTAAGCAGCACATGGTGACCCATCAAAATCCTTTGGAAATGGAAATGTACAAGTGTGAATGTTGTACATTTGAAACAAAACGTAAGGGTAATCTTAAATTGCATATGCTAACTCATCAAGATTATTCAGAAATAACAATGTATAACTGTGAAAAGTGTTCATATCAGGCAAAGCGTAAACATTGGCTTAAATCTCACATGTTGATGCACCAAAATCCATCAGAGGTAACAGTGTACAAGTGTGGAAAGTGCTCGTTTGAAACGAAATATAGATGTGGTCTTAGACAGCACCTGGGGACTCATCAAAAACTTAGAGAAATAAAAGT
This sequence comes from Rhamnusium bicolor, assembly GCA_029963845.1. Lineage (NCBI taxonomy): Eukaryota > Metazoa > Arthropoda > Insecta > Coleoptera > Cerambycidae > Rhamnusium > Rhamnusium bicolor. The sequence goes on along the minus strand of JANEYF010004580.1, from coordinate 357,485 downwards.
ATATAAGTGTGAAAAATGTTCATTCGAGACAAGAAATAAATGGTATCTTAAAAACCACATGTTGATCCATCAAAACCCCTCAGAGATCACCGTGTACAGTTGTGAATGGTGTGCATTCGTAACAAAATATAAATCAAGTCTTAGACAGCACATGTTGATCCATAAGGATCTGTCAGATATAACGATGTACAGGTGCATAAAGTGTTCATTCGAAACAAAACGTAAGCGTAGTCTTAATTTGCATATGTTGAATCATCGAGATTCCTCAGTGCTAACGGAGTATAAATGTGAAAAGTGTTCATATTATGCAAGACATAAACGTGGTCTTAGAAAACACTTATTAACGCACCAGTCCTCCAAACCTACTGATGTATAACTGCGAAACTAAGTGAACGTTCATTGCACGGTGACTTTTCAGATGTAATAGTAGTGTGAAAGATAACGGTTTGCTTAAAAAATGTTTTTAATAAATTTGTTTTATACATTAAAAACTATGGAATTTTACTTAGTTTTAACTTTTTTTTTGTCTCCAATGAGTTTATAATATTAACATTAAGAATAATTGAGGAGAAATATGTTTTTGGCTATAAAAAATAGATAAATTCAAAAAATAGTAAAAGGTACGAAGTGTTTATTTATTTGTATAACATAACATAAGTGCATAACTGTGAATTTATGATGTAGATTACCCAGATAGCACAAACATATTCCTATAATATTCTTAACGTAAGATTGGATTATTCATGCGTGTGTGTGTGTGTGTGTGAAGTTAGAGTGTACAACCAGTATATTTTTACAAATTTGGATCGTTTTTATCGTTCTATAATTTTTATTAACCTATAGTTTTACCTAAAACCAACGATTTTCCGTGAAATTGCAGTCATGGTAATTTCTAGAAATTCGGATATCATAGGAGATAAGATAAGATATTCTTTATTTATCCATAGATAGATAGTATGTACATAACAAAAATAATAGATATAAAAATAATAGTTACAAACTAGTACTAGTTTACATAATATAGACATATAATAGAGGAAAAAAAAACAAACCTCAAGCAACATCAATTTGGCTGATATGCATTATCTTTCATAAAACATAAAAGTTGACTTGTAAATTGGTTAACGGTATTACTAGTCTTAATTACGCGAGGAAGAAGATTGAATTGTACAACTCCTTTGTGGAACAGACTTCTCATTGTACTACTCCTAGAAGTTCTTTTAACATAACACAGGCCGACACACATTTTGGTGCCTGTGATTTGTTAAGTGTTTCTGGGTAATTTTGGGATGCAAAATCCAAAAATACCGTCAGATTTGCTCTATTAGATCTAGTTTTTGAGATGTGGTATATCTGCCCTATTTTTTAAATCGATAAATAGATAATAAAATTATCTCATCTTTTAACCTATGTACAGGGTTATTCATTATAAAATATCCACCCTTTATCATCGTTATTATTGCCTATAGAAAAAAAAATTTAAATAAAAGTTGTATGGTTATGACTGAATTTTGTTAAAATGCTATCAAATGTACAGTAGCGTGCAGATTTCAGGGGATACAAAAAAAATAATATTTTTTTTAAATGGGATAGCCTGCATATTATTAAATTTTTGGATTGATAATTTGTTCCTGATTTCAAAAATATACCATATGTTACCTCTACCATATACTGTTTTTGAGTTATTAAACGTCGAATATCTGAGTTAAACTAGTTACTGTAAATATGGAAAAGTTAACATTACTAAAGTGATTTATGAAAATGACAACTATTATAACACTGACGTAGTTTTCCACGCAATACCAAAACACCATATACTGCACGACGCGCGTTTCGCCAACCAAGTTGGCACCATCTGAAGATGATTAAAACTGTTTTAATCATCTCCAGATGATGCCTGTGTCATGTTATTGACTTAACTCTGAGCGGGATCAGAGGTGTGCTATTAATACGACAGCTGGATTGGTCGTTCACAAGTTCATGTGCATGCGCACTTACATATATGTGACAATGCCAACTTGGTTGGCGAAACGCGCGTCGAGTGCAGTATATAGTGTTTTGGTGTTTCGTGGAAAACTACGTCAGTGTTATCTTCACATCAAAGGTTCCAACCCACTCCAGGACAACTATTATGTTTGATAAGTGACATTTCTTTAATGAAATAATCAAAATGGTTTACAGTGGGGAAGAAAAAGTCCAAATATTTACTTGTTATATACAAAATAACAAAAATAAACGTGCAGCAAAAAGAGCATATAGGGTGTTGCATCCAAATCGTCCAACACCATCAGAAAATACGTTCAAAAATAATTACCGAAAGGTGAATAATACCTCCAGTTTTAGTAGAAAAAAGCGTGCAGTACAAGCAAACCAGGAAAAACAGCTAGATATACTGCTTCATTTCGAAGGTAAGCCCATCCATATTTATTCGCGAATAGACTTTTTTTGAAACAATGTATTATTTTTTAGAAAATTCTGAATGTAATATAAATAATGCAGTCGATCAATTAGGTAAAAGTTATTTCAAAATCCAACGTACGTTAAAAAATAACAGCTACAAATCATATAAAATTTTACCCGTACAAGTTTTAACAGAGGCCATTAAAAGGAAAAGGCTGGACTTTTGCTGCCAGATGATTCAAAAGTTGGATGAAGTTCCCGATTATTTTACTAAAATATTATGGACTGATGATTCATCCTTTTCTACGGCAGGAGTTTTTAATAGGAAAAATCGAAGGTTGTGGGAAAACAAGCACAACAGAAAAAGATTGGTAAAACAAATAAAAAAATCAGGAAGAAATACTGTTGGCGTTTGGTGTGAAATTTTCAGAAACAAAATTGTTGGATCTATTTTATGGTTATACTTTAACTGAAGTTACCTATCTGAAAATAATTGTCCCAGAAGCAGAAAATTTTCTTTTGCAGAATTTTTCGGAAGCCGAACTTCAAAATATGATTTGGATGCAGGATGGGGCAACTCCGCATAGTGTCCTACCTGTTTGAGATCATTTGAATAATGTATTTCCAATATGGATAGGGAATAATGGAGCTATTAAATAGTCACATAACAGTCCGGATTTGACCCTATGGATTCATTTTTATTTTTATTTCTAAAAGACATTGTCAATAATAATAATAGTACTGAGGTCATTAAAGACAGGAATCGACTTGAAATAAACAATCTGAATGTAAATAATGAAGCCATTTCCGATGCAATTATAAGTATAAGAAGACGTTATCAATTATGCATTGACAATAATGGTGCACACATCGAACATCTTTTATGAGTTTTCATTTATTTATATTTAAATTTCCTAAATAAATCTTTGTTATCTATTTTGTATAAATATTTGGTTTTTTCTTCCTCACTGTAAACCATATTGATTATTTCATTAAAGAAATGTCACTTATCAAACATAATAGTTATCATTTTCATAGCTCACTTTAATAATGTTAACTTTTCCATATTTACAGTAACTAGTTTAACTAAGATATTCGACGTTTAATAACTCAAGAACGGTATATGGTAGGGGCAACATATGGTATATTTTTGAAATCAGGAACAAAAAGATTATTCCAAAAATTTAATAATATACAGGGTATCCCATTTAAAAAAATATATTATTTTTTTGTATCTTTGAAATCTGCACGCTGGTGTACTTTTGATAGCATTTTAATAAAATTCGGTCATAACCACACAACTTTTATTTAAAACTTTTTTCTATAGGCAATAATAACGATGATAAGGGGTGGGTAATTTATAATGAATAACCCTGTACATTTCAGGTTATTACTATTTACTTCAACTGCTTGTTAAAAATGACAGAAAATACGTAGTAAGGTATTTATTTCATAAAATAGACATATACATTGATCAATCATCACTTAAAAACTTTATTTTATAAGAAAGACTACCTTGTATGAGGGTTACCAGAACAGTTTCGCTGAAGACTGCAGCAATAGTCGGCCATCATGTGGATATCTCATCTTCCTTGATATCTTTCTTCCATAGTTTTTATATCCTGGTTGAATCTTTCCCCCTGTTCTTCACTAAAATCATCTAGGTTTTCTGGAAATGATCTATGCTGCTGTGGAGGTAGCGAACCTTAATGCTCATATTACAACCGAGCTTATTCAAGTTGGAAAGCATCTCTTCTACTAATTCAACGTAATCCTGTGCCTTATGCTTTCCAACAAAATTTTCAACTACTTGAACAAACGAACACCAGGCATTAGAGTCAACCTCGTTCATTGATTCTGTGAAATGTGGATCTTTTATAAGCTGCCTTATCTGAGGACCATCAAAGATTCGGGCATTCAGTCTGGATAATTCACACAGCTACGTTTGCATGTGGAAGCCATAGTTTTTATACAATATATTTCCCCACGAAAACTTAGTACCAAACCAAACTGTATAATGTGGACGTAGACACCGGCGACTATCGGCCAGTATGAATTATTTAGGGGGGGGGATCCGTGGTTGAGAGTTGGGTTTTATGGTCATGGGGAATACCCAGTAAGGCTATTTAGACCCTAATTTTAAGTAAGAAAATACTATTTTAGTCTTTAAATACACTATTATTTCATTAATTTTGCATTTTATCAGACCAAAATTTGTTATATCTCAAAAAGTAGCTTCTACGAAAAAAAAAACGGGATATACTTTTCGAATCAGCACATCGAAAATATCTCAAATCAGTGCTTAGTTTTCCGGCACCAAGACAAAAAAAATTTTTTGTGCACCTGTGTAATAGTTATTTGCACTAGCCGTTTGTGTGTTACACATGTGTACGTCTGTAACAGACAATTGTCGTGTGAGATATTCCGGTAAAATGTTTTTAATCATTTTGAAAATAAATGTTAGTTTGGAAGAAGAGGAACTGTTTAATGTTGTTATTTTAAATGTATTAAGCATTAGCTGACTGCTAGTGAAGCGGTTGTATCTTAGTATTATTCGCATTGCCTTATTTTGGAGAACCTGGAGTCTACTAAAATTTGTACAACTTGTATACAACACAGAATAGCAATAGAGACAATGAGGTAGTATTAAGGTGTTATACACAGTTAGTTTAATAGTAGTTGATATAAATGGAGCCAATCTGCTAAAAAATCCGATCTTTTTTGCCGATTTTCTTTGACATATATTCTATATGTTTGTTAAATTTCAATTCACGATCAATTAGGCCTAGATACTTTATTTCCTGAACAATTTCAACTTTTTTACTATTTAACTCAAGATTTAGACTAGCAAACTATTTATATAGATAATTATTACCCACGAACATAAATGTGGATTTTAATTCATTTACGTTTAGACATTTTTTTATTTTTGAGTTTGAATTTATTTAAGCAGAAACTAAAATACAGCGAAATAAGAAAATATGTATGTTACAATTTCAACTGATAAAATTATTTACCAATTTTTTTCAATATATTGGTAACAACCTAAAGAATCTATCATTTTGGCACTATTATAGAGATAATTTAAAAAATACCATATGCCATTTATTTTCTCTGAGAGTTTTAAAACTAGATTAAAATTTATCTAGGTACTGTCGACTTTCAATGTAAAATATCAAATATACGTGTTTCAATCAATTGTATATATTTATAAAAAAAGCAAAATAAACAAAATACACAGAACAAATATTTTCTAAGTCTTATAAATGTTATTTAAAAAAACATTAAAAACAAATTTAATTATGGATCATTTCCGTGTGTGCTGCCGCTCCTTTTGCCCTGCGTAGCCATTTTTTTATAGGATCCTCTGTAATTTTTTGATCAGTACCATTATGGATTTCTGATGCACCTAAGATTGTTATTATATAAGAAAATCGGTTCAGTTTATACATGTAGTCTTAGGTTAGGGGTTGAACAAACAGGCACTATTAGAATTAGATATATATTCAGAATAACACAAGTAGGAATAATTATATAGCGACTCTCTCATCAAAGCAACTCAACTCTACTGTCTCCCGGTCTATATGATTCATATTGTAAGATGATATGTGATGTGTTTTGACTATACTTATACTACACTACTACACTCGACCATCCTGACGGTGATCGTCCTCGATCAGTCTGTCTGTATATCTGAAACAAAATCGAGAAATTAGGTTTGCTAGAATGCCATCCAGATCCAATGGTAACAGCCAAAGTCCACCAACAACATCAAGGAGTTCAGACACTCAGTGATGTCACCAGAGGCCCTATGGTCGCCGTCAAGGACTCAGAGATTATGAAGAGTTGCCGTCTGAGGGCACATGTGCCATCTGAGGGCGTTAAGTGCCATCAGGGGCTCAATGGTGCCATCAGGGGGCTCATGCCATCAAAGGGCGCTTTTTGCCATCAAAGGGCGCATTTGCCATCAAAGGGATCATTTGCCATCAAAGGGCGCATTTGCCATCAAAGGGCTCATTTGCCATCAAAGGGCGCATTTGCCATCAAAGGGCTCATTTGCCATCAAAGGGCGCATTTGCCATCAAAGGGCTCATTTGCCATCAAAGGGCGCATTTGCCATCAAAGGGCTCATTTGTCATCAAAGGGCGCATTTGCCATCAAAGGGCTCAATGATGTCTACCTTAACGATTTTGAAAACGGAACGGCTTTAGATGTTCCATTCCGATAGTAGCCTCATATGGACGGCTTGATCTGCTGCTGTGAATGTCTTCTTTGACCTGATAGCGGTCATTAGATAAGACTTCTATTATTTTGAAGGGACCTCGAAATTTGGAAGCAACTTTTTGCTCTCGTGATTGTTGGGAGGAAAGCTGCTGATTTTGGTAGCAACTAGATGTCCGATTTGAAATTTTTTTGGAGGACGTCTTTTTTTGTTAAATACAGCATTCTGTTTATTTCTATTTTTCTCTAGTCGGTCTGAAGCTGCTGTCCTGAGTTTGGTGGCGTCGATAGCAGTTTCTTTCTCTAGATTATAAAAGTCTCTATCCATTTGAAGAGGAAATCCGAAGAATAGCTCTGCGGGCGTAGCTTGTGTGATTCGATGCTTCGTACTATTTATGCCCTGTTGAATTTTCATAACATTAGAATCTCAATTATTTGGTGAAGTACCTGCTCCTGTAGTGGCCAGAGCATCAAGCACTGATTTGTTGACCCTTTCGACTTGACCGTTGCCTCTAGCTAGGCCAACAGCTGTTGTAAACAGCTTGATTCCTTTTCATCGTCGAACTTTTTAAAATGATTTGATATAAAAGTCTTTCCAGCATCTGTCACTATCCGTCTTGGATTACCAAAAATGGAAAATATTTCATCAAGTTTTTCTGTAACGTGTTTGCTGAGGTATCGGGTACTGCCTTAAGATAGACAACGTGATAAACCCATCAGTGATGACCAAAAGATACTTATTTCCTTGTTCAGTTTCAACAAATGGTCCTAAATGGTCCAAGTGTAAGGTGTGGTGCGGTCTGGCGTACTTAGGGATCGAATGGAGGTAGCCTGGTTTTTTACCACCGGGGTGCTTGTGGTAGAGACAAAAGAGACAACTGCTAATATACTTTTGAATGAATCTTCTCATTTTCGGAAACCAGTAGTTTTTTTTAACCCTGTCTAACGTTTTATCAAGAGCGAAGTGACCTATATCATCATGGTTGGCCTTGACAATTTGCCACCTACAATTTTTTTTTGGCACTACCCATTTTCGCCCGTATGGAATGAGTTTGTACACTTTGTTTCCACGTGTCATAATCTTGAAAAATTGCTTTATGGTTTACGTTGTCCCCACTTAGAAGGATATTTTTAATGTCCTTTATGTTCTTGTCTTGGTCTTGAGCTTCACGTAGGTAATCGTCCTCATGAATTACTAGTATTTGTTCTGAGTGTTCGGGTTTTTGAAAGTTACGACTTAGAGCATCTACATGTTGTATTTGTGATCCAGCTTTATGTATAATTTTGAAAGAGAAATCTTGTAACAGTAATACCCATCTTGCTATTCTAGGTATAATTGACTGTTTATTTAAAGCATTTTTTTTGTGCTGGGTGTGATTTGATTATATGAAATTTCATAGCCAAGGTAAGAAATTGTTTGCACTAAGAAAGACGATTTTGAGATTTTTACTGTTAACCCATATTGTTTTACTAACTGAAAAACTTTACGCAATATTTGTAGGCCTTCACTAATGATTTGAGAAGGCACTAGTATGTCATCTAAATAAGGTATCATCTTGTATTGTCGCAGAGGTTGAAAAATTTCATTCATAAATTTTTGAAACACTGATGGAGCGTTACATAAACCAAATGGAACCCGTACATATTCATAGTGGCCTTCCGGAGTTACGAATGCTGTGTATAATATTGACTTTGGATCCATCGGTATTTGATGATACCCTGAAGCCAAATCAAGGGTAGTGAAATATTTATAACCGCTTAAGTTGTCAATAATTTCCTCAATTATAGGCATAGGAAAGCTGTTTTTAACAGTTACCTTGTTCAATGTGCGGTAGGCAATGACCATACGCTTTTCACGACCTTTTCTATTTACAAGTAGTGCTGGAATCGAATATGGTGACTTACTTTCTCGAATAATACCAGCGTTCAACATTTCGACAACTTTATTTCTCATAATAAGTTTATCACTTTCAGCGAGGCGATATGGTCGATGTGTTACTGGTTTGTCAGTGGTTAATTCAATATTTAATGATACGGAATGCGCTTTGCCCAGAGCATTTAAATTTGTAAAAACACAGCATTCATACTCCAGTAAAATACTTCGTAGACTTTCTTTTTCAGACTCTGACAAGATAGCGTGATTTATACCATCAATCCAATCATGATTATCTGTTTTATATTTGAATGTTAACGTATGATCAATACGATAATAAATAATAGTTTTATTTTCTGTGAAATTTCTGCCTATTAAGATTTTAGTGTCTAAATGGTTGTCATCAACAACATACATATTAATGTTTAATTCTACGATATCAATTTTAACGCGAACCTCAGCATATTGGAAAACCTCAATACCGACTCCAAGAAAGCCAGAAAGTGTTACACGACGTTCAAGGTTTTGTATTTCCAAACGAAACTGTTGCACAATAGAAAAAGATATTAAGGAACAGTCACTACCAAAATCAATGAACGCTTTATATTCATGTCCATTTATAAATACCGTTTTATAAAATTTTGATGTATCGTCAGAATTCCTAATTTGTTTTACATTCTCGGTTTTTTCCAGTCTTGTATGTTTACTAATGTTCTTTCTTTGCAAAAGTTTATTTGACTCATTCTTTTTTATAGCAATGTTTTTCAATATGACCTTTCTTTGAACAAAAATTACATAGTTTGTCTCTATGTTTACACATACGCCTATCATGACCGTTTTCACCACAGGCTTTGCATATAATATTACTATTATGATATTTTAATAGTACGGGTTGCTTTATACCAGAATGACTAATGCTCGGTTTATTGTGATCAATGTTTAAATTACTAATTTGTTTGCATGAGTTATGTGATTTATTCTTTAGGTACCCGGCTAGTACATTTGGATCTGTAATGTTTGAAGCTTCAACAGCTGATGATATATTATTATCGTTTATGGCGCCTATTATTAAGGAAACCTTGTCAGAGTCGGAAAAATTTACTCGTAATTTATTAATTTTAGCCAAATGTTGAAAATGAAATTCATACAAGGAACAGCCTTCCTTTGGTTTATGATTCGCTACATCCACTAACAGATCATATGTGTTACACGTGCTTTGAAAAGTTTTACTCAAAATTGATCTCCAAGTGTCCCAAGAGAAATGTGACCACCCTCGTTCGCTTTCAATAAAACTATCATACCATGTTTTTGTTGTACCTTGCAATTTACTCAAAGTTTGGTAAATAATTAAATTATCAGACCACTGATACGTTTTAGAATTATGCTCTATTATTTCAATCCACTCCCTTATTTCCATTTTCATGGGGTCATACTCGGGAATTATGGACGATATTGTGTTACTTGAGTTTGGCTGTTCATTGTAAAAATTTGTAGAACATTGATTGTTACTCACAGATTTGTCTTTTGACCTGCTTTTCGAGGTTTTATTTTTCTTACGGTTCCGTTTCGCTTGCGGTGCTGGGCTTTTAGGTGCACTTGAATTTGAACTTGTTGTACTTGACGAAGAACTCGAAGACGATATTCTTCTTGACCTTTTTTTTTATTATTTTGGCATATTGAAGTACACACTATCAACCACTTCTGATGTAGTCTTAGGTTAGGGGTTGAACAAACAGGCACTATTAGAATTAGATATATATTCAGAATAACACAAGTAGGGATAATTATATAGCGACTCTCTCATCAAAGCAACTCAACTCTACTGTCTCTCGGTCTATATGATTCATATTGTAAGATGATATGATATGTTTTGACTATACTTATACTACACTACTACATACACGAAACATATTTAATAAATGTTGATGCATCGAGTGAAACTGAAAATGCAAATGATTTGGATGTTTCTTTGAAAATTCACAATTGGGCTAAGCAACTTATTCTAAACAACTTTTCTTAATAGTATTTTTCGGTATATATAAAAATAAAAGTACTTTACTCTTGGACAAAATTCTATTAGGTGCATTTTAAGTTTCACTGATAGCAGCACCAACTTTAAGAATAAATTATTTTGAGAAATGAATAAAAACACTGACAAAATTATAATTGGATGAGGTGCCAGCAGATTCAGATAAATAACCTAAATCTGCTAACATGCTGCTGTCTGTTGAAGACAAATGTTCGGTGTCTGCAGGTGAAATTTTTGTTAAAAGGGTATTCTTACCAGCAGTTTGCACTGTTGACGTATAACCTTGAACATTACATAAAGATAATTCTCTACCGGTCTTGCAAGCCGGTAATTACGATGTGAAATCTTTGGCATTTTTTAGTTTTTATCACCCCTAGACTATAACCTTGGATGTTATTTACCTGCTTATTGTACGTGAAATCAAAATTACCGAACTTTTAGACTATACAAATTTTATGCTCCCAAGTGTGGTATTTCCAATCTAGCACTCCGTCCGGCAGAAATATCCATGGCAGGAGCACTATTTCTGAACGTACCGAATTACATACTATCTGAGTCAATAACCAATCTGTAACTAAAATTGGCGGTTTTTTAAAAAATTTGCAAATAGTTAATTACGACCAAAGAAGAAGAGGTAATTACCCTCTTGCGGCATTTAGCATAGTATGCGCATAGCATACTATGCTTGCAATATACCTATAGACGAAAATTAAATTGAAATCTGAATGTTAAACCAATGTAGTGTGAAAAAAAGTGCACTGAAACTTATTTCTTCAAAAATAAGTTTCAACTTGTAAAATGATGAAGTGTTTATAATATCTTTGATATGACTTTTTGTGGATATCCATTGTACGTCCAGTGGACGTTCGGAGAAGAAGAACGAAATTAATCCACAAATGGACATCCAGTGGATATCCATTTGTGGTACACGGACGTCCAGGACTTAATATGGACATCCAATGGATGTTATGTGCTGTATGGGAAGTAACATGACCAACCCTGCAAATAGGAAAATACCTGGGTATTATTTCATCTCTCTTTATTTTGGCATGCACTCTCTAGGCTCCGTCCATATTACCTATTAGTTCAACCACGGTGGCCAACACGAATATTATCATATAGAAAATATGCATGAGCAATGAGCCTTTTCCACCAATCAAGTTATAGTTCACTTAGGAGCTGAAAAACCTAATAAAAATTTAATTTATTATTGCATATTTTTTAAGTTACTTCTAATAACATACCTGTGCCACCAATTATGAACTAATGAATTACAAAAGAGCGCTGCCAAAAGTTCTATAAGACTGGCCTTTTATTTTATATAAAAATAAATGGACTGGCCAATATTTATATTATATTTTATAAATCTACCGCTGCACCGCTGTTATTACAACCGCTCTATGTGGTAATTGCAAGTTACAAATCACTATGTAGCATCTAGTGATTTTCACTTTTAAAATTTGTTACCAAATAAAATCATCAAAAATAAAATAGATTGTTTAATTAAAATAAACATTTTTATTATAGTTTTAATTCATGTATCGAAGCCGTGTATACACACAAATTATCGATATCAAATATATTACTAGCCAAAGTATCGATACAAAATATCGAGGATTATATAATAAAGTATCTATATTGATATTGTATCGCACATCCCTAGTTATTGTCTGTTCTGTGGTTATTGCACAGATTCTTTTTTCTGTTCTGTGCACAACATTGTTCTGTGGTTATTGTGTTTGTTGAGTGGTTGTGGTTGTTGTCTGTGATATTTGTATTATTTGAAGTGTATATTTTCTTGGTCCAGGTGTTTATCTTCATTTTTTTTTAATCTGTTTTATTATTATTTGCTATAACTAATACCACAAACATAAGTCTTTGCTATTAGTGTGTCTTATTGTTATTATTACCGTTATTGGTTAAGTGATTGTCATACTTCTGTTATTTTTGTCTGGCTATGGCATCAAAAAAGTACTGTGCTGTAAAGGGTTGTTTTATCAACTCGGACGATTGTATCAGTTTCTTCCGATATCCCCTTGATCCATTAAGGTAGGTACTTTACATATTGAAAATTTTGTAGTATCTATTTTGTTACTAGATGTTCGATTTGGGTAAAGAATACTCGAAGGAAGGATTTGCAAATTAAAACCAGCAAACAACTCTATGATAATTATAGAATCTGTTCACGTCACTTTACTGATGAAATGTTTACAAATATTACAAAATGTAAACTAAGGATAAATGCCTTTCCAACTCTTTTTCGACTTTGGTGAGTGACATAAATATAATAGGAAATGTCTAATTACTTAGAAAGTACCTACTCATACCTATTTATATATTTTTATCAAAATGTAGGTGATTACATATAATTTTTTAAATAGGTACCTACTGAACTGCTGATATAATTGATGTAATATCGAGAAATTTAAAATATCTGCTTTTTTATTTTTAGAACATCATCCAACTGATACCGAAGCACCTTTACAGCAGCTGTCTACAAATAATTCATTGAGAGTTTTGACCGGATGTGCTGGTATGCCAACTTTAGATCTTTTGATTTAAAAAAGTAGTAATTTACAATACCTAATATAATTTAAGATATTATTAAGGCCCCGGTTTTAGGTAAATTTAAATGTATATCACCAATTCAAACAAATGCAGAAAATAAAAATAACATCCATTTTACTGAAATATTTAACAGAATAAGTTAAAAGTATAATTCTTGTTATAGACTGCAGTAAAGCTCTTATTACGGTTTAATGAGTAAAGTATCTAACTTTACACTTTGTTACTAAAATAAATTTGCAACGTCCTGTGCTTTGAATGTGAATGAAAATTGGGTAATTTTTATTAAGGTCATTTACACTCAGTTTCTTATGAGGGGAGGCTCACTGCGGTATTATGGTGTATACTCTTTAGTATTCTTCTGTAATATTTAGTTATTTTCAGTATTACTTGCGGTAGTTATTGCAATTTTGAAAGTCTTGCGTAATCATGGAAATCTTCAGTAATTTTCAGTAACCTTCAGTATTCTTTAGTAATATACAGAAATACATAGGAATTTTCAGTAATATTTTGGGAATACATAAAGATCTTCAGAAATATTTGTTAATACCATAAAATAATTCGTATTATAGAACGCATAGGGTTAACGTATTTTACAATCTCGACCCGATGTCAGCCAATGCACCTTATTTATGCAAATTTACGTTCTCTTACTTAGTTAACCTTAATTGTATACAGGAGAGTGATTTTAGGGAGTGTTATAAAATTTTTATAGTTTTGCGTTGAGTTTTATAAATTGTGATAGATGAACAGAGAATTATTTTTGGTAAGTACAAGTAGTAAACAATGGTACAAGTGAATCTTAAGTTAAAAACTGTAGTTGTTTGTGTGATGCAGTGGATAGTCTAGATCTCGGTGTAAATATTATTTTACCATAAAGCGTCACCATCTAAAGTTGAGATGTTGAGAATTCCATTGTAGTGTGACTTACTGTGAGCGGCAGGCAGTGAAAAGGCTCATTTAGTGAAACATTGTTCCTATTTTTTTCAATTTTTATAAACTGTCGTGTATTAACTACCCAACGAAATCGATTAAACAAAAATTGATATTTGCATCTAATTAATAAAATGCTTTGTCCGGTGGAGCAAGCCAGAGAGTGATGTTAACGGATCCTATGAGTTAAGTAGTTATGTTCGCCTGCAACAAATATACAGGCATAGTATATGGCTGACACATTTAAGGCGACCACACTATTTTTAAGTAGTTTACTAAGCGTAATACGGTATTCTGTGCCATTAACAATTTGTGATATTAATTATAATTATAAAGAAGCAGATTCTTCTAATTTGTCAGAAGTTGAAGGATCATCTAATACCGTTTGTCTTTGTCTTTTTAAAAACACTGTTCGAGGAATAGCACTATGCGACCACCATTTCCAGGTTTCCTGACAATCAAAAGATATGTGTATGAATCATTTATTTCAGAAACAACTTAAGTCACATTTTGGTCGTTTGGAGTGACCCATTTTGACATTCAACTTAGGGGGTTGCTCAAACTTTAATAAACGGCTCAACTGTGTGGCCTTTCAATTGGCACCGACTAGCAGTTGTAGGGTACATGGGATCTGATGACATCACCGTTCGACAACAGAGCATTATTCAGCTTGCTGACTTTAACAATTTTTTTACATATGCTGACGATATCTGATAAATACAATTTTTTGCACTCTTGCTAAACATAGCGCAAAAAATTTTAGAATATGCAATAAAGCTAAATGAGCTTATTGTCATGTTAAGGCTGTCAAGTCGAATTAAATAGAGTAATTAATGAGTAATGTCTAAAAAAAATTATTAAAAAAATTTCTTAACTTTGTTTGCAACAGCACAATTCTTAAAATAAATATTAAATTAATTTTTGTAAAGTTAGTGCCAATTTTCTGACAAACTGCCTTTAAATAGCATTGTTTAACTACATTACAAATAACATATATAACATAAAAACACCACAGAAATTATATATAAAGCAGAAGCTGCACGGGTGAGAGTTACTTTTATGAAAAAAATCATTCCCACCGGCATTGCCAGTGCCAGTGGCGGGATTCGAACCTGCAGGATGATGGAGAATTATCTAGTCACACTTGCCATGTGCTCTAGCCAACTACTTCACTTCACTGAACCGTCATTGATATTCTGTATCTTTCATTTTTGCCATGGTTTAATTGTTTCATGCTCTTCCTGCTGAATTTTCATACCGTGCTTTTAGGTTTCTAAAAACACTACATTGGGTCAATCTCGTGCAGCCCTCCAGATGCAAAATGTGACCGGAATTTGCCACAGCGCATGAAAATCATGTAGTCCATGCTCTCTCTACTACTTTCTTTATGCTGTGTCTACTTCGAATGTACGAGTTTGATGACGCTATTTTCCTATGTAGTGTGGAAAAGTGAAAACCCGGTATAAAAAAAAATTTATAGCACTTATTCAGGTTGTTCATCAAAACGAAAAATGTTCTTAATAGGTAAAAAAAAATCTTTTTTTAATTTAGGTCATTTTTAAAAAATTTCTCGCACTATCTATGGGCGGTTAACTGCTGTTGCTCATATTTTTATCGATGAAAAAATTGGTGGATCGCAATAAGGATTTTAATGTAAAATTTATTTTTATTTTTGTCATCATGAATGTTGTCAGTATACCATAATTAATTTTTTATTTATATTATTTATATATTTTACAAAAATGTAAATAAAAACAAAAAATTCCTAATATATAATTATTTTTTTATTACAAATTATTCCCATAATAATTCAGTCCCTTGAATTTTATCACATTTTGTTACAAATTTAATGAATGTCAATTATTTACTTTTCTTATTTTACAAAAATCAACATCCCAGCAATTTCTATATGTTTCTGTATTCTTAGCCATTAATCAGTATTCATAGTAAGTCACCCCTGGGTTTCTAATACTGCAGCTTTCTGCTCATACTTATATTAAACTTTAATTTCGTGAAATCTTTTGGTCATAATTTATATTACCATCATGTGGAAATTTTTTAATTACTGTTTGTTTTTAGAATCGGCAAACCAATTTATAGGACAATATTCCGAAGAGAAGGAAAAAATGCCATCCCATAGGTGAGATTTCAAAACTAAAAAATACCTATACCTTATGTTTTTTTATACAGATTTTTATTCTTTTTTTTTACTTTTAATGTGTCTTTAGTAAAGATAGACAAGTGTGATTTAAACTAAGGGGTGTAGAACTTAAATAGCACTAACTGATAAAGATATTTTATAACTTGGCAATTCATGGTAGAAGGAATTAATCATGTTCATAGTATATTATGGTTATTAAAAAACAGGACATTTCATAAGATAATTTTGCTAAAAATCTAGTTGTGTACATCCAACTAACTTTTTCTTCTCACCTTCTTTGTGTATTAAGTCACTATCTATAAATTATTAAAAAAAAAAAAAGATAAATAAACCTCCGCACCAAAAGGATCAGTCGGAGATTGGTTTTTGAAAAAATGATTGTTCCTATTCAAAAAAATGTCTCGCACCTAAAAAATATATTAATCAATGTCAAACATGTTTGATATTGCTGCAATGACAATATTTTATTATAGAAATTTTGCTCTAGTTTTTAGAACAGAATCAAACAGTATTCCAATCGTCAACTCTTTATCATCTTGAAATATTTGTCATTTAAAGTTCTTTTTTTCAGATTAATATATTTTTTTTTAGGTGTGAGACATTTTTTGGATAGGAAAAAAGCGTTTTTTTCAAAAAACCAACCTCTGACAGATTCTTTTAGCGCAGAGGTTTATTTATCTTTTTTTTTTTTTTAATAATTTATAGACAGTAACTAACTTTTTAAATGTGACAATGTCATATATTAGTAAAAAACAATAAGGCTTACTTCTGTAGTAGTTATTGCTGGATTTGTAACTAAATCAAAAATACATGGCTTTTGCACTACCTACATTATAATAAAATTTCTGTATGGAACTTTAAAAAAAAAAGTGAAGATTAGTTGGTAGGATTGAAATTTCTGAATATTAATTTGATGAAACATTAGGAAAATAACTCGTAAAATAATTAATTTTATATTGTAAAAGGAAAGGAGCAATGACGAAAGTCAATAAACATAACACAATTCACTATTTTTATTAACTCAGCTTTATTCTTTATTTTCTGCATATGAAGACATAAAGGAACGTTCCTACTTCTCATATCGTAATTCCAACTTAACCTGATGAAAATGACTAAAGAACTAATCCATTTTGGCAGATACAAAAATGCCTACAATTCATCCTTCCTCGCATTTGATCGGCCCGGTTAATAAAATACTAAAATCATACTAACTTAATTGATTCATAACTAGCAAATATAAATTTACATAAAGATACATAAGTGGTAAAGATAAACTTAACCTAAAACAATTCATAAATATCGATGCAAAATATAAATCATAACTTAACATTGGATGGTTACAAGAGCACAACAAAACATTAAGATACCTATTCTTGATAATAGTTGACACATACTCAGGTAAATATAATACAACATAACTTATTGGTAAGCAGATGGATTTTGGTCAACCTTCACTAAGCATTATACAGCTTCAAGCTAGATGCATCCAATACACCATCTTAAGGGTTTTGAGCACTCTAAAAACCGATATCATTATCATTACCACATATCTATCATTAGGCAAAACTGACTTTATGACATAAGGACCACGATACTTGGGAATTAGTTTCTTATTAAATCCTATCGTTGTGTCAACATTAGCTACCATATATTCCCAACATGATATGACTAAGTTGCCTTATGCCAGCCATCAAAATAATCCTTTTTGCCACTGAACCGTAGCTATTTGCTCTGCTGCTTTGGTTTTTATATCTTCCAGACTTCCTACTACTTCCTCATTTATAGATTCTAACATCACCAAAACATTATCATGAATTTTCCCAACCTGGTTCCTTCCAAATAGTAACCTAGCAGATGTGTCCCAAGTAGAAGTATTAACCATGTTATTATAATAAAATTCTACATCGCCTAAAACTATATCCCAGCAAATACTGTTCTCATCTGTAAGTTTGCCTAACATAGGTGTTAATGTTCGATTCATCCTCTCGATCTGCCCATTGGCTCTATGGGCTCCAGTCCCAATGATTATATGTCATATTGAAATGTGATAGTCTTTAAATACTAGATACTAGAGTTAATTAGTCATACAAAATTAAGACATATATACAGGTACCTTTATCAGAAACAATTTCTTTTGGCCGACTGTATGAAATGAAATACAATTGTAAATGTTTAATAACTTGGTAGTTTATGGACTTGCAAACATAAAATTTTATAAATGTTGTAAAGCCGTTTACAATTTTAAATTATACTAATTTTTATATTTTGTCAATAAAGGTCCATAATAATCCATATGTATCTCTTAATTTTGAAATCCAGTGTGTATGTATGTCTGATTAACTCTAGTATCTTATCTAATCCTACATGTCTCATGAAATGTGTGTAGTAAATTCTAAATTCTATATACAGGGTACATAGAGCAAAACGTTTTTATTAAATTTCCTATGTACTAAATCATTTTCAATTTAAGTGTCAGATGTCCCTCATTTTCCAATATCATTCTAAGACTACTTATGTCTGGGTCAGTGGTTTTTTTCAAAGATAAGATTTGTTCGTAAGTATTTCCTTCAAGTACTAAAATATTGTGTATACTGCTTAGTGCATCTACATGTTTCATACAAATGTTCGAATGATGCTCAATAGCATACTTAATTATAATTTTGTAATAATAAATACCATCACATTATACGAGATACAATGTCACGTTTTGATACAGTTAGACGAAAACAATCACAATCTGTAACGGTAGTAAATATACATGAAACTGTCTTAAAGAACGCACTATAGGCGTCTAAGGCTGTGATACTTCGCTTCACAAGCTGTAGTTCCTTTGCTAATATAAAATACCAGATTAATTCTTCCGATTGATTGTTGAATATTTTTGTAGTAAAATCGATCTAAATCCTATGGAGCTGGGAGAATGCCCATATAGGTCAAAAGGTAATAAAAAAATGAAGCGAATAGATTTATAAAATACAGTATGTTCCATTTGAAATATGCGACTTGGAGTTTAAATTTGTCAAATTTTGACCTCTGGGCAGCCTGTAGATTTTGAAGCATTTATATTTGTGCACACAAGTTCCATCCCTCGTAAACATGTGGGAGAAATATTGGTAATTAGAATTTATCTTAAAATAAAAAAAATTTTAACTGCTCAAGTCACTAAAGTAACTCCTAGAAAATCCTAGGATTTTGTGTTGAGTAAAGAGAGACGAGGCCCTACAGTTTATTGTGCAGTCCGAACCACATCTAGGGCATCAACAGATAGGAACCATCGATATTCAGTACCTAGTAAATAGCTATAAGCGCTTTACCCACTCCCTCTGAAGTGGAAGTTTTAATTTTTAACAACGGGTTCGTTTTCGCATAAGATTTTATTAAAATCAAAATATCTCAAAAACCATGGGTTTTTTGATAGGGAGTTATATTGAAAGTTAACTTAAAGTAATGGATAGAAAACGAATCTGGCATAAAAAAAATGGTATGCCATTTAAAATAATGCGGACTTCCTGTATAACCGGCAGTGTCACATACGTGGCATTATTTTCTTTAAATGGAGCACCCCTGAAAATTTCTGTGTGCAAATTTTTAGTTTCTTGAAAACATCTGATAGGCCACTCACCGTGATGCACCCTGTATATACCTACTCCATGTTCTTCAGCTCTTATTATTTCGTTTCGTGCTCTAGGCGTAACGTTTTCTCGGAGTTTTATTTATAAAAAATCAAAGCATTAAAATGGGTAAACAAACACAGGAGAAGATGTTCGTTTTCAAGTTCGAGCAATAATTTTGACGAAGTGGAAATCCTGAGAGAAAAGATTGAGGAAAAAAGCTAAATTTTTCCGCCACAACAGCGATAATGAAAATGGCCGATTGGTATCTCAGAAGGCGTGAAAAACAATATCCATCATTCGGGGATTTGTCCTTCGTCGATTTATACTGGAAAAACTATGATGAAAATAAATTAATATTCAATTAACCTTAGTTTTTAGATTGGACTGTACAATACACCGAATCAAGTTTAGTCTCAAGGGATCAATATATTTTTTTCTAGTTGACTTATGTGAGTCTACTAGAAGGTCATGTGTGTTACAAATGATTTTGCCTAGTTGCCTCCTTTAAATCTCCCAGATCATGTGTATGACTTGCTAAATTCAGGGCTATTTATTACAAATCAGACGGGAAATTAATCTTTATATCATCCCTGTTTTGATGATCTTGAGGGAAGCATTGTACAAAAAGGTTTTGTTTACAGGTAAAAGGAATGTAGACAATGTTGAAAAGCTGGAAGTAGAGAAAGACCCTCAATATAGAATATGTGGTGATACCAGGAGTGCCCGTGTTAAATAGTGAAATTGAAAGTACAACAAATATGACAACAGGAGAACTTGTGCATGCAGATATTGCCTTGCGCTGGCAAATTATTTTAAAGAATGGCCTGGATAATGACACAAGCACCGAATTGATGAAAAAATACCCCATGATCCCTAATTGTCAGGCCATGCAGCCTCCAAAGTTGAATCCTGAAGTCAAAGCTGCTGCTAATGAAATGACTTTGAGAAGGTATGATCGACTCACAAAAATTCAAGCACAGATGAGTGCCAGTATATCGGCTCTAGGCAGAGCATTAACCCCTTTGCTGAAGGAAGAAAGCAAAGGGGGAGGCGAGAAACAATAAACTGCTCTTAGTAGAGCACATTAGGATTCTGTGAGATTGATAGCAGATTTACATCATGAGAAATCAGAATCTAGGTGGAATTTAATAAGCCTCAATTTGGACAAAAGTCTGAAGGACATGTTGGACAACACGATCTTAGATGAATGGTTATTTGGTGATAACCTTTCAAATAGATTGAAGGTGGCTAAGACTATTGAAAAATCTGGAGATGTGAAAGTAAAGAGGAAAAAGTTGGAAAAGTAGTAAAAAACTTGCGATACCCACTCAGAAGATTTCCTGGCCTGGGTGGGCAAAAATTACAAACAGCGCAGATGTTTGAGGATCGTCGGGAAGTGAAATCTTACCAGCAAGGGTCCACGAGGGGTCATTATCGTCTACGTCGCTACAGTGGGATGGCAAGAGAAAGAGAGAAGAAGAGAGACCATCAGTGGTATCATTGATAACAATGTAAGTTTTAATGTTGGATGGCTCGCTGATTTTAAAAATGTATTCCCTTATTAGAATGATTCAGCAGCGATGCCCACACCATCAGAAAGACTGGTCCAAGACAGAAGAATATGTCATACAATGTAAAGCATCTCACTTATTACAAATTTATGCTATTCATAGGTGTACTCCTTGTAATGGACAGTTCATTTAAAAAGTATTTTTAATATCGAAACTGAATGGGAAAAAACTGTTGATATTAAATTTGAAACAGTTAAATAAATTTTTAGAGTGGAATGAAAAATAATATTAACTGAAAATTTTTTGTTAATTATTATTTACTAACTTTTACAAATCTTATCACAGATAAGTATAACATATATCTTTTTAAACAATTATTTTCCCGGCTATTTGCCAAAACGCTGAAACTTGGATTACAAAAAAGATAATATGCACATTATGTTCAGTACAACTGACTCAATAATGTTATTTTTAATTTCAACTATTCTGTCTAGTAAAGCCAAAAATAAATAAAACACAAGGTACTCACCAGTTGACACTCACTTTAAAAAACTTTAAAATATCTACCGACACGTGTTTCTGCTTGCCATAGCGTCATCAGGATAGCCAGCACATTTAAAGAATCCAAAGTAAGGAAACTTGTAAACCTTAATGTAATAAACATTAATGGCTTCAGAGAACAGAATAATTGAAATTGTATAGTGGAAATACCCCTTAGGGTCAATGAATATTTTTCATTCCACTCTATATTTTAACTTTTATCAAGGGGAACTTAATTTGTTTTTAAATAAATTCTTAATAACTGACTATTTTAAAATGGAGGACAATAGTACCTTTTTCAAGCTCATAATCCTAAACTATTATTTGTCAACTGTTGACGTGAAAAAAGCTTATTTTTTAATCAAAATTTACAAAAAATATAGATAATTTCTTAGGTTCAGATTTCAGGAAAATTATTATGGATTCATTTGTATGCCTTTTGGGTTATGCTTTGCCCCATTTGTGTTCTCTAAAGGATTACAGCCAGGCGTTCACTACTTGAAAGAAAATAACTTTTTGTCAGTTGTATATCTTGGTGATTTCCTCTAATTCGAAGGAACTTGCTATAGTTGCCTTATTAACCTCAAACTACATTAATGTTACAAGATTTATTCTCAATACAGAGCAAAGTCGATTGATCCAAGGAAGCAATGTAAGTTGTTGACAATAACTTAAAATATAGTTGTTCTGTGATAATCTCTGTGGACAAATGTGATAAGGATAAGAAATAAGTGATTTTTGTCTCTTAATTTTCATTGTTTTGTGGTGAATTATGCAAAGAAATTAGTTATTAGTATCAGACTAGTCTTTGTTAGTATTTATTGTACAGTACAGTACAGTTGTACTTTGTACTTGATAAAATGGCAAGTAATATTATGGAGGAACGACACTTAACAGAAGTGTCGCATCCAATTACACCAAAAGTTGCTAGAAGTAGACTTTCAGCAGAGACTGGAGTTTTGTCAGTGGGCACTTGAGATGTTAAATCAAGATGATGATTTTTTTAAACGGGTCGTGTTCTCCGATGAGGCTACTTTTCATAAAAATGGTTTCGTTAATCGTCATAATTGCCATTATTATGACACAGTAAACCTCACCAATTCCGGACAACTCATAGCCAACACAGATGGTCTTTGAACGTGTGAGGAGTAATTTTGGGAACCCATATCATTGGACCATTCTTTTTTGACCAGCATCTAACTGGAGCAGTTTATTTAAACTTTTTTAATAAACACTCTGGAAGATTTGTTAGGCGACATTCCTTTAGCTACACTTCGAAGAATGTGGATGCAACATGATGGTGCTGCTCCACCTCACAATGCCGCTGCGATTCGTCAGTTTTTACACGAAACTTTTCCCAACAGATGGATTGGGCGCGGGGGACCAGTGAGTTGGCCTTCTAGGTGTCCAGATATGACAAGTTGCGACTTCTTTTTTATGGGGATTTATAAAAAGTAAAGTTTACGTTACATCACCAACTTCCGCGTAAGATATGCGGCAGCGCATTATAGTAGCATTTCAAGAAATTACGCCACACATGCTGACCAATGTTGAACAGTCTTTTTAAAACCGAATTCGTTTGTGTATTAATCAAAATGGAAGGCACTTGAGCAGTTGATGTAAATTGGCGGTCTACGTATTCTTCTCCTTGTTCTGTCCCGAGTTTCAGTTTGTTTCGTTTTGAGTTTTGTATTGTTGTTAGTGGTTTACTTTTATTTGTGAAACCACTTTTTAAACATGCCAGTAAATATTGACACTGTCGGTCCCAAGCCTGATAAAATGTGAGGGAAAAGTTGTTTTGGAAGGCCTTCTTGACGTTGTTACATAGCTACTTTTTCGGACTTTAGAAAAGAACCTGATTTTTCTGGAAAACTGTTAGAGATAAGTATAGACAACCTTATATCAGTCGAAAGGGCATCAATTTTGAATTCACCAATGACAATTAATATGGGTCATTCCATTTGAAAAAAAAAAGTTTTTCAACTCATAAGATTATAAATGTAGGTCTCAGTATTTCCGAGTCTGAATAACGTACACGTTTTGGTCACAGATGACAAGATAGAGTAATTTATGCCAAAACGAACTGTGAAAACTGCTCGTTTCTAACTCTTACGGTTTAGATGATATCTAGCCTCATTTAGAAAGCTGAAATCGTGATTTTTTTCAGAAAACAACTGAATATCTCGAAAACGTTAACATATAAACACCATGTACATTTAATAAACTCTACCTAATATTAATCAAAGGAATTCAAAAAATGCAATAATATACAGGGTGTTCCATTTAAAATAACAAAGTTATGTAGCGCCTCGCGAAATGGAATACCCTGGAAAGCTAAAAAATATTTTCTTTACATGGCCCACATGACTCCATACAACTTTTATTATAACCATTTTTTTTTATAAATTTTACAGTTACATAGTTACAGAAGAATCCCTCTTAGGTGGAACACCCTGTATGTGTGTATAATATATATATATATATATATATATATATATATATATATATATATATATATATATATATATATATATATATATATATATATATATATACATATATAATCGTAAAAAATAATGAATAATTATCGGTACGCCCGCAAAAAGAAAAAATTGCAAATGGCAGAAAGATGCAAACCGTGGACACGTGTTTCAAACTGATTAGTCTTCATCAGCACGGTGTAGCTGGATGTCGCTCTCATACCAGAGTCTTTCAAGTGGAAGCCACAAAGGTGCGACTGGCTCCCTGTCAGTGGTTTTCCTTTAGTGTCCTTTTTGAGTTTTGTCCATCATTTTAACTCAGCTACACCGTGCTGATGAAGACCAATCAGTCTGAAACACGTGTCCACGGTTTGCATCTTTCTGCCATTTGCAATTTTTGCATTTTTCCACCTTGCAATTTTTTTCATTTTGCGGGCGTACCCGATAATTATTCATTATTTTTTACGATTGTAATTAAACCCGCGTATAACTCATTCTCTGTACGTATTCATTTTCCTGGGTCCGGAATCCCACGCAGCAGGTTGCTATAGTTGCCCGCGTGTGCGACCCTTGGATGTCGCTCTCATACCAGAGTCTTTCAAGTGGAAGCCACAAAGGTGCGACTGGTTCCCTGTCAGTGGTTTTCCTTTAGTGTCTTTTTTGAGTTTTGTCCATCATTTTAACTCAGCTATACCGTGCTGATGAAGACCAATCAGTCTGACACCCGTGTCCACGGTTTGCATCTTTCTGCCATTTGCAATTTTTGCATTTTCCACCTTGCAATTTTTTCTTTTTGCGGGCGTACCCGATAATTATTCATTATTTTTTACGATTGTAATTAAACCCGCGTATAACTCATTCTCTGTATATACATATTTCGTCGTGTACAATTGTTTGAACAAAAAAAAATTTTTAATTTTTGATAATTTTTTCGTCCTCCAGCCACTGACATTTTAATAGTCATTGGAGAACTTTGTAAACGCCGTTCACAGAAATGACGTAACTGAAGGCAGTGTTGCCACTGCCAGAGTTCGTCATCACAATTATTCTAACTCATGGATTGCAAATTTTGAATTTTTAAAAAAATTATTACCCTTTTGTTACGGACATTTTGTGAGACGATATTAGACTTATTTAATATCAGTGTAGACGCCGCACCAAAACAAATGTAATAGTTTATAAAACATTGAGCTCTTTTTAAGAAAGCCTGATATCTGTACACACTGGCCGAAAATAGGAAATAAACTTCAAGGCGGCCAAGGCGCGATTGAATAGTCCTTTGTGGAAAGCGACACTTGTCACTTGTAGCTTGCTCTTAAAATAAAAGGTGTTAAAAGTATCTGTTTATCTATTTTTCCTTGTAAAATTAGGTAATCCTGACACTTTTTTTATAAATAAACAGAACTCGTCCCGTAAGCACCAAGTATTAAAAATATGCAAGACTTTTTCTGTCTATTTTAAATTATTATCTGTAATTTATAGTTTTAAGTTTAATATGGTTCATTTCTAAAAATTAATCAAAGGTGAAAGTAATCATTTTAAAATGACGCATTTACTTTAAAAGAACGAATAAGCAGATTTGTTTACGTACCTAATACAACAGTTAGTTACTACATGAATATATCATATGGGCTTGACGTTTGGATAGCATTCCATAGCCGTTTTGCTTGTCTAGCATTTTCATCTACTTGAAAATATGCCTTTAACATATCCAGCATTAAAATAATAAAATTAGTCGCTATGGTTGATCACTAATTTTCACAAAATGAACGAACCACCAAAGGAATGAATTATAAATAATAAATTTCGGTAACATAGTAACTCAAAACTTCGAATCACAAATTTAATCACAAAAAACTATAAATAACGGTATTAAACACATTTTTGTAAATGCTAATGCAGACAGGCACGCGAACTATCAATAACACTGATTTTTACATGGGGTGTAGTGTTGCCAGATGTGTGAGATTTTCACATAGGTTATAAATTTCATTATAAATAAATCATGATGCTTTTCAAAAAAATTTCTATTGACCTAACTGACGGTTAATTTAGCTAACTGGGCATTGAAAAAACGGGTCTTACCATCGCAACAGAAAACAGCAAAAGACTATTATTTATTTAGGCTTGCACAACTAGCGCTGTTTACGCGAGGTTCCGATTTATAAAGGTCTACGTACACGGCATAAAATTTAATTCAGTTTACTCTTTTTTAATGGAAGAACTGACCGAGGTCGAGGCTGACGACCTAAATTTAACTTTTTTTATCAACTTTTGCTAATATTGGCGTAAAATGGTAGAAATTTTTAAATATAGTTTTATTACTAAAAAAAGTGCAGGTACACAAGGGAAAATAATGGTATAAATACCATGAAAATGGTATGTCTGGCAACACTGATTAGATGTGTGAAGATCATATGTTACATATGCGACGCTAATATCGCAGTTCACATTATGGCGTGGTTGAATTTTTATCATGTAATGGCCTATCTCGAATAAAGTGCTGTTTTCTCAAAAAAAATTGATCTTTTTTATAAAAAATGACGTATACTATCTTCCTAACCGTCCAGAGTATTATGGAGGAAAAAAATGCAAACTGTTGGGTATGACCAGTGTAAAAAGTGACAGAAGTGTGTCACTTTTTACACCTGACTGTTATTGTGTTGCACCTTCAGTGTTTTACTATTAGAGGCCAATAAAATAGTAGGGAGCTGATTTATTCCTTAAACACCTACACATTTCAAATTATTGTAATAGCAAAGGGTAAGTACCTACTTCTTAAAAATAATAATCCTTTTATAAACTTTGAAAAAATGAGATGGGAACATTAAATTCCTCTCGAGATTCCCTAAAAAGTTTACTGTTCATCGGAAAATTTAGTTTTAGTTGTACATTCCATATGAAACGCTTAAAAATAAATGCTGATTGGTGCAAGAAAAAGTCAAAATTGTACATTTCTCACATTGAAAGATATTTCAAAATGTTTAAAAAATATTCAAGTGGAGCAATTAATCGTTTAAGTGGCTAATTATTTCATCCAATGTTTTTATAAATTCGGGAATGAACTTAATGCTAGGGCTCGGTTTTTCAATCGTGGGTTAACCAAACTCGCACTTTTAGAATTCGAATTTTTTCAATTTTACATTTGTTTTGGAAGTGGTTATAGCAACAAATATTTTATGCTAAAGTAACTTTTAGTTGAAGTGGTTTGTATTAGAATCTCATCGACTTTTGTGAAAATATAATGCCAGGTAACCCTCATCTTATGTTAACTCACGATTGTAAAATCGCGCCTAGGTGAGACGATTGCATAAGATATGCGGCAACGTTGCTTCAGTCCATTACATGATGTTTGCTAAGATATAGAATGTTTCTGGTAACCAGCAGTTCCAAAACAGTTTCATCATATTTTTTTGAAAGTCGATAACTCAGTTACACGTGGGAATTAAAAAAATGTCAGAGGGTTTCTACAGATGTCAAGAATCGGTGGTTTAAATATAACTACACACTTAAAACTCACCCTGTGTGTATATATATATATATATATATATATATATATATATATATTATATATATATATATATATATATTATATATATATATATATATATATATATATATATATATATATATATATATATATTATATATATATATATATATATATATATATATATATATATATATATATATATATATATATATATATATATATATATATATATATATATATACATATATATATATATATATATATATATATATATATATATATATATATATATATATATATATATATATATATATATATATATATATATATATATATATATATATATATATATATATATATATATATATATATATATATATATATATATATATATATATATATATATGGGACAATCCGCGTCAACCGGATCAGAGCTACGACCAAAATTAGGAGCAACCAAAAGAATCAACCAAGGACTCATTTTAAAGCTCAGAGCGTCTACTTTCAAATGCCGAGTGCGCCTTCGAAAAATCCAATATGGCGGCCGAAAGCCGGAGAAAAATCGAGTGTCCAGCAAAGAAAGCTTGTAAAAATAAAAATTCGCAACCGATCGGGTCATTTCTTGTCTCAAATTGTAGCTGATTGACGCCCCTAAAACGCTGGTGTGGTAGGTTGACAAAATCCAACATGGCGGATCCAATATCGCGGTCAAAAATCCAATATGGTGGCCGAATTTTTGAAAATTAACCTATTTGCACCAAATTTGGTATACGGGGGTTTTGGGTGTCACTGATCACGAATCCGATGTCAGATTTGGCAAACTCAAGATGGCGGATTAAAGATGGCGGACGAAATTTTCGAAAATCAACCGATTTGTACCAAATTTGTTATATGGGGATTTTTGGGGTCGCCGATTACGAATCCGAAGTTTGATTTTTAAAATCCAAGATGGCGGACCCAATATAGTGGATTGGGTTGAGCTTCCGCCATATTCGGCTAATCATCTTGAATTTTAAAAATTTAACCTCAGATTCGTATTCAGAGACCCCAAAAGCCCCAGTATACCAAATGTGGTGCAAATCGGTTGTTTTTAAAACATACTGGTTAAGAACATTGTTAAATTTTAATCTGTTGTGTCTAATGTCTACATATATGTATATTTTATTGACTTTCAAATTGATTGGTCTTGTAATTGTTATGCTCACAGACGTGGTCTTTAAAAAATTTCCTGTTGTGGAATTTCTACATCATTATTTGACTATTGAGCCCTGAAGAAATTTATATTAAACGAAACGTAGGCAAGGTAGCGTTTTATTTTAACCTATTGTCCTGGTTCCGACAATTTCAACCTGTAGTATATTAATTACTTAATAGGTAATAAAGAAAAACTCATAAGAATAATCATTACTGCACATATGCTTCAGTGATTTGCTAAGATTTCAATACTGTTGAGCAATAACTAATTGATTTTGAGCCATGATGAACCTCGACCTTCACTCTGTCAAAATTTTTAAATTCTTATCACAGATTTATCAGTGACCGCAAAAACCCCCTTACATAAAATTTGGTGTCGGCTGATTTTCGAAAATATCGCCGCCTTATTAGATCAGCCATCTTATATCCGCCACATTGAATTTGAGAATGTTGGAAATTTGACCTCAGATTCGTGATCGGCGACCTCAAAAAACACCCGAATAACAAATTTGGTACAAATCGGATGATTTTCGAAAATTTCGTCCGCCATCTTGGATCCGCCATCTTGAGTTGGGCAAATATGACCTCGGATTCGTGATCAGTGACCTCCAGAACCCCCAAATACCGAATTTGGTGCAAATCGATTGGTTTTAAAAAATTCGGCCACCATATTGGATCTGCCATGTTGGATATTGTCAACCTACCACGCCAACGTTTTAGGGGCGTTCATCAGCTACAATTTGAGACAAGAAATGACCCGATCGGTTGCGAATTTTTATTTTTACAAGCTTTTTTTGCTGGACACTCGATTTTTCTCCGGCTTCCGGCCGTCATATTGGAGCCGCCATATTGGATTTTTCAAAGGCGCACTCGGCATTTGAAAGTAGATGCTCTAAGCTTTAAAATGAGCCCTTGGTCGATTTTTTTGGTTGCTCCTAATTTTGGTCGTAGCTCTGATCCGGTTGACGCGGATTGTCCATATATATATATATATATATATATATATATATATATATATATATATATATATATATATATATATATATATATATATATATATATATATATATATATATATATATATATATATATATATATATATATACATCTTTTACTAATTGATACTACTGTTTAAGAATGAATAGAGAATTGCTTTGATTAGTTTTGAATAATTTAGTTAATATAAGTAAGTAGCCACTAGACGGTGTTTTATGCCTATAAATCGAATATAATTAGAAATTTATGATTTATTACTAAGCAAATGTGTTTCAAATATATTCATTTTTATATTGTTTAATATTTTAATATTGTATGTAATTTTAGTTACTGTGGCAATTCAGTTGCTACAATACTAATCAAATTCACATATTGCATTTTCTAAATACAAAAAATATAATCGACATGAGGGTTATGATGTTGGATGTTGCAAATAATAAATGGATATATTACAAGCAGCTAAGGAATTTAGTAACTGCATCAATAAGACGCAAATAGGCATATATTGAGATTTAGAGCGAATGCTAGTTCTCATGATTGGTGGAAAACAATAAATCAGTTAGGCGTTCATATAATTCAAGTTTAAACAGTGATGTTCAAAGTAACTTTGGTAATCCAAATATGTTTATTAACCATTTTATTAATTCTGTTCCGAATACATTAGTAACGAGGATATGGATTTTTATAACAACAATACGCTTCAAACTATTATAGGTAAAATGTCTTTAACACTTGTTACCTCAGAAAGTGTTTCAATCGCTGTTAATAGAATTAAATCGAATGCAGCTGAGGTAGATGATTTTTCTTTAAACATGATTAAATCATTTTGATCATGTTTAATGATGATATTACCCTTTTGTTTGGATAGAGTCACACATATAATAAATTTCTCACTTCAGACTAATACAGTTCCCTCTCAATGAAAAATGGCGAGCGTTATACATCTACCTAAAAAAAGTGAACCTGAAACTTTAAGTGACTTCAGGCCTATTAGTATTCTGCCAATTTTCTCGAAAATATTAGAGAGGATAATTCATGATCAGTTAAAACAACATGTACAAATTAATGACTTGCTCCTCATACCCAATCTGGTTCGCGCACCGGCCATAATACTGTTACGGATATAAATGACGACTACTTAGCAGCTATAGATAATTCTATGGTAACTATAGCCGTTTTGCTTGATCTTACAAAGGCGTTTGATTGTATAAATCATAAAATACTTTTAGCAAAAATTGCACTACTTCGGCTATACATCAAATACTATAGCATGATTTCGTAGCTACTTGTCACACAGAATGCAAACCGTTAAAATATATAGCAGAGGTCATTTGCAAATGTCTGATAGTTTGGTGGTTAATTTGGGGATACCCCAGGGCTCAAACTTGGGCTAATTTTGTTTTCTTTATATTTGACAGATTTACCAAAACTTATAAAATATTGTAAAATACATTCTTATGCGGATGACACGCAAATATATTTATCTTATCGGCCTACAACTGTTGATGAATCCGTGGCAAAATTTAACGAGATCTGTCTAATATATCCGTATGATTAGATAAACAAGGGTTAAAACTTAACTGCTGTAAAACCGTTGCTATAAATTTCAGATCTGCTAGGAGTGATTTTGAAGGTAACTTTGTAAAATTATCAATAGCCGGAGAGCAAATTTGTACTAATCTTGGAGTTATTTTCGATTGTCATTTAACTTTTAAAGAACATGTAACCAAGGTTGTGCAATCCTCATACGCCAAACTCAAAACAATTTATCTGTTTAAACGTACTATCGACAGCAACAAAGTTAAGGCTCTCAAATTCTTTAATTCTGTCCAAGATTGAATACTGTAATGTTGTTTATGGCCCTTGTTTAACAGAAATGGAGACATAGGTTACAAAAGGTCCAAAACTCGTGTTCGTTTCTCGGCTAGTATACCCAAACGTGAGCATTTCACTCCTTATTTGAAATTAAATAATTGGCTTCGAAGATGGGAGCTCCGCCTTATTTGCTTTATTTACTAAGTGCTAAAAAATGAAGCACCCATATACCTCAAAAACAAACTTATTTTTCGAAATCAACATCACAATGCTAATCTCCTATTTGTAGCAAATACCTTGCATATTCCTAGGCATGTAAACTACTCTCTTTAAATCTTCTTTTTTAATATTTATCGTCATATTTGTTTAATACAGTTCCCCAGTCTTTTATGTCATTATCCTACTCTTTATTTAAGAAAAAATTAAAAACTCCTTTTCTTCTGAATCAGTTTTAATTATTTATGTACTCGTAATAGTTTCTTTTAAATGTTTTTTGTGTTATAAAATATTTTTTTTTGATGTTTTTTTTTCTTCTCATATTTTGTAAGTCTTATGGATATTATTACCACTACTGAAATGATACAATTATGCACGTCGTTTAATATAATGTAGAGCCCTGGTTATCATTCACAGCAGCTCAATGAGCTGACCCCGCCAGGTTAAATAAAGACATTTTTATTTATTTATTTATTTTTACATACGATTTATAGGAACATTTCAGCTAATTTATGATTGTCTTAAGAGTAGATTTTGTTTTTCTGGTTGGGCTGCTGGACATATAGTTGTTAGAAGAAAAATTTTAACCATGAGCATACCTGCATGGAAATAACTACAAACTTTCAGTATACATTTTTGTGTTTTTATAGTACGTATTTATTAAACATGTTTTTGTCAAAAAAAAAGATTTTATCTTTTAAAATTTAATTTGAACCAAAACCCATAATATTTAATATTTACATATTTGGTATCTGACACAATTCGAAATGAGTTAGATGGCAGCACGTGAACCGTTGATCATGTTTTATTTTATTATCATTAGTAGAATGAAGTATAGTGTTAATAGCAGTATAAAATGAAAAACATTTTAAAATAGCATAATATGTAGTCTACTTGGAATCAATGATAAACAGGTGAGCAGGTATCTGGTCTCTTTTTAGAGCACTAGAAGTAGATGAGTGTTCAGAGAAATCATTGCCTTGGTTTAATTCATGAGATATAAAACATTCCACATCATCATCCCCCAGACCTAAGCAGATGTTGTGCAATATCACAAGAGCCAATATAATATTTGAAACGTCCTGTGTTGTATACATTTAAAAATTCTAAATCTACCTTTCTATAACCCTATAGCTTGCTCAATTATAACTGGTAGATGAATTAATGTAATTGTATTTTTTCTTAATATCATTTACAAATTTTCCAACAGTTATCCCAGATTAATAATTTCTTGAATGATTTTTTTTCTCGATCCAATAAATATCTACATAAAGGGTATTATTTAAGTGGGTGACGGGATCATAAAGATTAAACAAAATTTTTCCTTTTTTAACTTGTCGACGTTTCGCTAAATTTATTAGCTTCTTCAGGACACTAAAAACGTAGAAATAATAATATAAACCCTTCATAAGAGTTTAACCACGGACCACTGTTGTTTCTAATATTTATTGATGATTTAATTAATTTACTTGATGATGACATTAATGTTTGCTGAAGACCTAAAAATCTATTCCTCGATTTGTACTACAGATAATTGTTTTAACTTGCAAATTAATTTAGAATGTCAGTTATCGGTTTAATTTAAATAAACTGAAGTTAAATGTTTCTAAATGCAAAATGGGCCTTTTACTCGGAAAAAAATGCCAGTAATATATAACTATAAAACTATTATCTTACAATATGTATAGAGATAATGATTTAGGTATATACTTTGATTCTTCATTCTCATTTCATACACATATTGTTCATATATGTAAGTCTGCATCGAAAATGTTGGGATTCATTATACATAATTCCCAATCTTTTAATACTGTTGATTGCCTGAAAACACTATATTTTGCGTATGTTCTATTTAAGTTAGAATTTGGAGCATTGATTTGGTATCCAATATAAGAATGCTACAAAAATAAATTAGAATCTATTCATCATAAATTTGTGAAGCTCCTGTTACCTCAGAGTGCCAACCATAATTCATTGTTAAATAGATTTGATTTGTAATCTCTTAATACCAAAAGGGTGAATATATTTCTATATAAGTTGATTCATTATCATACTAATTGTCCTAATTTGTTGTGTGAAATTAATTTCACCGTACCAGGATTATCCACAAGGCATCCTATCACATTTAGACCTTATATTTGTGAAACAAACATAATGTTACGGTCTCCAATTAATATTATGTATACTAACTATAATAATTTAAGAGATCTGACGCATACTACCGAAAGTTAAAATCTTGTAATAATCGCACTCTACCTAGTCATTCAACGGCAAAATATGAGAGTTCGTTTGAATATTTGGCTTGTAAAATCTTTAATAAGTATTTAACCTTTTATACTGTTAATTCTGTAGCTAGCTTCCGAAGTAAAATTAGAAATATGTTACTTATTAGTCAAAGTGCAATATAACTTGTTTAATAATTGATTATATAATATACATTTAATTTTGTACATAAGGATATAATTCAAAAACTGATAGTGATTTGTCCTAAATATACTGAGTGTAGTATTAATATTAATATTTTATATGTTTTAGTAACAATTCAATTGACTATTTCTTCATTTATTTATTTTTATATAGTTCCCTAGTGTGTCTGATGAAGTCCAAAATATTTTCGTCAGTTTGGTTATCTTTATTTGGTAGATCCTGTAAATTGAAATTTTGACAAAACTTTAATCAGTGTTCTACAAATAAAATTTTACAATAACCCTTGATATTTTTATTAATTTTTTAACTTTTGCTTTTTTTCCGTTAAAGACTATTTATTAATATTATTATTATATTTGATATATGTGATTTAAATTAAAGGTAATAGTTTGCCAAATTGTTTTAAATCATCAGTAAGTTGTATTATGCTGAAATTGTGTATATTACGTTATATCATTATTCCTAACAAAAATAAAAGCGGTTTGTAAGTGTTAACAAAAACCATCATGTTTTCAAAAAATAGTAGAAAGACATGTATATAGATTGACTGATTCTCACTGTGAATTCGGTTTGTTGTAAAATGTTGTATTAATTTTTTTCTGTTGTTTAAAAAAAATTTTGTATGCTTACTATTTCTGATTGGCAATTTGCAAGTCTTATAATTTATAACATTTACAATATGATCTTTTGTTTGTAAATTAGATATGTAAAGAAGTATCTTGCTATTTTGTAAGATTTCAACGCTACCAACGAGCTGGTAATATGTGACTACTGCTTAGATTCACTAAACCTTTATTTCTGTTTCTTAGAGAACTGTTTAAAGACAAAGGAAAAGATAAATAAATATTGCGAAATTCAAGGAGTAGATGGTAACGGTCAAGTAACATTGAACAGGGTTCAGCAATTTCAACAAAAACAAATATTAAGTAATGAAAGTGACACTGATATAAATACTATTGATCTAGAAGAAAAAATGTGTAATGAAACTGAAGAAAACATTTGGAAAACTGAAATAAATGTTGAAAATTCTGTAGAAACTGAGATTTCATTATTTGACCACAAAACTGAGGTGTATGTGAAAACGGAGTATGGGGAAAATTATATCAAGGCTGAAGAAAATGAGAACTTTAAAATAGAGGACAGAGAAATCTACATAAAAAATGAACCAAATGAGATGAAAAACGAGCCGGCTCACATTGAAAGGTAGATAAAATCATAAATATTAATTTAGATATGACATAAAAAAAATAAACGGCCCGCAATATTTTTTGTCTTTATACGAGTCCAGAAACTTAAAGATCAACGTTTGTTTTCTTCAGACCAATAACGTACCACTGATGGATTGATGCGATTCATCAGAAAACAACATTTTTTATAAAATGATTATCATTGTTGGCCTTTTCTATCATCTCACAGAAGATTTCTTGTGTTGATCAGACTTTGTATTGTGGGTCGTCTTATCAGGGTGTAGGATGCGTAAAATACACTTTACTTTAACGAAAACTTCACTCAACAAAAGTATATTGTTAATAAATAAGATGGCTGTTTAACAGTACGGCCAGATCTGGTCACTAGAGTATTACTGGACTGAGTGTTTACTACCAAATTTTCAGTGACTTGATTTGTCCAATCTGTTATCAGAGTTCAAATGACTTTTACATACATTTTTAGGCTTTAACACATTTACCTTTGAAGATGATGGTACCTTGTAAATATTAAACCTATTTCTATCGGTAATCGTGCCACTAGGTAATGGCAGTTTATATGATCTAAGTTTGTCACTTTCCCCTATAATTTTTGCTGGGGTCATTTTATTCACTTTGTCTCTAACAAATACAATTTCATTATTACTGAAGTTTTTGTAATGAGCTTTATTTTTAGCACCATGATAATATTTTTGATTTAGTTGTTTTTGTTTTGATATGAGCTTAGTGTCAAGATTACTTACAGACACAAAATTCTCACAGGTAGGTAAAAAAGCATTTGAGTTGTGGCCAAACTGTAACTGACTTGGTGATTTATTAATGTTCGAATCTAATGGTGTATTGCAATATTCAAGTAACACAATACTTTCTAAGGCCCATATAGCACAACTCGTAACATTAATGGTTCAAGTGAACGAGTTTTTTGGAATTTTAAACACGTGCTACAATTCTCAATCATATCTTCAATTTCCTTTCCCATGTCTATACCTAAATGATTATAGTGAATTAACTAAAGCATAATTTTCCATTTAGGTACTACTACACTTATTTTTAAAGAGCAAGCTATTTGCTACAAACAAATCACCTTTAATAGAATTATAAAATAGAATTTCTTTGTCTATTTGTTCTTTACTGGGCAATCCATATTGTATATAGTTCATGACTGTTTTTAAAATATCATTTGCAGTTTCTCTTTTAAATAATTTAAGTTTAGGATTTGAAAAAGATAAATTTTGAATGACAAAACATACATGTAAATCTACTTCTTTTTCCAAATCATCTTTATCATCCGTTTTTAAAAACTTTCGTGACAGTGAACTAACAATTCTCGACCTGGTTTGTATTTTCCACCAATATCTGTAGTCTCAAACGAAGTCTTTGTAACCTTAAAGGTGTTTCACACAATGTTTTTTAAAAATACTCTCCAGCGGGTTAGATTAGATTACAAGGGAGGAGCTGGCTGATTGGCCTTGACCACCGTGACCCCTGTGGGTCTATTTTGGAGCTCCTATTCATTTCCTTAGAGCCATGATCAGTGTAACTGTCCGCTCTTGGTTTTTGTTCCCCAAGTAGTTGGAACCTAAGTCTAGCGAGGCCTTCACAATGGCACAACACATGAACTGAGGATTCCTCTTCCACTTGGCAGAATCAGCATGTTGCATCCTCTACAAAACCCGTCAGACTTATATGTCTATTGAGCCGACAGTGTCCTGTTAAAAGACCCACTATTATCCTAATGGCCTTTCTATTTTGGGATTATGCTGTCCGTGGGCATTCCTAGTATGGGATGCGCCCTCAACTCTGAGTATAACCTCTGGTGCTCTGTTCCGTGCTGCTACCTTATGGGCGTTGAGCCTTACATTAGCCTGTGTACCACTGAACGAGCTTCTCCTTGGATAAATATATGTAGTGGTGATACGTCCAGCAGGACCTCTAATGCAGCCGTAAAAGCGGTGCTTATGGCCCTCGTGGCGCACATACAGACGAGCCTTTGTATGCCGCTTAACAGCCTTATAGCTCCCAACTGCAGTGTCTTAGTCCACAATACTACTGATCCATAGGTTATCATGGGTGTCACCACCCTGGTGTATAACCATAGGGTCATTTTTGGATTCAATCGCCAGTTTTTCCCACATCTGTCTGCACCTTTTCAGGGCAATTGTGGTTTTTGTGTGACTTTTTGGATATGGACCATGTCAGTGGTCGAGGATGACTCCTAGGTATTTCACCTCACTGGCAAATAGAATTTCCACTCCATCGAGCGCTAGGGATTTTAGGCCTTCCAGAGCTCTTTTTCGTGTAAAGTTGACGACTGTGGTTTTGTGATTTATGGAAAGTCCTTCCTCACTACACCACCTGTCGACAATATTTAGAGCACTTTTTGAACACTCTAATATCGTGTTCACAAATCGTCCCTTGACCACTATTACTAGATCGTCAGCGTACCCTAGGCAATAAAAACCATTTACGGACATGTTCCGAAGGAGTTCTACAACAAGGGTCGCCCACAGCCATGGAGATGATACTTCCCCTTGGGGGGCAGCCTGAATTCATCTTTGCTTCAATGGTAGCCTCGCCTATGTTGGATATTATTACTTTTTCTAAGCTGGCTTTGATCCATTGACAAAGTAGTGTTGGGACTCATTTATTTGACAACGCATTCGTTAGCGAATATGTTGTCACCTTATTAAACGCTCCTTCTATATCCAAGAATGTTGCCACTGTCATTTCTTTGTCATCTAGTGACTGTCAGTAGCCTATTTAGATCATCCAGCGCGGGGTCCGTTGACTTCCCTGGCTGGTATGCGTATTGGCGTTCACTAAGAGGATTTTCCCTTAGACTTTCGTCCCTGATGTATCTGTCCCATAATTTTTCCAACACACTGGATTGAGTAAGTGGTCGGTTCCTTGTGAAACATCTTGTAAATAAATCTTATAAAGAAATACACTGCTTTTAGATGAATCAAATAAACTGTATTTAGATACACTCTACATATGTTTCGGCTTTTTAGGCCTTTCTCAAGAGCATTACAGATAAATACTAAAGTTATGAGCACAATTTACCTAATATATAAAAACTTTCACTAATCTGGTTCAAATTACAGGAAATTCCCTGGGTAATAAAACTAAATGTCTACCTACTCGGAGTATAATCTACTGGGCGATTCTTAAAACCTTATCTATTATAGGCGTGTTGATGTAGTTTTGCTGGTCATTGGTGGTACAAGGGTTGCTTTTAAAGGATTTTTTTATTTCTAATTGTTCTAAAAGGTTTAGGCGTTTTCCTTTTCTTTCTGTATGGATTAAATTTATATTTTCTGTGTCTATAAAATGATTTTTATCAATGCAATGTGTTGCCATTCCTGTATTCTTATTGTTATTTAGAATGGCTTTTTTATGTTCTTTAACCCTATCAGCTATACTTCTACCACTTTGACCAATATATACAGCATTACAATCTTTGCATTTAATTTCATATACACCTGATTTATTGAGTTTACTTATTTTTTCTTTATTATTGACTAGAATACTTCCTAAATTTGTTTTATTTACACTAATTGTGGAAATGCCTAAATTATTTAGTTTATTACTGATCTTATCACTATACTTCGGAATGTAATTAATGAAATTGTATTTAGTTGTTTTTTGGGTACAATAATGAATTCAAAAAATTCCTTTGAATTCATTGAAAACACAAAAAATTTAATTCTACCGAACAATGCAAAACTAGTCTCGTTTGACGTGAAAAGTCTATTCACATCTATCCCGCTTATGGAACTAAAACTAATTGTATATAATTTAATAGAAAATGCACAAATTGATTTAACTGAAAAAACAGAATTAAAAAACATTCTAAAGATTTGCATTGAACAGAACTATTTTCAGTTCAATGGTGAATTTTATAAACAAAAAGACGGCTTACCAATGGGTTCGCCTATTTCTCCTTTGTTAGCTGAGATATTTATGGTGAATTTTGAAGGTTTAATTTTTAATTGTAATAGCAGCCTAAAATCACATGTTTTTTATTGGACTCGATATGTGACGATATTTTTTGCATATGGACCGGTACTGAAAGGAATCTAAGTAGTTTCCTTAATTTATTGAATTCTTTTAATAGCAAAATTCAGTTCACTATGGAAACTGAAGAAAATGGTCAATTAAACTTTTTGGATATTAACGTTAAAAAACATAGTAATCATTTAAAATATAGTATATATCGAAAACCCACCACCACAGACACGGTCATTCATTATAGCTCACAACAATCTTGGCAAATTAAACTTTCCCCCTTCCATAGCTTAATACATAGACTCACACATTTTCCTCTAGATGAGGATGATTTCAACAAGGAACTCAATATAATTAAACAAATCGCAAAAAATAACGGATATAACGAGTCATTAATAGACAATATGTTGAAAAACAAACAGCAAAAAATGCTTCAAAAAGAATTTTTTATTGTACCCAAAAAAACAACTAAATACAATTTCATTAATTACATTCCGAAGTATAGTGATAAGATCAGTAATAAACTAAATAATTTAGGCATTTCCACAATTAGTGTAAATAAAACAAATTTAGGAAGTATTCTAGTCAATAATAAAGAAAAAATAAGTAAACTCAATAAATCAGGTGTATATGAAATTAAATGCAAAGATTGTAATGCTGTATATATTGGTCAAAGTGGTAGAAGTATAGCTGATAGGGTTAAAGAACATAAAAAAGCCATTCTAAATAACAATAAGAATACAGGAATGGCAACACATTGCATTGATAAAAATCATTTTATAGACACAGAAAATATAAATTTAATCCATACAGAAAGAAAAGGAAAACGCCTAAACCTTTTAGAACAATTAGAAATAAAAAAATCCCTTAAAAGCAACTCTTGTACCACCAATGACCAGCAAAACTACATCAACACGCCTATAATAGATAAGGTTTTAAGAATCGCCCAGTAGATTATGCTCCGAGTAGGTAGACATTTAGTTTTAGTACCCAGGGAATTTCCTGTAATTTTAACCAGATTAGTGAAAGTTTTTATATATTAGGTAAATTGTGCTCATAACTTTAGTATTTATCTGTAATGCTCTTGAGAAAGGCCTAAAAAGCCGAAACATATGTAGAGTGTATCTAAATACAGTTTATTTGATTCATCTAAAAGCAGTGTATTTCTTTATAAGATTTATTTTTCCAACGTTTTTAGTAGAAAAGAGGACAGGCTTATGGGTCTATATGACTTGGGCGTTTGGTCTGATATCGTGCTTATTTTTGGTAGGTAGGTGACCTTCACCTTCCGCCATAGATATGGTATATATCTCCAGGCTCTCCAAGCTCTGAATATTTTACACAAATGTGGTATTAATATATCCTGCCCGTTTTGAAGCAGGATTGAATAGGTACCATCCAGCCCAGAAATGGCTGGAACTTACTGACGGCCCGTCTGATTTTATCGGGTTTTACTATCTCGGTGGCAAGCCTCCAATCTGCAGGTCAGGGCCTCTCTGGCCTTTGGTCCTGGTGCGGCATATCTTCCGAGCCTGTCAAAACCAAGGAGCCAGGAAAGTGTGACTTCATAAGTAGTTGAATACTTTCCGTGGGTGTTTCCGTGTAGGTTCCTTCCTCTTTTTAGAGGAAGCCTACTTCACTTGCAGTACAACCATTCTTGGCCATGACTATGGATTCTAGATGCTGCAGGGCCGTCATTGACCTCACAAAACCTCCTCCAA
Organism: Rhamnusium bicolor; assembly: GCA_029963845.1. Taxonomy (NCBI): domain Eukaryota; kingdom Metazoa; phylum Arthropoda; class Insecta; order Coleoptera; family Cerambycidae; genus Rhamnusium; species Rhamnusium bicolor. The sequence goes on along the minus strand of JANEYF010004580.1, from coordinate 316,084 downwards.
GAGTCTCTTTTGGCCTAGCGGATTTCTTTGTTGTATTGCGTGAGTTTGGCTTTGTAGGTGTCCCAGTCTTAATTGGACTTAGCCGTATTGAACAGTTTTCTCACTTCTGTTCTAAGGCCTTCTAGATGTTTGTTCCACCAGATTGTTTTACCCCTGTTTTTCCTTGTTTTTTCTGGACAGTTTTCCTGATAAGTAGCTATTATCGCCTCTCTTACCTGTTCCACTGCCATCTCAAGGCTCTCTACATCCCTTCCTGACGCTGTTCCTCCCTGCAAATACCTTTTGAGGGATTCAGAGTATCCTTCCCAGTTGGTTTCTCGGGGATTTCTGAACTTTGTTTTCGTGAGGGATGGAGTCGTGATGTCAATTCTTATGTGTATGTGATCGGAGCCTGATGGCTCTTGTGGCAAATGCCAATTTTTAATATTGCCTGGTGAGTATTCTGTTGGCCTCTAGCCTTTGCCGTCCTCATCGGCAACGTACACACTGCATGCGTGCAACCCCGGAAGCTCGCTCCATTCCAACGCTTTTAGGCTTGCGCCCTGCCAAGGCTGGAGTGTGGGAACGTCCCCCGGAAGCCATAGTGCACTTGTCGCATCCGTGCATGTTACCAATAGGTAGCCTGGCCTGTGGATGTATTCTCGTATGTTTCCATGATGGAGCTTTGGACGGCTTTCAGCGTTTCCGGCTCCAACATTTCTAGTGGGAACCGATCTGCACTACCGCAACTTTCTCATCAGAAAGGGCTTCCTGAAGGATAATTCCTCCAATTTGGCCATTTTCTTCTGCCTTTATCCGCTGGGAGGCGTGACGGTTTCCTGTCATTTTTGGGCCTCCTGTCTGCTTTCCTGGCTTACCTTTTTCCCGTTGAGCCTTTATTTAGCCTTCCCGGGATCTTTAGCCTGTAGTCGGCCTTTTTGGAATCTGTTCAGATTGTTCTTGATTATGGCCCTTTTGGCCTCCAAGTAGTCACGATCTGTAGAACAGATTCTGTTGTCTCCTCTTAGAGGCTCCAGACAGACGTGCGGTATGGACCTCCTCGTCTGTCATTAGTTCTACCTCTTCGGCCGAGTCGACCCTGATACTCCCCTTGGAGTCTTTGGATGTACTTGGCCCTGCAGCCTCAGCATCCTCCCGCTCCTTGGGGTTGATTGTTGCTGTTTGTAGCCCTACAACCTGCACAGCCGTTTGGCTTCCGAGTTGCACCTCTGGCCTTTTAGCCTGGATCCCTTTTTTTGTTTTATTTTGTTTTTGCATCTTCAATGTTGTTCCCATGAGAAGCAAGGGAAGTGTAGATCAGCTCGGTTAGAGCCCTGCATGACCGAATAAGGTGTGCATAAAAGGGTTTGCCACCTGGTGCCCCCAGGGAATCGTAAACGACCGCATTTTGGACCCTGCGGTCGCTCAGCCCTCGGCACGATGTTTTACATCTTAGCTTCGTTCAGGGTGGGTCGTCCTTGGTTTTCACTGCTCATCTTCGACCTTGCCGGCATGGATGACCCTACCAGGAGTATAAAAACTCCCGCCGTCGTCACTCTCAGAATCATCGCAGTTACTTAAGCCTTTCCACCTCAGCAAGATCCCACGACTCCTTGGAAAGTGGCTTATGATCGGACTCAACTACCACAGTTTTCCCATAAATAAACTGATAATTTTCATATCCATAACAAATTGCAAGTAATACTTTTTCTATCTGTGCCCATGTATTTTGATTTTCCGTTAAAGCTTTTGACGCATAGGCCACTGGTAAATTATATTGAAACAAAACAGCCCCCAGTCCTGAACTACTACTATCTACAGATAAAGTGACGGGTTTTGTTACATCGTAGTACTTCAGAGCAGGTGTATTCGTTAACATAGACTTAAGTTTTATAAAATCACATTCATGCGTTTCATTCCAAATAAATTCTACATTATGTTTTAACAAATTTCTTAAATTATTTGTTACATCTGCCAGATTAGGAATAACTTTACAAACATAGGTAACAATACCCAATAAAGTTTGCAGCTCTTTTTTAGTTTTAGGACTTTCCATTTCCAACACGGCTTTCAACTTTTCTTTATCTGGTTTAAGTCCTTCTGCACTAAACATATGATTGACATATTTCACTTCCGTGATACAGAACTTACACTTATCTTTATTAAAACGCACATTAGCCTTTTTATCACGTTCCAGCACACTTTTTAACCTCTGCAAATGTTGGCTTTCTGTTACACCCCATGCAATAATATCATCGATGTACAACTCTACACCTAGCAAGTCCTCAAAAATTTCTTTAAACAAACAGTGAAATATTTCTGATGCTGAGCACAATTCATATGGTACTCGTGATTAATAATAACGCCCAAATCTTCCAGCATTAAATGTAGTTAATAACTAGCTGTCTTTAACTAGCTTCACGTGATAAAATCCTTGTTTCTGTCCAACACTGAAAACACGTTTGCATTTGGCATTCTAGAAGATATTTCTTCAAATGTTGGCAGTTGATATCGTTCTCGTACAATAGTTTTGTGGGTCTAAACAAGGTCTCAAAGATTTATCTGGTTTTCTCACTACCACCATAGAATTCATTCATTCCGTTGATTCCTGTTACTTTTCTTATAGCATTCAACTTTTCCATTTTATCTAATTCTTGTTTAACCTGAACTTCAATACTAATTGGAATTTTTCGTGGTAGCTCTACCGGAATTATTTTCTACTAGTTTTATACCATAGGTATAATTTAATTCTCCAATGCTCTTAAATAATGCAACATTCAGTTTTAACAACTGCCTAATTTTCATTTGATTGCCAATAATACAAGGAGCATTAAAATCAACTACTTGGAAGTCAAAGTTAAATTCGTCACTCTAATTTTACAAGGTAACGTTGTTTCACCACAAACCTTAATAGACGATCCATTATAATTTTTTAAATTTACCTTTGATAGGCGTAGAACAGCTTTAAGTTTCTTTGCAGTATCTATATCCATAATATTAACGCCAGCCTCGGTATCCATTTTAAAATCGTTCTTCTCCATCTACTTGTATCTTTTGGGACCACTCTTTTTACTGCATTTACTTTATATTTATTTTCTAAATCGACAATACCTACAAATAAATTTGTTTCTTCTAAATTCTTCACTGCACCATATTCAATTCCACGTTCGACATATTTTTGCAAAATGATTGTATTTCATACAGAGTACACATATTTTCCTATACGCAGGATATTTTATATATTTTATATTCATGAGTTTCGCCACATCTTTCACAAATTTTAGATTTTGAATCAGCTACTTGACTTTTTCTAGAATCCTCAGATTTTTGTTCACAATTCTTCTTATTATTTGTTTTACCTTGTTTTTCAGTTTTCTTGACGTGATTCACTACAGACTCTTCCACTAATTATTTAGATTGTGCTTCTACCAGTTCTGTAGCTTTACAAATATTCACACACTGTATTAAACTCAAATTAGTTTATCTTAATAACCTGTCCTTAACTTTCTTATCTGTTACACTATCCTACCATCTATCCATACTATCCTGAATAAGACTATCTTTTAATTCACCATAATTGCAAATGCTACTTAATTATAATATAATAATCATTTCTCCCCGGATTATGTACCCTTGTATTAAACATGTGCCTGTTTACAGTTTCATTTGACTTTGGTAAAAAATAACTTTCTAATTTTTCTAGAATTATTTTCCAATTATTGCCTTCCTCATCTGTTAATTCTAAAGTGTCATATACTTCCAACGCCTCACTTCCGATGGTGTGCAAGAGTATAGCTACTTTTCTCTCCTTTGATTTATTTTCATTTATGCTGGTGCCAGTTGCATCCATGTATTTAAGATACCAGTGTTTCCTCTTTTTAAAATTATTACCGACATAACCCTCTAATGACAGTTCCTGTGGAGGTTTTAATTTTCCATTTTTTACACTAATAGTATTCTTTACTTGGGTCTTTATATCCGCAATGCCATGTCATAATAAACAATAGTTTATCTTATAAAAATAACTTTATTCATACTAACAGCAACACTTTGTTATAATCACCATGTTCTCACTTCACTGCCAGGGCTGCCAATCAAATAACCATCACAACACTGTTGAAACATAGCACAGTAAATTCCACATTTTGGTAGAATTGTTTACAGTAATGAAGCAATAAAGGATATCTTATAAAAAAAAACATGTCCTGTAACTTTATAGGGCTTTAGGCAGTGTCCTCTTATTTATTTCCAGTTAGCAACTGCGGCAATAATTGGAAACCAGCTTAAACTGCGAGTTGGTTGTATGTGGGTCCATTTCCTACAGAAATATATAAATAAACAACTCAGGCATATGTGTTAACAGTATCCAGGTTCAGATCTACCTTATATCAGCTGGCGGGTATTTGTATGGGAGTTCTGCAAGTGAGTCTGTCTCCATATGTTTTTCCTAATACTATGCTGCTACTTCTCCGTCAGTCTTTTAATCGCATGTTATGGTAGAATATTTCCAAAATTACCAGGTACCATAATGTTGTCCCATTTAAATTCTATATAAAATTAAACAAAGAGTGGATTAGGTTATGTAAGGTTATTCTTGATTAATATTGTGACGACCCAACCCCCCTCGTATATTTAGTTTGGGTTATCCTGGTCACGCCACCAGTGTGACAACCCGGCCCCCTCATCTATTTTGTATTTAAATTATTCCCCCCTTTACTAAGTCTGACCTACTCGTGAAGCGACTGGTAATACTTAATTAATTAATTGGCCTTTTTCGTGATCGTCTAGTTTTAGTGGTAGGACCCAAATTTGTTGTGTTATTGTAACCTCCCAGGTACTTTTATAAAGTTTGGTATTACTTTGTTTCATTTATTAAATTTAATTTGTTTTAATTTGATTACATAATTTTTACCAATTAATATGAACACTAATCTGCACTGCACTGATATATGTTTTAAAGAATATCTAGTATGATTATGATTTGACGTAGATTTATGATTACTGATTTACTTAGAATTCACTTGTGTACCTGAAAGTAGAAATAAGTCAAGGAAACTCAAATAATATTTTAACCTTTTTATTTCTGTGCTTAGACAAGTGTTTATAAGAAATATTACAGAATATGACATGAACAAGACCTTGTTACATATGCGGAAACTTCCGCTAAATAGTTGGAAGTGGCATATGTAGAACCCTACATATGGCAGACAAATGTCCACAAGAAATACATGGATATTTAGTTAGTTGAACCTGCAAAGCAACCAAACCTGGTTACCTGCGTGGAAACTTCCGCTTCGTAGTTTAATTAACATGTAAAACCTTACATATGATTGCAAGAGAAACTTCCCTTGTATGAGGTACCAGAACGTCCTCTGCCAAAGATGGACAGGTGCAGACACCAAGCTTTAATTCGCGGACTCGGTGTCACCGTACAACAGTACGATAAATACAACTAACACTGCCAATTAATATTCGTTGGGACAACTGTCCACTTATTTGTGGGTTTGCCGAATACACCCCGCCTTCATGGCTTAAACCAAGGTGAAACGAACTACCCTGTAGAGTTTTGTGTAGGGGTTGGCAGGCGCTAACCGCATTTACGGCACGCGTACGGTAGCTGTGGTCATTAAACATTTAATGATACTCACTGGATGTCGGCTACTGGGTCCCCTGTCGAAAGACAAGACCCACTGGTCAAAACACTCAGCGAGTTCAAAAGACCGCATGTGGTGGTATCGACACTTGACCATATTAATCTGACAGCTGACCGCTCAAGATTCTCGCACAAGAAGTGAAATTTGATAAAGTTACAGATATTGCAGATTCAATTGGACACTATTTATTTTGTACATTATCTTATTTTGACCTAACTTGATTTGGAAAAGAGAATGAAAGTTCCAACTACTATTGCTGTACTAATTATTAATAAAAATGTATTGAGCAGTGCATTATAACAGAACAACCCTATCTGTAAATCATTCGGTACCACCGGGCACATATTTTTAAAAACTGCGAAACCAAAGCATATAGAGTCGTACTTTGATTAGCGTTGCCATTTCACTCGTAACAAAGAAATTGAATTAGTTTCATGAATTTTAATGAGCTCGAGTACGTAGAAAATGGCAACGCAGAAAAAAAATTTATTTAAATGCCTTCCTTACCAATTCTCGGACACATGGAGAGTTCCGCAAGGTTTTCTCTCCCGGGTTCCTGTGTAACCCCTGTGTTAATCTTCTCCATGTTAGCGTCGGCGGTGCACACGCCCTATTTCTAGGCAGTGTAGAGGTCCTTGGTCACAGAGACCAGGCCACAGAGGCTTATACACCAAAATGGGTGAACCGCTAATTAAGCGGGGCTCTCTGTACTCAAATGGCGGTTGTGACAACCGGAGTCGTGGTTTCTCTTTGACTTCCAGGCTCCGAAGAGCCAGCGATAAACACTAGGGTTGCCAGAGATTTAACACGACGGTGACGGCGGCTATCAGCCGGGCGAGCGGACTATCTTTGACTTCCAGGCCCCTTAGAGCCAGCGATAAACACTGGGGTTGCCAAAGATGTGCTCGCGATCGGTGAGGGCGGCTATCAGCCGGGAGAGCAGTCTATCTTTGACTTCCAGGCCCCGAAGAGCCAGCTATAAACACTAGGGTTGCCAAAGATGTGACCATGATCGTACGCTGCCTCGCGGATTTATATGATTTCCTGTGAGTGGGTCCGTTGTCCGAGCCTGCAAGTTTGACGGAGGTAGCCAAACGCTAACTTGTGCTCTCCCAACGAAATATAATTCAAGATGCTTTAGGTGAAAAGTGATATAATGACTATGTTTATTAGCCTTTGACCCTATTCTTAGTAAAATTCTTACAACCCTACGTGTTTACGTCGGTTTATGTTATCGGTTCCCGGTTGGAGAATGCTTTGAGATTTTGTACAGTTTTGTCAACGTTTTAAAATATTAAATGAATATTGTGTGTCTTTTTCTTAGCTGAATAATTTAGACTCTATAGTTTGAATGCATACGTTTTCTGCCAAAATTCTAAGAAAATTGTTTAACCTTTTCATGTAATAATTAATTTGGAATTTAATGATATGAATGTTTGGAAATAATTTAGTTTTATGTAAAAATTATAGGTACTTCAATATTATAAAATTTAAGACAAGTTACCTGGTGTTGATTTTAATAAATTGTATGAAAATATGTGAAATATCATCAGAATGTCTAAGATTTCTATTCTGATAAACATAAATATAAATGTTGTTTTGATTTGGGCTAGAGAAATGTCATTTAGGGAATTTTATAAATAACTAAATTCTAGAAAGATGAAAAGATAAGGTCTATGACTTTTTTAAACAGGAAATATAAAAAATTCAGACATCATGAAAATTTTAAAAGTGTGGCAGTTAGTGAAATACTGTCTATCTTGTATCCTACTTACTTTAAAGTAATAATTTGTTTTACGTACCTTATTGCATGGAAATCTTAGAAAATTAAAATTTTCAGGCTTTTTAGTCCTCCACCTATTTTCTATTTACTAGTTGCTTGACGGATAGAGCTTAGATAGTTAATGCCCGGTGTGGCTTAAGCATTTACAAAAACTTAGTAATCAAAACCCGGTACGACAGCTTTGGGGGCAGATGAATAAAACCCAACCCGTGGGATATTTTGTTGAGATACTCGCTAAGTTCCAGAAGGAGCACCGTATGTAGTTCACACCCAATCACATGTTGGATGTTTTAAATAGCCTACCCGCAACTTTGTATTGTTTGTCTGCGTGTAAAAAAGTTATCAAGCAGGTGTCCTTGTTTTTTTTTTGTCAGCCATGACATGATACTCATGATTCATGATTTATGCATAATATTATTCTACTTATAACGCAAATTATTATTTAATAATAATTTAATAAAATAATCTACTTTGTGCTGCAACTTTCTAACCTATAATTAAACGAAAATAACATGTTGGTTGACAACTGCCATAAGTGACGTTTATGTTTTATACGTTTTCTACATGTAGGAAATGTAGAAAACTTTTTTTACATGTAGAAAACTTAAACTCGTATAGATTCCCAACCCTGGGTGGGTATACTCTATAATAGTGCTAAGCGTTTTTAAAAACGTATCGTCTTTGACGTCATTTACGTGTAACAAATGAAATATGAGGGCTTTTCGGGTGTAATGAAGTTATAATCAGTGGTTTTGACCAATCGGTTTTCATTAGATAAAAATAATCTTATTTTTGAATTCATCCAATCAGAATATGATGTGGTACTATCTGGTTATTACTATTTCTACACCCAAAAAGCCCTATGGTATTCTCTACTAGCTGTGCGTATCGTGTTTATGAAAACGCTTACCGCTTTTAAAACATTTACCTCATATGAGCGTTTCGCTAGACATTTTCTCAACTCATGCTCGTAACTCATAATGAGTATATTATTAATATATGTTTATTTGATTTGTTTATTTTATGATTTTGTACCGCACCGTCATGGATGAAATAAATAAAACATATTGCCATATAGAATACCATAGCAGTGTGCTTTTCGTTTTGCTAGATGAACTTATGCGCATAGCGTTTTGAAAACGTTACGCTTTGTTTTTTGAGTTAGAGAATTCCCGTCTGGTCCTGCCACCGATCGGTCATTAGTAATACTAAAATAACTAAACAGCGGCGGACCGTTTAGTGTGTTGGTTGAGGTTTAGATTCTTATCCAAATAAACACCCAAATATTTGACACTGAATAAGGGTTGGATTTGATGATCGTTTATTTTGATTAAGGAGAAGTATTAGATGGGACGTGATTGAATATTATGAATTGAAATTTTAGGTTAATTTATAATCTCCATTGATATATCTATTTTGCTTTTTTAATAGAGCGTTCATGCGAAATTAAGGCTTCAGCATCAGCATATTTTAGTATGCAAGACAGTTGTTCAGATTGATCATTAGTGTATATATCGTAACAGTAAATATTAGAGGGTATATTGAGGAACCTTGCGGAGAGCATTAATTTTTGTTTTAGAAATAATATCAGCTCGCTGATGGGTGATCGAACCTAGGATTGCGGAGTGAGAGGTAACTGTCCTTATTGCTCGATCACAAAATCACATACTAGATTTAAATCTCACGAAAATCAGCGTTTCTTTAATAAATTTAGTACTTATTGACGTTTTATATTTTCAGTTTTCCGGATACTACAACTTTATCACATTCTACTATGGAAAATAGAATATATGAAAGTGATTCTAAAGATGATTGGTTAGTAGATCAAGATTTGTTAGAAGTCTTAGTGTACAAGTGTAAAAATTGTTCATTCAAATCAAAACATAAGTCGTCACTTAAAGAACATGTGCTGACCCATCAAGATCTTACAGAAGTCGCAGTTTACAAGTGTAAAATATGTTTATTCAAAACGATACATAAAAGAAGTCTTCCGCGACATATGTTGACGCATCAAGATGTTACAGAAATAGCAGTGTATAAGTGCGAACAATGTTCATACGAGACAAAACATAATAATTGTCTTAAATCGCACATGGTGATTCATCAAGACCTTTCAGCAGCGATGTACAAGTGCAATAATTGTTCTTACAAAACAAAAAGAAAAAGTAATCTTAGATCTCATATGCTGATCCATAGAGATCTTTCAAAAATAACAATGTACAAATGTGACCACATATTGACCAACAAGGAACCGTCACAAGCACCTTACATGTATGAAATATGTTCGTATGCAACAAATTGTAAATTTAACTTGTCAAAGCACATGCGATTGCATCAAGATACCTCAGAAGTAACAATGTACAAGTGTGAATTATGTTCATTCGAGACTAGATATAAAAATTCTCTTAAAATGCATATGGTGATTCATCAAGACCGTTTACAAGTAAAAGTGTACATGTGTGAAAAAATGTTCTCACAAAACAAATAATAAGTTTTCACTTAAAAAGCACATGCTGACCCATCAAGACTTCTCAGGTGTAACAGTGTACGCCTGTGAAAAGTGTCCATACAAAACGAAAAATAAGTATTCACTCAAAAGGCACATGCTGATCCATCAAGACCCTTCTAATATTGCATACATGTGAAAAATGTTCATATATGACAAAGCATAAGTATAATATAAATAAGCACAAGCTAATCCATGAAAACCTCAAAAATCAAAATGTACAGATATGAAAAAGAAACTTTCAGAAGTAGGTGCACAAGAAATACTCATGGTGATCTTTCAGAAATAGCAATGTACACATATTAAAATGTTATTATTACAAAAAAAAGAAAAATCACCAAATCAGTCTGGATTAGGATGTTTCACCCATTTATTTACTATAGAACGATTCAGAATGATTGAAGGTGACGTCATAAAATAATGACGTCAAAACTATTAAAACTGATCTGTTTTATCAAAATTTATTTCCTTCTTACCAAAACTTACCACACATTCCAAATTGAGAGAACAATTTTTTGTAAATAAATGTGTGTAGGCAGCACATAACAAATCTTTATAAAGCGGCATGTTCAATGATTGTAGATCTCTCTGTCATTAAAAGGAAGGCTGATTAAACATTCCCTGGTCAATTTTCAAGAGTCGAATTATTTTGAGATGCTATTAATTTTTCAAATTTAAAATTTTGCTATGTGGGGTGTTTTCAATATATGACATTTTCAGATTTTTATAAAGACGAACCTGAATTTTGATTTTGGTTTATGTGAAATTTTGTCAAGTAAAATAAATAAACAAGTATTAACCGATTATACAAGATGCTTCGTAAGTATATGACTAAAGACAGATTTGACCAATATCAATAAAACATCCTGTATCTTAGTAACAAAGGACTATGGACACATTAATAACAGAGGCCTGCGAAAGCTTTGTGATTGAACTATTTAAAATTTTTTAGCTTGGGATATATATTTGACTAAATAAGCTGGTATTTTCTTATCATGTACAGTTTTTTTGCAAATCACTATTGTAATATATTTACAAATTCCAAATTTCAAATGAAATGAAATATTACCTCGTGCCCAAAATTTTGAGAACCATTGCAATAATTAATTTTAAACCGCCCATACATTGGGAGATTTATCTGCAATGATGCGAATACAATCGGGGATTCCCCTCAATAGAAGTTATTACGGTAAGATTAACATAATGTTGGATGCTCAAGAGGGACTCCTACAGCCGAATACAGAAGAAAAACAGCGAAAAGAATATTTTCCAGCAAAGGAAAAAGATAAAAGTATGTGAACCTGACATCATTATATTTCATATATCATATACACGTGAGTAATATAAAGACAATGAATGCTCTTTGCTAGGATCGGCGCTTGCTATAATCAGCACTATTTTAAGTACTGTAACAAATTGTAATCCAGTAGTTACTATCTTATTTGGTTTTTTGTAAAAGATCGCTGCCAGTTTACTTGTACATTATTAAACTAATTTTTTTTGTATAATTTTAGAAAATAAAATCTTTTTTATCATGTGGTGTAACTACTCTAAATACATAACTATTTGAGGTTCTCTGCACTGCATCATGGGTGAGCAACTCTAATAATCACTATCATCTAGGCCACATTTTTAATTTAAGAGACCTACCCAGAAAGCTTGCAATTTTGCAAGCGGACAGGCCCAGGCGGTGGGTTAGTTGGAAAAAAAAAGTTTATTGGTGCCAATATACTATATAAAGTATTTACACAAGTCAGTTTAAAATGTCTACAAGTAGGTTGGAACTGAAACATAATAACAATAAAATATATTAACATTACAAACTACAAGAACACACTAATCCCCAGGTGGCTGATAGGGGAAAGCTCTAAGTGACACTGGTGTCACCGGGTAGGTGTGAAATAAAACAACACGGCGGACCAACAGGCTTGCACAGCGGGAAACAACCTCTTCAACAAAAAAAGTTTCCTGGTGCCCAGTGGCGCGGGCCCAGGACCTTGGCCAAACCAACCTATGATTGATGGCAACGAAAAAGGTAAAAGTTACGGAGCAGGGGAGGGATACCCCAGTTCCGATCGGGGAAGAGAGTAGGAGAGTAGGCTCCACCCGACCGTCAGCCAGCGACTACTCAGTACCCACAGTGGGATGTCAGGCTGTGGAGGGTACTAATACTACTGACACCCTTAACGAGAGAAGGCAAGCTCTCGATCTCCAGAAAACTGGAGAACATATGAACATTGGGATCAATCCTACTCCATCAGAAATCTCGATTTCATCGGATCAGGAGCGGGAGCTGTTAAAGTCCCCGTCTCTAAGGGCCGGACAATTGAGAACTTCAGAGGACGAGGTATCCAAGAAAATGGATAGAGACAACCTTAAAAGGAAACGACTGGGGGGTGCTGCAAGAAGACGCCTTGGTCGTTTACTTAAGAGCGGAATACCATACGAAACCGCCTTAAATAAAGTGTTGGAGCAACGACCAACCTAACAACAGCCAGAGCGAGGGCAACAAACCTCCTCTGAGCAAGCTGTAAACGTAAGCGTCTGCGCTCCGACGACAGCACACCACGCCAGCGGGCAAAAAAGCCCCGGGAAGGTGAAGCTGTAAAACTGCTTTTTTGGGAAGCTGTGGAGGGGGTTAGAGTGGGCATAATCCATTCCAACTACCCAACGGCGACCCTAAAGAGTACACAGATGGGAGCACTACAGCATGCAATAATGCAAGCTGTAGAGGCAATCCCAGACGAAGGTCCTCAGGTGAGGTTCCTAGGCTGCACACAACGGCCTGGGTGGTTTCTCATCACCTGTGCGAATGGGACGAGCACCTTGTGGATGGAAAGCGCCACAGAACGCCTCCATCCATGGGAAGGAGCGCGTCTTAGATTCGTGCAGGGACAGGACCTTCCCAAATCTCATATCTGTTCAGCATATATCCCGCGTGACGTGGGTAACCGGCTGTCTTCTGAGGTAGTGCTGAACAGGCTGAGGAAAATGAACCACGGTCTGAACACCCGGGAGTGGAACGTACTACAATGGGAGGATTCGGGCCCTGGTTAAACATGGACGTTCTCAGTAGATGAAGCGTCCGTGATTACACTGGAGGGACTGAATTTCAGGCCCTTCCGCGGATTTGGATAAATCCAATTCCGCCCAAATGTCAGAGGAGGTAAAGACTCCTCTGATAAGAAAGCGGTGGCAGGAACGCCCTCAGGGAAAAGTGAACTACAATCGCTTCCCAAGAGGAGCGAACAGCCCCGACAAGGAACCTCTGGGAAAGGAAAATCCCTCCCGAATAAATCCCATGTCAAGAAGAGTGGAATTAAACCACCTTCGAAGAAGGGAACGGCGGGGAACCTAACCCAGACAAATTCACCTCCAGGAAGAGTGAGAAACATTCACCTTCCGGGAGGAGGAGAAAACAATACCACCCCCCCCCCGTTAACTTACTTTTAAATCCACAAACCTAACCCAACCGTTTCTCAACACTTCCACAACTAGTACCCTTATCCTTAATCCTTATCCTCAAATCAACTACCCAATGACATCTTATATTAGGTGTCTACAGGCGAATCTACAAAAAGCCAGGGCGGCCACATACGTCCTCGGCAAAAGATTTAAGGAAGAGCAAATCGACATCGCTCTCCTCCAGGAATCCTGGACAAGTAACACAGGCCGAGTAAGCGGCCTGGGAAATACTTCTGGCAAGGTAATAGAAATCGGCTCTGATGAAAGACCCAGGGCATGTATCTTGATCAGAAATAACATTAACCATTTTGTACTTACAGGTTACTGCACCCAGGACGTTGTAACCGTCCAGGTATCGATCTCGGAAGGAGGAAGCAAGACGGAAATAATCGTCTGCTCAGCCTACTTCCCGGGTAATAGAGATGCAGACCAACCTCCTCCAGCTGTAGTGCGGGATTTAATCGCCTACAGCAAAAGGAACAATATCCACCTGGTTATTGGATGTGACGCGAATTCCCACCATACAGCGTGGAGAAGCACGAACATTAACCAAAGAGGTGAGTCACTTTTTGAATATTTATTAGGTGAACGACTAACTGTGAATAACATTGGTTCCGAACCAACCTTTGTCACCAGAAATAGGAAGGAGGTATTAAATATCACAATCAGCTCAAACTACTTGAGCAACAAGATATCCGATTGGAAGGTATCTTCTGAACCCTCGTGTTCAGATCATAAACATATTCTATTCAATATAGAAGTTGGTCCAAAACCTGTGGTGACATATCGGGATCCGAAATGCACGGACTGGGAAGGGTATAAACATTCCGTCCAGTCTCATCTTCAATCCGCCATCACCACAATCAGGAATCGTGATGAGACTGAAATTGTGGCGGAACAGATCCGCAACGCAATTGTCTCAGCATATAACGAAAACTGTCCACTGAAGACAAAAAGGGACAATAGAGGCACGTCTTGGTGGAACAAAAATTTGGATAAAATGAGAAAAGAAGTTCCACGCCTCTTTAATCGAGCTAAAGCTTCGGGCGACTGGAACCAATATAGATCCGCTCTAACGGACTATAACAAAGAAATAAGGAAAATAAAAAGGGGATCTTGGAGAAAATTCTGTGAGCGTATAACTGACCTACCGCACAGTACTAGAATCCACAAGATTCTTTCCAGAGAGCCGACAAGGAAATTCGGTTCGTTAAGGCGACCGGATGGCTCATATACGGACTCTGGAAAGGAAACCTTACAGCTCCTAGCACAAAACCACTTCCCAGGGTGCTAAAATCCGGATGACCAACAGCTGTCACCATCAGAAGGTCGATTAAAACGACCTGATAAAAATGATTGGCCGACGGCTAAAAAGGTGATCACAATACCGGCAGTTGAGTGGGCCATCAGATCATTTCAACCATTCAAATCGCCAGGAGAGGACGGAGTTTTTCCAGCTATACTACAAAATGGACTGGAAATATTGCTCCCACTCCTCATTAAACTATTCAGAGCTAGTCTGATATGGAACTATATCCCATCCAGTTGGTCGGTGGTTAAGGTAGTATATATACCAAAAATGGGTAGGAAAGAACCAAGCCCTAAATCGCTTAGACCAATTAGCCTGACATCTTTTCTGTTGAAAGGCCTGGAGAAGGTGCTGGACGGATATATCAGGGGGGAACATCCTGAATCATCACCTCCTCAATATCCATCAGTACGCCTATCAGACAGGAAAATCAACAGAACTGGCACTCAATAACCTAGTCGAGAAGATCATCCATTCCCTTCAAATGAAGGAAATTGCGGTGGGAGCCTTTCTCGACATTGAGGGAGCATTTAATAATGCACTGCCCTTATATGCAGCAGTGGATAGGCGACTGGATTCGTGCTATGCTATCAAACAGAACCATAACAATGTCTCTACAGGGAGAAACAGTTAGGTTTAGAGCCACGAGAGGATGACCGCAGGGTGGGGTTTTCTCCTCTCTTTTGTGGTCACTTCTTGTGGACGACCTACTGGCTATTCTCACACTCTGGGAGGTTGAGGTTCTAGCATATGCAGATGATCTAGTCATACTAGTCAGAGCAAACTCTGACAGTAATAGTACCATTCACCCGGAAAAGGAAGCTGGAGGACTTAAGACCTCCCACTTTAATGGGTGAAACAATTCCATTTGCGGAGGAGTTGAAATATCTAGGAATCACTCTGGATAGATCACTTAATTGAAACTCCCATCTGGAAAAGGTAATCCACAAAGCAAAGCTGTCCCTATGGACATGCCGTCGTATTTGTGGCAAATCCTGGAGCATGGGTCCCTAACAAATTTACTGGATCTATA
The DNA here is from genome assembly GCA_029963845.1 of Rhamnusium bicolor. NCBI lineage: Eukaryota > Metazoa > Arthropoda > Insecta > Coleoptera > Cerambycidae > Rhamnusium > Rhamnusium bicolor. The sequence goes on along the minus strand of JANEYF010004580.1, from coordinate 300,355 downwards.
TCACGGTCATCAGACCAATGATAACATACGGATCCATTGTTTGGTGGCCGAAAGGATTACAACGGACGGCCAAATCCAAACTCTCTGGACTGCAGAGATTAGCATGCATGACCGTAACGGGAGCAATTTGCACCACACCGTTAGTTGCAATGGAAATCCCCCTGGATTTACCCCCCTCTTCATATATATCTGGAGAGAGAGGCCAGGTGGGCAACCTACAGACTGCAACATGCGGCCATTGCGTTTGGATGAACAGGTTGTATGAAGGAATCAGTATCCTGGGAATGCCCTCGGATACTATGCCTACCATGACCAACTACGAGCTGACCTTCAACATCCTTTCTCCAGAAAGATATGAGTGGGATCGGAATAAAGCCAACTTACTGAAGGCAGACAGTTGTAGGTTTACAGACGGCTCCAAAACTCCCGAGGGAACAGGAGCCGGAGTACATAGCTACAGACCAAGGGTGAGGATATTCTCAAGCCTAGGTACTCATGCAACTGTTTTTCAGGCTGAGGTTCATGCCATTGAACTGTGTGTACGAAGGCTGGAATATATGTATCTTACACGCAGATCAATAAAAATTTTCTCAGATAGCTAAGCAGCTATAAAAGCTCTTGGCTCCTACCGGTGTAACTCCAAAACGGTATGGAATTGTCAGAAAGCTCTAAATCATTTGAGCAAAAACAACAAAGTGACTGGTCTGGATACCCGGCCACTCTGGTATGGAAGATAACGAAATAGCGGACTCCTTAGCCAGAGAAGGAGCGGGATCACGATTTATCGGACAGAACCAATACTTGGCATATCTTCAAGTACTGCCAAGATGGCTGTCTCAACCTGGGTTGAAAGGAAAACTCTCCAGTATTGGCAAGAGTTACCAGGATTAGTTCATTCGAAGGCGTTTATAAAATACTCTTTGAAATCAAGAGCAAAGAAACTTTTAGAGTTAAACAGGGTAAACCTGAAACAGGCCTATATACCGGGCACTGCCGACTAAACTATCATCTGCATAAACTCGGCCTAGCGGAAAACGCCGAGTGCCGTCTATGGCTGGAGGATGATGATAAGGCAGACCACATCTTCTGCACCTGTCCCGCTGTGGAGAGGATCCGATTCTCAATATTTGGCAAAGACCAACTGCTGCCAGAGGATCTGGACACATTTTCACCCAATAAAGTTATCAGTTTCATTAAGAGACTGAATTTATTGGATGAAATATAATTAGACGTGAGCCACAATAGGCCTGCTGATGGCCGCAGTGGAGGGTCTACTGAGACCCACTCACAACAAACCTAACCTAACCTAGTACATTTAAACGTGAAAGTCTGCATTTTCATATTCATCTATGCTGTAAAATACATTCTCTAATAAAAATGTCTTTAAATATGCCTTAAAATTTTTATAGCTCAGGTTTCTGACCCCTGCAGGTAACACATAAATAATATAATTGCATAATAGCTAGTTCCGTTTCGAGTTTTATCAAGTCGTAAGGAATCAAAAATAATATTTTCATTATTTCTAGTAGAATAAGTGTGTATTTGTGAATCTGAGCTATAGAAATTGATGTTCACTTTTATGTAAAGGAGACATTGAAGTATATAAATACAAGGCAGTGTTAACATCTTAGTCTTTTAAAAGCATCTCTACAGCCCTCTCTGTAATTTAGTAATGCTGTAATTCTCTGTTTTCCTTTGTACGCCTAAGACAGATGCACTATGTGCAGAATGCGCTTAAGTTAAGATTGCGTATGAAATTCTGGAGTGTACAAGTCCAAAATAGGCTGTAATTAAAGTTGTTTGTGATACTTGGTTTGATAGATCACATAATAATTACATGTTCCTGAATACATTTTTGCAAACAAAGTTAGCTTGTGTGGAAAAATAAAATAACGTGCTTCCACTATAGCCAGTACTATACTACTATTTTGTCTACAATACAAAAAAAAAACAAAGGCATGCACTTCTACGCATGTCATCATAGGACAATTTTACCATTAACAGAGAGATGGCGCAACCTGTATTAATAGAAATATTTATTTACAATTTTTAAGTTTTTTTGTCAATTCATTTTCAACAGCTTGGTGTTCCCAAGTAAGTGTTTATTATTCAAGTAAACTCCTAGGAACTACACAATGAGCAGTTTCATTTTCCCTGTCAGCATTTATTTTATGAAGTGAAAAAAAAACTATATTCTCTGTTCTGATTGTATTCAAGGTCATTTTGTTTGTCAGAATCCAGTTTTGAGGTAACAACTGTGAATCATGTACAACTAGTAGCAAGATTTATAAAGTAAAGAAGGTTGCCTGGTAACATTCGATCAATAAGAGGCGTGGCAGGAATGATGTCACCTAGCGGCCGTTTTAAATACGGGCAAGAATTTTAATAAATATAATGAATTATTTTAATGCCTCTACTTTGCAAATTACTATTGACTACATTATTTTTTCCTCTGTGTACTCTAATTAAAATGCCTACAAGCTATAATTTTAATAAGTTTTATTTAGTGAATGTATGATCACAGAATCAGATATTTGTGGTATGATTTAACCTCTTTTTAATATGGAAAGTTCGTTTTTTAATACATTCAGAATGCTAGAATTATAAAAAAATTATATCGAGCATAAAAATGAAACCGGTACAATATTATTATGTGATCTCTTTCTGACACGCCGTACTACAAACAATGCCAGAAAGGGAGCATCTCGGTAATTGGTGACTTGAAACTGATGAGTATGGCACATCTTACATTTACTTCATTTCAAAAATGTAGGTACTGTATCAAGAAGTTCTGACAATATAATTTATATATAATATATTTATATTTCGACAATGGTGAATCTCAAATCGTTGATTAAAGATGAAGTTACTTTATGAAAGTCCATTTTGATTTAAAAAAACTATAAACACTTTTTATTGTCCAATTTTCACTTTATAATAAAGTGAAAATTAGGCAATAAAAAGTGTTTTTTTTTCTTAACCGTTAATATCAAATAATATCTGATGGGTTTTTTTTGTGGGGATTTCGGTCAGGTATAACTAATTTTATTATTTTTTTCTAACGTTTCGGTTTATTACACCATCATCAGTGAACTACAATTAATATAATATTTTAAAAACATAGTTATGGTTATTTTACATTACAATTTACTTACACTATTAACTATTAGGTATTTGTTTTAAATTTTGTTACATGTTATTAGATTGTCTGTTTTAACGCAACTGAGATATTTTAACATGGTTTGTAGGCTCCTAAAGTTTTGTTTATGTTACAGAGATAACGTTAGAGATGCATACATATGATTTATTGTAGGTGTTTTGCTTAAATAGTAAATATATAATAAGATATTTTATTTCAAGAATTATTATTCTGTATCGGTAAGATGTAAAAATTGATTTCATGTTGTAATGTACCCCAATCATTTAATTAAGTTAAAATATGACTTAAACCACTCCAGGGCATTTCCTCTTATACCATACGTATTTAATTTCTCAAGCATCAACTTATGGTTTTTAACAGTCATATGCATTGGACAGGTCCAAGAACATACCTAACGCGATATTATGGTTTTCGATGATTTCGATGGTGGTCTGTGTAAACTGAAATATGGCTGTGTGCGTTGATCTACCACTGATGTAACCATGGTGTGCGTCACTGATTAGATTACATCCATTCATGAAACCCACAACACGATCACACATCGCCATTTCGAATATTTTTGAAAAACTTGGCAAAAAACTGATTGGTCTATAGCTGGCCATTTGCTCTGGATCACCTTTTTTGTACATAGGTTTGATTAGGGCTAATATTAACTGTTCTGAAAATATTCCAAATTTAAGAGAATTATTAACAACATGACACACTACGATTGTGATTTCGTCAATACAATTTAATAATACTTGTGGGAATCCCATCGTCACCACTGCTGTATTTGTTCGTTATTCTTTTTACGATGTCATCCAATTCTTTGAGTGTAACTGGTTTTACAAACATAGACTGATTTTTTACTAATATTGCACTTTAGTTGGTGGCTATTTAAATGTTTTAGTAAATTTGGCGCAGCATTAAAAAAAATGAGTTATACTCATTAAAAATTTTTTCACCTTCCCCTCTCATTACAGATTCTTCACATAAACTGCTTTTTCCTGTTACTTCTTTGTATATTCTCCACATTGTTTTATTTTTATTATCCGAATTTTATATTTTATTTTCAAACATCTGAGATTTACTATCAGTGCCTTATCATATTGGTTCTTAGTATCATTATATTGTAACTCTTTGTATTGGGCAGGATTATTCTTTGACAACACTAACAGAATATCTAACTTATTTTTAATATTTTTAATTTCTTGATTGGTATAAATTTGATGTTTTCATTAAGCCTAGAATATTTTAGAGGAAAACATTCGTAGTTCCAATAAATATATCCCATTGTTCATTTACATTTGAATCGTTCACCAGAAACACTTCGTCCCATGTTTGGTCATGAGGTCTGTGTAAAAAAAATATTTTTGTTATCATCACTAAAAAATCGACGGTAACAAGAGTTGGAATTTGTTTTTGTTTTTTCAACAGTAAAATGAAGAATTTGCGCCCTTTGATCAGAGATGAAGAAATCTTTTTACGTTTGCCGTCATTTCACCTTGTATATTTGTGAAAATATTATCTAAACAGCTAGCTGATTTTGATGTTATCCTTGTATATTCATTTACTGTTGGATGTAGACCAAAACACTGTATAAGTGATATTAAATTCACTTTATTCCCATTATCATCTTTCATTTCAATATTAAAGTTTTCTGCAATAAACACTACTTTATTTTCGTCAGTTATTTTTGTGATTAATTGTTCAAGTTTGTTAAAAAATGTTTCAATGTTGCCTGTTGGTGGTCTGTATATAGGTACTATAGTTATTTGCTTTTTAACACGCTTTTATTAGCTTCACCTGTATGTGTGTTTGTAACCGACTCTTTGGACTCGATTTTGACCCACTTTAAACGGACAGATTTAATTGAAACTTAGTACAGTTACGAAGAACCGGTCACAATACAATAATTTGATAAGTTTATATCATTATCCTGATCAGAATCGCCAGAATTAAATAATTTCCTTTCCTCACGTATCCTCTGCGTGAGAGCAAGAGGCTTAATACTGTAAGTACATTCCGTGATTCTCAGTTCGGTCGTTGGCCGAGCGGGCTAAGGCACAAGTCTTAGTCGACGCGAAACGACGGACTCCTCGGGCGTGAGTTCAAATCCCATGGCTGAAAAAAAATATATATTTTTTTTTTCAGAAGTATCTGTTGGATCGTAATATGTTATAATATCAGCATCAATAAGCAATATAAATATAGTTTAAAAAAACTAAAAAACACGCTTTCATAGCACATCAAACTAAAAAAGTGAAAAATAATTATTAATATAAACTGAAAACAATAATGAACGAAAAATACTAGTATTATTGTGAAAAAAAAGCGTGGGGCGCTTTGTGCCATATTTTTCGTATATCGAGCAACCCACGCTTTTTTCACAATAATACTAGTATTTTTTCGTTCATTATTGTTTTCAGTTTATATTAATAATTATTTTTCACGTTTTAGTTTGATGTGCTTTAAAAGCGTGTTTTTTAGTTTTATATTTATTATATAACGTGAACTCAGCCTCAGCACATTCAAAAACACCAGTTACTGAAAGGTTATTTACATTTCTTGGCACTTTATGTTTTATTTCACTTCGAGCATATACAGCTGTTCCCCCATGTTGTCCCTCTTCTTGACAGAAATGGGACACCAACTTGAAGTTGCCGATTCTATGCGTTTTCAGCTGATGTTCTGTTTTCCAGCGCTCCGTGATACATAAGAATTTACACTGTTTATACTCCTTCAATAACGCTTCTATCTTATCAACACTATTTCCTAACAATTGAATATTTTGATGTATTATAAGAGGCCCTTTCCAAGTTTTCTTGATTTAGCTTTGGTTGCTATTGTTTATTTTTATTGTAGTATCCTACTTCTGCATTTTGTCTACCATCACGCGTGTTGCTGCTGTACATTTTTGATTGCTCTTCAAGTGCTTTGTCACATTCTTTAGTTTATTTTTGTACACTTACACTCTGTTGACCATGAAGCATGATCAAGATTTAAATTGAGTCCACTTTTCTCATTTTGTACTTTACAGTTAATGCACTTATATTTATCTTCGGTCACTGGGCAGTCTTTTGCACCATGTTCTTCGGTGCATTTGGGACAAGCTCTCTTATTTTTACATTCCTGCGCAAAATGTCCATATCCAGAGCATTTAAAGCATCTAATAAATTGGTATTTTACTTCAAACACTGTATAGCGCTCAAATCCTATATATACAGGGTGGTCCGAATTTAAATCGGAAAACCTCACCAGCGGATACTACGCCTAAAAATAATAACTTTTTGTCATATAAACATATCGAAAAACGAATGGATTTCAAGATACAAGGTGTTGAAGTTAGGGGAAAAGTTTTTTGTCCCAATATCTCAATAACGAATAAAGATTTTTTATTGAAATTTGATATACATGTATAATTAAGGAAGCGCACCAGTTGAAATAAATTTTGTCCAAAATATTACACTGGGTGATTATTTCTTTCTGATCGATTACCACTCAAACCACAACAACTTTTTGTTTATACGCCACTGGTCAAATTTAATAGAAACATTTTAATCTAGGTTCCTTTTAAAGCAAAAAAAGTATTTTTGACTCCTTTTCGAAATTCTTATGGTTTTTGATAAAATTGACATTTTCTGCAACGATGCATTTCCGCAGCATTAAATTTGAAAGTGGAAATCAAAAAAGAGTTGGCTGTGCAAACATGCGTTGTGACAAAACTGTCAGTTATAAACTTGTTATTTACATTTCTATATTAGCGTCGTATTTTTTTTTAATTTGTAATTTACTTTAAATCTTCTCTTTTATATTATCATGCCGAATTTATTTACTAATGAAGAGTATGCTGATATACATTTAATGTATGGTTATTGTGATGGAAATGCAAAAGAAGCTTCGAGAGAATACGAAATAAGATTTCCAAATAGAAGACAACCAAATCCTCAAGTTTTTATTAACAAACATCGTCGTTTTCGAGAGTTTGGGTTAAAAAATAATCATAGGGAAGTAGATGTGAGAAACGAAAGACAAAAATGAAATATTAAATGTTTTCGATAATAACAACCGTTTAAGTTCTCGTAGAGCTAGCAAGCAGCTCTGGGCACAAAATTTACGAATATCCAAAACTAAAATTCTACACACACTGCATAAGGATAATAGAAAACCATACCATTTACAGACCTAGACGAAAAAATTTTTGTAATTGGTTAATAGGCTCTACCCGTAGAGATGCAATGTTTTTGCGAAAAATTTTGTGGACAGATGAGGCTACGTTTACACGAAGAGGTGTAGTAAATCATCACAACTTACATGTATGGGCACAAGAAAATCCCCATGCTATTCGTCCTAAATCATTTCAGACTGAATATAGCTTGAATGTTTGGATAGGAATCATAGATGACAACCTTTGTGGTCCATATTTTTTGCCACATAAGCTAAATTCAGCTTTATTTTTGAACTTTTTGGAAAATAGTTTCTTAGATATTTTCGATGATGTGCTCTCTATTATAAGGCATGAATGTTGGTTCCAAATGGATGGAGTTTCAGCTCACTATGGAATTAATGTGCGTGATGGACGTTGGATAGGCCGATCAGGATCAATCAATTGGCAATCTACATAGATCCCCAGATCTCACTGTTTTAGACTTTTTATATGGGGATACTTAAAAGACCAAGTATATGCTACGCCAGTGAACACAATAGAAGAATTGAGATTGAGGAATCAAGAGGCTTGCAATAATTTGCTTAATAATCGCCTCATGATTTCAGCTGCCGTAAAATCAATGCTTCAAGATGTCAAAAATGTGTCGAAGTGAATGGTATGCATTTTGAGTAACTCCATTAATTGAAATTACTGTTAATAAAATTTCATTAGTTATAAATAAAAAAATTTAATATTTAAATGCTACAATCGTTATTCCAAACATTTTTTGTTTAATAAATTCCAAGAACAGTAGATAAAAGAATTATCTCAGATAAATTTTATAATGATTTAAAACCATATCATTTAAAAAAGAAAAACAAAATTATGAAGTATATACAAAATTTCCACTTTCAAATTTAATGCTGCGGAAATGCATCGTTGTAGAAAATGTCTTTTTTTTTTTTTCAATTTTTTTCCCCCTAACTTCAACACCTTGTATCTTTAAATCCATTCCTTTTTCGATATATGTTTATATGATAAAAAGTTATTGTTTTTAGGCGTAGTATCCGCTGGCGAAGTTTCCCGATTTAAATTCGGACCACCCTGTATATTTTTGCTTATATATATTTTGCCTTATATGTATGCGTATAAATAGTGGTACATTTTGCATGTTTTTTAAGGTAGAATATAAGTATCTAACATAAATACAGGATATCAAAAAGAAATAAAAATAAAACTTTATTGTCTTTGATATAATTAATTATTACTTAGATATAATTATTGATACATGCGGAAATTATTAAACAAATACAAAAATGCATACCATTAAATTACAATACAAAAATTAAAATGTATCATGAAATGTGTATATTATACTGAATAGGTACAATAAATTATAATAAAAACCATAAATACAGAACATATACATGATAAATTAGAAAAAAATAAAAATTTTAAGAATGTTATTTTGAATTGTTTGGAAGGGTCGCTGCTGCAGAAGTCCTAATTGTTTAACGATTTCCTGGAGATAGTGGCCAAGGTTATCACTGCACTGAAATCTGATATCTACTGGTTCTTTGGTTTTTTAAAATCAGCCTAATGAGAATTTACATTGTGTTTATATTGGACATGCATTCTGTATCAGTTTTATTGTATATCAGTTGATATCAACAGTTCCGTCTGCATTACTTATTGGCACATCCATGATTAATAATAATATACTTTGATCGGCACTCACGACGAAAAACAGTTGAACTCCTCAGTAGTTACTTCACTAAACTAATAATATCTCAGATTGTATGTGTTTATTAAACTTTTCTCAACAAGCAATCCAGGAAGGAAATTGATATTGTAATTTGATTGGTCCCTTTTACGGAACTATTGATGCCGATTGGTCAAGATTTATATGGTTATAAATTCAGGTAGTTCGGGTTGATTTATGAATTGATTAAATATTCAATAAAGATAATTATTACCTGGTACATATAAATTTTACAGATTAAATTTGTAGGAGAGCATATTTTCAAATTATTATTTAAATTATATATTTGATATAAAAGTAGCATACTTTGTTTTTGAGTGATTTAAATGGGATACAATATATAATACTGCATATTCTCATTCACCTTTTAATATCCTTTATGAACATATACTGCTTTTGAAACATTGTTGCAGAGTTCATTAAAAATCTTTTGAAAATATTTATATTTTTATACCTCATTAATAAAATTCACAAATTAGACTTTTCTTTTAAATGTTAGCCAAGGTCATGTATTAGCCTCCAGACACATTATCTCCAGATGTATTAAAGTTGATATTATTTATACGGTGTGTTTACTGCAACGATAGAGAAAAGACGCCTAATTTCGGATAAGTACCTAATTTCGGATAGTGGTGTATATCATAAACCATCTACTGTTTGTGGTAGTAAGTATTTTATACAGGGGCGGTCGGTCCATGGAAGCAAGGGAAGCAGTGCTTCCCTTGGGATTATTAAAAAAAAACACATAATTAGAACCTAATTATTATTTATCACATATATTAATCATTAAAATTTACTTTTACCCAATTTCAATAGACACGGCCCTGCATTTCATCAGCTGTGACAATATGGCACGTTAAAACCGTAACGTGACGCACTCGATTAATCGAGCCAATACGAACTCGCGCAACAGATATAGGTAAGCTACTTCTTGAAATGCGTGACATCCCCACTTCATAATCTTTATATCTGAACAGTATAGCATAGTAATGCGTCTTGTTTTATAGATTTTAATCTCGATTTTAATATCGATTTTAAAATTATACTTAATATTAATCTTCCAAGTATTATTCTCAGCTTTTGTACTATATTTGTAAAAACTTTTTTGGTGTTTCTAAACCTGTGGGACAATTGATTTTTAAAACGTTGAACATTAGTGCGCGTATAGGCTGTTTTAGATATGATTATTAAATATGGAAGCTGGTCCTAGCACTGTGGAAAATATTATTTGCGTTTGTGTGGTGTGCAATTTGTTGAAAAAGGGATTTTCAACATATTCGTTTCAAGATAAACTGGATATTATTAGAAACGGGAGACCAACACCTGATTTAAAACTTTTAAAAAAGAAAGTTAATTCATGCTATCGGTACTTTAATATTGAAATGTACAGTACTAATCAGTGGTTAACGGGTTGTGAAAATTTGTGTAAATTGTTTTGTTGGCCATGTGTACTTTTCACAAATGAAAAAGGTGTTTGGAATAAAAATGGCTTTTCAGATTTAAGCAACATTCACAAAGTGACAAAGAGGCATGGTAAGTGTGAAACTCATTTGCGAGCGGTGCTAAAAGAAAAAAACATTTGGAAAATCACGAATTGAGCATTCATTAGATCAGCAGTTGAAAGAAAGTGACCGTAAGCATAATGAACTTGTAAAAAAAAACCGAGAAGTGTTAAAAAGACTTATTGACATTGTTTGTTTTCTCGGTGAAAATGAACTTAGTTTTAGAGGTCATACTGAATCTCGGAGGGTTGCTAATAGGGGCAATTTCATCAATTTAGTTGATTTATTAGCAAAATACGATACAGTTTTAAGTATCCATCTGGAACACTCCACGATATTTCGCGGTACATCAAATCATATTCAAAATGATTTGATTCAGTCGATAAGCAATATTGTTTTAGAAAAGATCAAGCAAGAAATAAAAAAAGCTCCTTTTGTTGCAATTATGTTAGATGAAACAACCGATATTACGAATATTAGTCAGTTGTCAATCGTAGTACGATACATAAATCCAACTGGGAAAGTCCAAGAGCGCTTTTTAGGATTTTTAGACGTAACAACGAAAAGAACGGCCGCAGCTTTACATGCTATAGTTTGTCAGATAGTCGATAATCTACAGTGTGGTGCTAAACTTATCGCCCAAAGTTATGATGGGGCCGCTGTAATGGCTGGTGAATTGGGGGGCCTGCAGGCCAAAGTAAAAGAGACTTTTCAGAATGCAATATTTGTACATTGTTTTGCGCATCGATTAAATTTAGTTCTTGCTCAATCTGCAGCGTGTCTTAAAGAGTGCAAAGTATTTTTTTCAAGTATTAGTGGAATGGCTGCCTTTTTTTTCAAAATCATCAAAACGGACACGAGCTTTAGATTTGGAAGTACAGAAGAGACTACCCAGAGTTGCTCCAACACGATGGAATTACAATGGGAGGCTAGTACAAACTGTATCTGAATATCAACGGCCTCTAATTGATTTATTTGAAAATATTTTACAAAGCAAAGATGATTGGGACACTGAGACTTTGAATGGATCCAGAGGTTACTTAGATTCATTGAAAAGAGACTTTGATTTTAATTTTTTGTTAAATATATTCTCCGAAATATTCCCATTTACTGACAATTTATTCAATATTTTGCAAACTAAATCAAATGACGTTGGATTTTGTGTAAAGAAAATTGAAGAATTCAAAAATTTGATTTGTAACAAAAGAAATGAATTTGAAAAGTTCTGGGAGAAAACTAGTAATGACAATTTAGAGCCACAAAGAAGAAGAATACGAACTGAATTTATAGTGGATCGTAGAACTTCATATCGAAGACTTTTTATCGAAATTTTGGACAATATCACTGGGCAACTAAATAATAGATTTAAAAATTTTAGTGATATACAATTTTTAGAATTGTGTAATTTTAATGAATTTAAAAATAAACAGTTTCCACAAAATGCACTTCAGTCATTGAGTGATAACTACGGAAATTTTTTTGATATAGTTGGGTTGCGATCGGAACTTTCAGTTATTTATGCTACAGAAGATATTAGTCAGAAACATAACGCCAACGAACTGATTATCTTCATAAAAGAAAATAGTTTGGATCAGGCCTACTCTGAAGTGTTGAAATTGTGTGAATTAGTGTTGACGATACCTGCAACTAGTGCTTCGGTTGAACGCAGTTTTTCGACCTTAAAAAGAATAAAAACTTTTTCAAGAAATTCAACCAGTGAAGAGCGGCTTTCAAGATTGTCCCTGTTGACAATAGAAAGTGACTTTGTGAAGGAGATTTCTCAAAATTCAAACTTTTACGACGAAGTTATTTCCGACTTCGCAAAAAAAGGAGAGGCGGATTAAACTACATTATAAATAGGTAGGTATGTGCATGTTAACTACTTAACTAGCCTGCTCGATTTATAGTTGGCTAGAGAGTGCACGATGGCAAGTGTGACTGAAGAAACTCTCTATTTCGCTGTGGGTTCGATCCCCGCCACCGGCACTGGCAATGTCGGTGGGTATGGTTGTGTGTCTGCGTTTTTTTCATAAGTGTAACCCTCACCCGTGCAGCTTCGGCTTTGGAATCGGGGGTTGTCTAATTTTTGTGGTGTCTTTATATTTTGTTTATTGAGTAGTGGCGGTCCTACAAGTGTACTTTTTTTCTAGATATCATAACTTTGCGGCTTTCGACATTTGCTTTAAAATAAGTATACGGAAGCCATGCTTCTTTTCTTAACAAAAATTTTGCCTCGCTTCGCTCGGGGCTTCGCACTACCCATCACCCTATATCACAAACTGCTTCCCCTGTATCAAAACTCACCGCACGCCCCTGATTTTATACCGTATCTAGGAGTTGCCCCTGAACCGTCTGTTACAATTTTATAGTTCAAACACTTTCTAATAGATGGCCACTGAATTATTTGTTGAATCTACCGGCTGGTAGTTTTTGTGAGGGTCCGAGACAAACGGCTTTTGTGGAGCTATATACAGTTGAAAAAAAAGTGAATTAACTACTGTGGTAAGTCGAAAGCCTCTTTAAGCTTCTCTATTGGTCAATAGTAACAAGTTTTGAAAAATATGAAATCTGCAAAAATTCTAACCTAAAATGTAACAGTTGCCTAATTTCGGATAATGAGGATGCTATAATTTCGGATAACCGAAATTAGGACATCCTTATTATTTAATTTGATGCCTAAAGGTATGTGACTGATTATAAAAATGTGTTTCAAGGAGAGAATGTCCCGGAAAGGAATGAAGCATAAGGAGTGGGACCCGGTTCGCATGGGGCTAGCAATTAATGCAGTTCGAAATAAAGAAATTGGTTACTTCAAAGCCTCTAGAACCTTTGGGGTACCAAAGTCTACTTTAGAAGGCTACGTTAAAAAAGTTGACAAAACCGCAGAGGAGTTAGTTAATACTCGAATAGGGACAAAATCGGTGTTTCCAAAAGAAATGGAGGACGATCTAGTTGCCTATTGTTTGGGAATGGACAGGCGTTTCTTCGGCTTGAATTCCACTGATGTCTTACCTTTCAATTGCCTTCAAATAATGGTATTAGCCACCCTTTCTCCAAAGTGAATAAACTTACCGGAAAAAATGGATGTATCATTTTTTAAAACGAAATCCATGTCTGTCGTCCAGAAAACCCCAAGGAATTTCAAAAGCGAGAATAAAAGGTTTCGCACCTGAAAATGTAAAACGTTTCTTTGACAACTTAGAACCTGCTATGGAGAACATTAAATTCAACCCTGCAAAAGTATACAACGTTGACGAAACAGGGATAACTACGGTCCAGACAAAAAATGCACGTATTATCACATTAAAAGGAAAAAGCAGGTAGGTGCCATTAGTGCTGCAGAAAGAGGAGCACTAGTTATTGTATTGTTAGGGTTCTTTTAAATAAAACTACGGCTTTTCAAATAGCGTTTTACTTCCTTCTCTACTTGTCAACAACTGTCAAAAACGTTCCTCCAACCCCCCAGGGTTACCAATGGCAGCAAACAATATCCCTAACAGAACTTCCCCCCCTTTTACAAAAGCTTAGTAAGTTATGTAGTCTTGTAAATAAGTAGGTCTCTTTGTATTTCGCACAGGTCGAGACCGATCACTAGCACTTTCAACACTTTCTTGACTAACAATATCACTGTGCTTTAAACTCGTATTTTGATCACCCGTATCACTACTTACTCTAGAATTTACAAGGTTGTTATTTGAAGCTAAATTATGGTTGTCACTAACATTTGGACCATTAGAGCTAGAGTATAGATTAGTATTGGTATTATTAGATGGTGCTGGGGTGACTTGGCTATTTGTTGACTGAAAATCAAAATTATTTGACACAAATGAATAATATTTAGCTGGAACCAAATGCCAACGATTTCTTCTGAACGTACCACTATTGGTTTCTACCAGAAAGAATCTTGGTACATTTAACTTTTGTAAAATTCTACCATACATTTTTAAGTCTATCACCCAAACGCCGTCGTTAACATTCAAATCAGATAATGGTCTCACTCTGTGTCTATGATTATAGTTTCTACTCATTTTATTACGGTATCTTCCCTCTCCTTTAAAAAGTGGTTTGGTATCTACATTTTGATTAAGAATTTTTGGGAGCATCGGAAGACTTGAGAGGATTTTATGATTAAAAAGTAATTCCGCGGGGCTGAACCCATTCTCCAATGGTGTGGTTCGATAGGCTAGAAGTGATAAATATATATCATTACCTTTTTTTAACAAACTTTTGGCAGTTTTTACTGCAGCCCAATACACCCATTGGACTGTGGGTAGTAGGGACTACTGGTTATATGTCTAAAGTCGTATTCTTTGGCAAATTTTTGAAATTCACTTTGGAATTGCGGACCATTATCGGATTTAATTATTTCTGGAATTCCATATCTGGAAAACAATTCTTTCAATTTGGTGATGATGGATTTTTCGGTGAGTGCTGAAAGTTTGAAAATTTCAAAAAATCGCGAAAAATAATCTGTGGAAATTAGATACCAAGAATCGAGTTTGAACAAATCAATAGCAATTTTTTGCCAAGCTCTTTCTGGAAATTCTTTAAGAAATGTCTCCTTAAAATTCATTCGATGCTCAACGCATTGTGGACAATTGCGAACTAAATTTTCGATTTTTGAAGATAACCCGAGCCACCATACTGAACTTTTAGCTCGCGTCAACATTTCACTATACCTTGGTGACCTTGGTGAATGAAAGTAAGGCATTTATTCTGTAAGGTTGTAGGAATAATTAAACGCGTTCCTCGCAACAAATAATCATCACATTCGGAGATTTGAAACCGATATTGATAGTAGGCAAAATTTCTATCGGGCCAGCCTGACAAAGAATATTCTTTTTAATTTATTACAAATTGCGTCTTTATTTCGCTCTTGCTTAATTTCTTCTAAAAAGTATGGTTTTACTTCAAAAGATGTTATAATTAGGTTTAAAAAAATATCAGTTTCTAACGCAAGTTCGTCACTACTGGGTAGATCGTTATTTTCAAATTTTCTGGACAAGGCATCCGCTATTACTAATTCTTTACCGGGTACATAGTATATTTCGTAGTTATATCTCATAAGTCTTAATTGGAAACGTTGTAATCGCGGAGTAAGCTCGTCAATCGGTTTTGTTTGAAGTACCTGGACCAAGGGCTTATAATTCGTTTCAATAAAAATGTTTATACCTACAATGTACTCGGAAAACTTGTCACAAGCCCAGGTTAAAGCTAGGGCTTCGCGCTCAATTTGCGCATAGCGCTGTTCGGTTTTTGAAAGTAAGCGAGACGCATAACAAATGACTTTCTTTTGACCCTCTTTATTTTCTTGTATTAAACATGCTCCAACACCGAAAGATGAAGCATCAGCTGAAATTTGGTTTTTTTAGATGGATCAAAGTACTCTAAACACGGACTTTGTTGTAATAATTGTTTTATTTTTTTAAACGCTCGTTTTTTGCGAAATGTCCACGAAAAGGGTACATTTTTTTTAATAAGGATGTTAAGGGTTCTAAAACATCTGACCTATTAGAAATAAATCGATTAGAGAAATTTACCATCCATAGAAAACGTAAAAGCTCATTTTTGTCGCTTGGTTCGGGAAATTTTATGATAGCAGATATTCTTTCAGGATCCACAGAAATTCCTTCACTATAAATCAAATGACCTAGAAATTCTAGTAATTCTACCCTAAAGACGCACTTTTGCTTATTTAAGGTTATGCCCTCAACTTGAATACGCCTTAATACCTCAAAAAGTATTTTATTATGTTCTGATAAAGTAGGTGCGTGTATCAAAATATCGTCAATGTGAAAAATCACACCATCGAGTCCCTTTAGAATATTATTTAGCAACATTGAGCAATATTCTGGAGTGCACGTTATACCAAATGGAAGTCTCTTAAAAAATATAACGCCCGAAAGGAGTTTTTTGTTAATTGAATTTGGTAAAAACGCGATATAGTGTCTAAACGACTGAAATATTTGGAGCCTTGAACCTGTGCAAGGATTCTTTCTACTTTTCCAATAGGAAAATGTGTACGTAGCACTACCTTGTTTAATCTAGTATAATCTACACATAAATGTATTTTATCTATTTTTCCAACTAACTATTGGACTGACTCACGGAGTAGGATATTTGATAGGTTCGATAATGTCTAGTTTTTGTAGACGCTCGAGCTCTTCTTTTAACGGTTTTAAGAGAGGTATAGATACAACTCTCGGAACCGATTGCACAAATGGTTGAACAGTTTCCAGAATTTTAATATCCATTTCTGTTTTAAAGACGCCAATATCATCAAAGAGGATAGGAAAACTTTTTTGAATTTCGTTAAAACTAAATATAACAGCATTAACCTGTGATCCGAATCCTTCACCAAACTGAAGAAGGTCAAGACTTTTTATAGCTGATCGTCCTAAAATAGGTTTACATAACTTTTCGATTACGTATGTCAGTTTTTACAATCTTATTAAAATTACACAAAGTGGCATGCAAAATACCTACTTCTCTCAAAGCTTTGCCTGAAAGGCCTATAATTAATCTATCAGTTCGAACAAGATTTTGTATGTTTACATCTAACGACTTAATGGGAATGCAGGTTATATCTGCCCCTGAGTCAATCATAACATTTATTTGTTTGTATAACTAATATTTTTAATGGAATAATCCATTCCATGACCAACATGAACATGGAAAAGTTTACGGAGCAGGGGAGGGATACCCCAGTTCCGGTCGGGGAAGAGAGTAGGAGAGTAGGCTCCACCCGACCGTCAGCCAACGACTACTCAGTACCCACAGTGGGATGTCAGGCTGTGGAGGGTACTAATACTACTGACACCCTTAACGAGAGAAGGCAAGCTCTCGATCTCCAGGAAACTGGAGAACATATGGAGATTGGGATCAATCCTACTCCATCAGAAATCTCGATTTCATCGGACCAGGAGCGGGAACTGTTAAAGTCCCCGTCTCTAAGGGCCGGACAATTGAGAACTTCAGAGGACGAGGTATCCAAGAAATTGGATGGACTCAACCTTAAAAGGAAACGACTGGGGGGGTGCTGCAAGAAGACGCCTTGGTCGTTTACTTAAGAGCGGAATACCATACGAAACCGCCTTAAATAAAGTGTTGGAGCAACGGCCAATCGAACAGCAGCCAGAGCGGGGGGCAACAAACCTCCTCTGAGCAAGCTGTAACCGGTAAGCGTCTGCGCTCCGACGACAGCACACCACGCCAGCAGGCAAAAAAGCCCCGGGGAGGTGGAGCTGTAAAACTGCTTTTTAGGGAAGCTGTGGAGGGGGTCAGAGTGGGCATAATCCATTCCAACTACCCAAGGCGACCCTAACGAGCACACAGATGGGAGCACTACAGCAGGCAATAATGCAAGCTGTAGAGGCAATCCCAGACGAAGATCCTCAGGTGAGGTTCCTAGGCTGCACATAACGGCCTGCGTGGCTTCTCATCACCTGTGCGGATGGGACGAGCACCTCGTGGATGGAAAGCGCCACAGAACGTCTCCATCCATGGGAAGGAGCGCGTCTTAAATTCGTGCAGGGACAGGACCTTCCCAAACCTCATGTCTGTTCGGCATATATCCCGGATGACGCCGGTAACCGGCTGTCTTCTGAGGTAGTGCTGAACAGGCTTAGGAAAATGAACCACGGTCTGAACACCCGGGAGTGGAATGTACTACACCGGGAGGATTTGGGCCCTGGTCAAACATGGACGTTCTCAGTAGATGAAGCGTCCATGATTACACTGGAGGGACTGAATTTCAGGCCCTTCTGCGGATTTGGACAAATCCAATTCCGCCCAAAAGTCAGAGGAGGTAAAGACCCCTCTGATAAGAACACGGTGGCAGGAACGCCCTCAAGGAAAAGCGAACCACAATCGCTTCCCAAGAGGAGCGAACAGCCCCGACAAGGAACCTCTGGGAAAGGAAAATCCCTCCCTAATAAATCCCATCTCAAGAAGAGTGGAATTAAACCACCTTCGAAGAAGGGAACGGCGGGGGAACCTAACCAAGACAAAACCACCTCCAGGAAGAGTGAGAAACATTCACCTTCCGGGAGGAGGAGAGAAAATCCCACCCACCCTTAACTTACTTTTAAACCCACAAACCTAACCCTACCTAACCCAACCGTTTCTCAACACTTCCACAACTAGTACCCTTATCCTTAATCCTTATCCTCAAATCAACTACCCAATGACATCTTATATTAGGTGTCTACAGACGAATCTACAAAAAGCCAGGACGGCCACATACGTCCTCGGCAAAAGATTTAAGGAAGAGCAAATCGACATCGCTCTCCTCCAGGAACCCTGGACAAGTAACACAGGCCGAGTAAGCGGCTTGGGAAATGCTTCTGGCAAGGTAATAGAAATCGGCTCTGATGAAAGACCCAGGGCATGTATCTTGATCAGAAATAGCATTAACCATTTTGTACTTACAGGTTACTGAACCCAGGACTTTGTGGCCGTCCAGGTATCGATCTCGGAGGGAGGAAGCAAGACGGAAATAATCGTCTGCTCAGCCTACTTCCCGGGTGATAGAGATGCAGGCCAACCTCCTCCAGCTGTAGTGTGGGATTTAATCGCTTATAGCAAAGGGAACAATATCCACCTGGTTATTGGATGTGTCGTGAATTCCCACCATACAGCGTGGGGAAGCACGAACATTAACCAAAGAGATGAGTCACTTTTTGAATATTTATTAGGTGAAGGACTAACTGTGAATAACATTGGTTCCGAACCAACCTTTGTCACCAGAAATAGGAATACCTCCTTCCTATATAATTTGTATAAAATGAGAAAAGTTCGACGCCTCTTTAATCGAGCTAAAGCTTCGGGCGACTGGGACCAATATAGATTCGCTCTAACGGACTATAACAAAGAAATAAGGAAAGCAAAAAGGGGATCTTGGAGGAAATTCTGTGAGAGTATAACTGACCTACCTCACAGTACTAGAATCCACAAGATTCTTTCCAGAGAGCCGACAAGGGAATTCGGTTCGTTAAGGCGACCGGATGGCTCATCTACCGACTCTGGAAAGAAAACCTTATAGCTCCTAGCATAAAACCACTTCCCAGGGTGCTTGAATGCAGATGACCAACAGCCGTCACCATCAGAAGGCCGATTAAAACGACCTGATAAAAATGATTGGCTGACGGATAAAAAGGTGATCACAATACCGGCAATTGAGTGGGCCATAAGATCATTCCAACCATTCAAATCGCCAGGAGAGGATGGAGTTTTTCCAGCTCTACTACAAAATGGACTGGAAATATTGCTCCCACTCCTCATTAAACTATTCAGAGCTAGTCTGGTATGGAACTATATCCCATCCAGTTGGTCGGCGGTTAAGGTAGTATATATACCAAAAATGGGTAGGAAAGAACCAAGCCCTAAATCGCTTAGACCAATTAGCCTGACATCTTTTCTGTTGAAAGGCCTGGAGAAGGTGCTGGACGGATATATCAGGGGGAACATCCTGAATCATCACCCCCTCATTATCCATCAGTACGCCTATCAGACAGGAAAATCAACAGAACTAGCACTCAATAACCTAGTCGAGAAGATCACCCAATCCCTTCAAATGAAGGAAATTGCGGTGAGAGCCTTTCTCGACATTGAGGGAGCATTTAATAATGCACTGCCCGACTCCTTATATGCAGCAGTGGCTGCCAGAGGAATTGAGCCTACTATAGGCGACTGGATCCGTGCTATGCTATCAAACAGAACCATAACAACGTCTCTACAGGGAGAAACAGTTAGGTTTAGAGCCACGAGAGGGTGCCCGCAGGGGCGGGGTTCTCTCCCACTTTTGTGGTCACTTCTTGTGGACGACCTACTGGCTATTCTCACACTGTGGGAGGTTGAGGTTCTAGCATATGCAGCTGATCTAGTCATACTAGTCAGAGGAAACTCTGAAAGAGTAATATCAAATACCCTTCAAGAGACACTGGATGCAGTGAGTAACTGGTGTGACAGGGAACAGATGTCTGTAAACCCTCAAAAAACAGTAATAGTACCATTCACCCGGAAAAGGAAGCTGGAGGACTTAAGACCTCCCACTTTAATGGGTGAAACTATTCCATTTGCGGAGGAGGTGAAATATCTAGGAATCACTCTGGATAAATCACTTAATTGGAACTCCCATCTGGAAAAGGTAATCCACAAAGCAAAGCTGTCCCTATGGACATGCCGTCGTATTTGTGGCAAATCCTGGGGCATGGGTCCCCAACAAATTTACTGGATCTATATCACGGTCATCAGACCAATGTTAACATACGGATCCATTGTTTGGTGGCCGAAAGGATTACAACGGACGGCCAAATCCAAACTCTCTGGACTGCAGAGATTAGCATGCATGACCGTAACGGGAGAAATTAGCACCACACCGTCAGCTGCAATGGAAATCCTCCTGGATTTACCCCCTCTTCATATATATCTGGAGAGAGAGGCCAGGTGGGCAACCTACAGACTGCAACAAGCGGCCATTAATATGCCGCAGACTAGTATCATGGAGCGGAACAGGTTGTTGGATGACATAGAGAATCACAGCATCCTGGGAATGCCCTCGGATACTATGCCTACCATGACCAACTACGAGCTGACCTTCAACATGCTTTCTCCAGAAAGAGATGAGTGGGATCGGAATAAAGCCGACCTACTGAAGGCAGACAGTTGTTGGTTTACAGACGGCTCCAAAACTCTCGAGGGAACAGGAGCCGGAGTACACAGCTACAGACCAAGGGTGAGGATAGTCTCAAACCTAGGTACTCATGCAACTGTTTTTCATTCTGAGGTTCATGCCATTGAACTGTGTGTACGAAGGCTGGAATATATGCATCTTACACGCAGATCAATAAAAATTTTCTCAGATAGCCAAGCAGCTATAAAAGCTCTTGGCTCCTACCGGTGTAACTTCAAAACGGTATGGAACTGTCAGAAAGCTCTAAATCATTTGAGCAAGAACAACAAAGTGACTCTGGTCTGGATACCCGGCCACTCTGGTATGGAAGGTAACGAAATAGCGGACTCCTTAGCCAGAGAAGGAGCGGGATCACGATTCATCGGACCAGAACCAATACTTGGCATATCCTCAAGTACTGCCAAGATGGCTATCTCAACCTGGGCTGAAAGACACATTCTCCAGTATTGGCAAGAGTTACCAGGATTAGTTCATTCGAAGGCGTTTATAAAATACCCTTTGAAATCAAGAGCTAAGAAACTTTTAGACTTAAACAAGGTAAACCTGAAAACTCTAACAGGCCTATACACCGGGCACTGCCGACTAAACTATCATCTGCATAAACTCGGCCTAGCGGAAAACGCCGAGTGCCGTCTGTGCCTGGAGGATGATGAGAAGGCAGACCACATCTTATGCACCTGTTCCGCTGTGGAGAGGATCCGATTCTCAATATTTGGCAAAGGGCAACTGCTGCCAGAGGATTTGGACACATTCTCACCCAATAAAGTTATCAGTTTCATTAAGAGACTGAACTTATTGGGTGAAATATAATTAGGCGTGAGCCACAATAGGCCTGCTGATGGCCGCAGTGGAGGGTCTACTAAGACCCACTCACAACAAACCTAACCTAACCTAATCCATTCCTTTTCAGAAATGTGGTTGATTTGCATTGAACCTAGAAAATTATCATTTGGCTCATTATTATTACAATTTGTACAACTGTTTGTATTTTCAAAATTATTATCTACGTGGATAGATTTACCTTAATATCTTTGTTACTGCGACAAACTGTTGTCCAGTGACCTGGTTTCCTACACACACGGCAAGTTGATCTACTGGCCGGACACTCCTCTCTTGGATGTACCGCTAACCCACAAAATAGGCATTTATTTTGCACATTTTTGTCATAATTTCTTCTCTGCTGAACGCATCCTTCCCCTTGAACCCAAGAAGGTCTAGGAACGGAGCCCGTTGACACAGCTGGTTTAACATAGCTTTTTCCTCTAGCATGCACAGCTCCTGTGAGAGACACCCCGCTACCACGATTCGGCATCATACTTTGTATTTCTTTGTTTTGGTTTGCTTGGAACTCCGCTTGCTTAGCCGCAAGAATACATTCACTAAGCGTTAAGTTAGTTTGTAATTGGAGCCTTTTACTCGTTTTCTGGTCCATCATACCGACAACAGTTCGGTCCCTGATTAGTTCTTCTTTTAAAGCCCCATATAGGCAATACTCGGCCAAGGAATGCAAACTAGTTATAAAACTTTCAGTTGACTCCCCAGGTTGCTGAGTCCTGGTATTAAACCTGTATCGTTCGAAAATTATGTTCCTATATGGTATGAAGTGGTTTTCCAATGCATTTAACGTGTCGGACATACGTTGTTGGAACTTGTGTAAATTGCAACTACTTCTTCGTCTAATATATACATGAGAATATTAATTTTTTCCTCATCCGACTTAATGTTTTGCCCAGATACAGACATAAAACATTCGAATCTCTTACGCCACTGCGGCCACGCCGCGGATGCAGAAAATCAAATTTGTGCGGTGGAGACACCGGACTGAGATGGACTGGACCATTGTCGTTACGATCGCATTTGTACTTGTAGTTGCTGTTGTCGTCATTCTGTTAATCACGTTGTATTGTAATATAGTATTTACTGCTATACTACACTAGACTGACTACGACCACTGTCACCATGTATTGTTAGGGTTCTTTTAAATAAAACTACGGCTTTTCAAATAGCGTTTTACTACCTTCTCTACTTGTCAAAAACGCTCCTCCAACCTCCCCAGGATTACCAATGGCAGCAAACAATATCCCTAACAACAATTTACACAATCGAATTTTACGAGTTGCCGAGTTGCAAGCAAAACATGTGCATGTCACGTCACCCGCTTTTTATTGCTCTTTCTTGGAACTTATATATATTCCTGTACTAAATATTTGGGTAAAATTTTACGACCCTTTTTAAAATTCAGACCTTACTTGTATAGTTTATCCAATATGAATTGAAACACTTCAGTCTAAAGTGTTTACACCAGGAGGGCGCATTTCCACTATCATCGTCAAAGAAATAAAGCGCAAATCGTGCTTGTATTTATTGAACGATACCTCTACATTACATTCGATATGAGAATGTGGCAATGTAGCAGACAAGATGTGAAACTCGGGCGGTAGTGTCCGAACTCTGACGAATTAAATCATGATTTGAATAGATTACTGGACTAGTTGTTTATATTGACCGTACAGTGCAGTTCATGTAATAATTTTGGATAAATAGAATTATTTTCTGTGAGGTATTAATAGCATTTTAGTGATATTATTAAGTGGTTTTAGTAATATATCAATATTTGCATTAATTATTATTATTAACATGGCTTTTTGGAGGCCCTTTGAAACGCATGAAAATAAATTATCTGAAGAAAATATTGAACCGGTGGCGTCGTTAATTGAAACTAGTTCGGAGTTTAATAAGAACAAGGATTTACATGTTCAGTGTCAGCGTCTCATTTTAAACATAGAGAAAATATTGAAACGACAGATAGGGATATTGTAAATAGAATTCATGAATTAACTAAACTTTCGACTTCTACGATTTATCGCGTTATTAAGGAAGGGGATGTTATAGATTACTTTACAAAGCGGAAAGGAAATAAACGAAAATTTTGTAGAATTGACGATACCTCGAAAGACGTTATTCGGCGAACGGTTTATAGTTTCTATGAGGAAAATAAAGTACCAACTTTAGAAATGATTCGTGATAAATTGCGTGATTATCCGGATTATAATTATATATAACGTAGGTCGGTTAATCCCATATGAGTAATTATTCATGATAAAGCAAACAGAAAAATTCTCATAAAATTCCTTTTATTAATGTGACCTGTTTCGTGAACAAGTAATTACTTCACATCATCAGACACAGGACTACAAAAAGAAAATGAGTATGGTGGTTACATACATACATAAATAAAATGTTAATAAGTTAACAAAACTTAAAAAACATGAATACAGAAGACAATTATTCCTTACTAGTAAAAATGGAATAATTGTCTTCTGTATTCCTGTTTTTTAAGTTTTGTTAACTTATTAACATTTTATTTATGTATGTATGTAACCACCATACTCATTTTCTTTTTGTAGTCCTGTGTCTGATGATGTGAAGTAATTACTTGTTCACGAAACCGGTCACATTAATAAAAGGAATTTTATGAGAATTTTTCTGTTTGCTTTATCATAATTATATATCTTTGGAAAAGCTACGAGGTATTTTATTAGATTGCGGCTTTAAACACAAAAAAATAACAACGTATCGTTGAACTTCGACGAGAATAGTTACATAAAATGAAAGAATACCGTGAATCAAATAGGCATATAGTATATCTCGATGAGACCTGGTTTGACACACACACGATGTTGTTCAGTACGGTTGAGTAGATGACGATAAAAATTGTAGTTTGAATATACCTTGCTCGAGAGGAAAGGGCGTTATAATTCTTCATGCTGGAAGCAAATACGGTTTTGTACCAAACGCATTGCTTTTGTCGGCCAAAAACATAACACAATCCTCTGCTGATTATCATGAAGACATGACTGCGGATTTGTTCGAAAAATGGTTTGCTGAACAGCTTCTACCTAACATTCCTCCAAATTCGGTCATTGTTATGGACAATGCTTCGTATCACTCGCGTTTATTACATAAAATACCTAATAATAGTACCAAAAAGGAGGACATTTAAAATTTGAGGAATAAAAATATGGACATCCCTGAAAAGGTTCCGATAAAGAAAGAATTATTAAAACGTATAAAGGAGCATAATTTTAAAAACGAATATGTAGTTGATGATCTTTGCAAGAGACACGGTCATACGCTCGCGCGGTTGCTACCGTATTATTGCGTATTTAATCCGATCGAGATGGTTTGGGGTACTATAAAGAAACATTTACGGAAATGCAATCAGTCACCAACTTTAAGCGCAGTAGTACTTGATAATATACGACAAGTAGTAAATTAAGTGAGCAATAGCGACATATGGGGAAAATATGAAAGTCATGTTATAGAAAAAGAAAACGAGTTTCCTATTTTGCCACCCATAGCACCAATTATTATTCAAACCGGTGACGATTTTAGTTCAGAATATTCTTCTGATAATTCAATTGTCACTTAATATTTTTGTTTAAATGTTTTTCTACGTTTAATAGAAGCAACTTAGCTTGAACGGTTTAAGAGATTTATAATTGATTTTATTTGAGTTTTTAACAAATTTTAAATATTTATTTCTTGTTTTTTGTGATTCATTTGCCACGCAGCATTTTTGTTTAAATGTTTTTTTTACGTTTAATCGAAGCAACTTAGCTTGAACGGTTCAAGAGATTTTTAATTGATTTTATTTGAGTTTTTAACAAATTTTAAATATTTATTTCTTGTTTTTTGTGATTCAATTGCCACGCAGCATTTTTGTTTAAACGTTTTTTACGTTCAGTCGATGAACGGTTGCAGAGATGTATAGTAGGGCTGGGCGATTGTCAAAAGTCATAATCGATTATCAGTTATTGAAAAATAATCGATTATTTCGATTAATCGATTAATCAAATAATCGATTATGCAAATGATCGATTAATCAATTAATCAAATAATCGATTATTTGATTAATCGATTAATAAAATAATCGTATAATCGAAAATCGGTTATAATTTATTAACCGTAAAAGCCATTAATCGATTATAGTCGATTTTAACCAGCCTTAATCGATTATTCGATTCTCTTGCCCACCCCTAATTTACGGAGCTGTAGGATTCATCTTAGGGTTATTTTCAATTTTATTTATATACTGTTTATTTATATGACTATAATACTATAATAATTGTATTAAGTAAAAAAAATAGATAATGAGAATATAGGGCTGGGCGATTTTCAAAAGTCATAATCGATTATGGATTATTGAAAAATAATCGATTATAATCGATTACTCAAATAATCGAATAATCAAATAATCGATTATTCAAATGATCGATTAATCAAATGATCGATTAATCGATTATATAAGAGGAAATAATCAAATGATCGATTAATCGATTATTTTTCAATTTATCGATTATTTTTCCCAGCCCTAATGTATAGAGTTGATTTTTTTTCAGTTTCCAACAAAATGCAAATATTTATTTATTTATTTCTTTTTGTTTTATTTGTGTTATATTTTATTTGAAAAAGTTATTTAATTCTAATTTAATTCTAACATTCCATCATACTCACACTTTTCATATTTCTATCCTATCCTGACAAAAAAAATACTCACACCTCCACGTTGGTTTTTGCCGAATGGTGACATTTTATACAAGACTCAATATCAATTTTTACAGTTTGTAGAAAATGTCATTAACGTGAGTAAGATTCTTAACTTTTATTCAATCATTAAAATTGCTTATACAATTAATATAAATAAATAAACAAGTAAGTAAATAAATAAAAAGGTTATTATTGGTATTGTACATACATATAAACTCATATAAAATAGTAAAAAAATATTCGATTTATTTTAAAAAATTAAACCTTTTTGGTCGACGCTCATGGATATGACTAAATTCCCGTTGTTGGCGTTTTTATACTGTTCAAATTCATATTGGAAACACTATAACACTTTCACTATTTTATTTTATATTTGTTATTGGTTTGGTGGAAGGCGGTATCGGTACCGATTTCTGTTTCGAAGAAAAATATAACGCAATAAATTGACCAAAATCATTGTCGCCTAGTACATCAAAATTTCAATCACTGGGCGGTTAATTTTTTCAAGTGGGCGACATTTGTGTTGCCCACTTCATTATTTAAAAAATGGACTGTCCCGCACAGTTATTGCCTGTAGCTCCCAGAATCATGTGCCCTAAACAGACGGAGGGAATGATCGTCTTATACATTTGGCCTGCCAAGTCGATTCGCATATGATATTTTTTTTATATAAATAAGTACAACGTTAGTGTCTGATAATCCATCATGGTGAAAACCTTTAATATCATTAAATATCGATATCTTATATCAACAAGACATTAATCTGGCGGTTAATTTGCATACATATACTTTTTTTAAATAGGTACCGTTTAAAAACATTAAAACTTCTGCTCTTCTGAAATATAATACTAAACATGTGGAAAGTAAAGTGTTTTTAATTTAATTGGTTCTTTTTATTTTCGATAACTATAAAATCATTATTTACATAATGCCCATTTTTATGAAAATTCATATTTGATTTAACCTGTTGGGCTTTCACTTTCCTTGACTTCACGCCACCCCTGTTTATATTAAGAATAGTACATACAGTGCAATGAATACAAAATATATCACTCACACTTTATAATTTAATTCTTTCAGAAAACGGAGTTATGATTGTTATATGAGTGGGAATTTTAAGTCCCATTAAGATCCGGCTGTTAAAATAGTTAGGAACTGCTTCTTCCAATTAACTATCAATCTACCGAAAGGGGCACAACTTAAGGTGGCGTTTGCACTCCCTCGTCGCCAGGATAGTTTTAAATCGCTGTTAAAATTTTTCTGTTAGTAATAATGAAAAACGAAAACATTAAATTCATTCTAAATACCATATAGATTTAATACATAAAATTGCAGGCAATACTGAGGCGTATTTTATGAAACGAAATAATCGTATTTTCTTGGTTTAAACAAATATTCATCAGTATTGCCTGTAATTTTATACTTACCTAATGTATAAAATTACAGGCAATTTATATGGTATTTAGAATGAACCTAATGTTTTCGTTTTTCGACATTACTAACAGAACAATTTTAACAGCAATTTATAAATTTAAGTTGGGTATCCTGGTAAAAACCCAACCTTAATGCAGTTAATAATATAAGGGAAAAAGGGAACAACGACTTCTTGACTAATCTTGTCTACCGCGTTACCGCAGTTTGCCGGTAGACGGCAAACGTTTAATTCTCAGAAACAAATTTATTAATGAATGAGGAATAAATATTTCTTACTAGAATTAAATATTTTTCCCCCAGTTGGGGCAAGCTTTGATAGTAAATATTTCTTTCTATGAAATAAATATAATGATGTAATAAATATAGCAGATATAAATGTGTTAGTCACGAGTAAATTTATTTCTTGTAAACGATGATTTAATTACAGAAAATAAATACCAAAAGAATACCTGATTTAAATCATTTAGTTTTGTCAATTAATCCAATATTTGAAATATGCTTGTTATAACAAAATTGTGAAAAATAATTATTGGGTATTACAAAAGCATTCTTTCAAACCTAACGTGATAATAATAATAAATACCTATAGCTTTTTATATTTTATACTGTTATTCTTATCTGAATGTGCTAGTATAAAAGTTTTAATAGTTGTTTTAGTAGTTGTTTTAATCGTTTATGATAAAATGTGCTGGTTTTGATTTATTATTATTATACTATACTTAAAACTTTTGTACTAGTACATTCAAATAAGAATGACATTATAAAATGTAAAGAAATATAGGTGTTGATTATTATTATCATATTAGGTTTGAAATAATGCTTTTGTAATACCAATAATTATTTTATAATTATTTTTCTAATAATGTACAAATGTATAGATACATTTTCTGAATTTCAGTATTTCATGATTTTCTCGAAAATGACTTTAGACAAACCAGATCCCTTTACATCAAATTAAAAATAAACCAGATGAAGAAATTTAATATTTTTATTAAAATTAAATCACAGTCATATTACAATAATTAAAATATAAAACGTTATAATTGCACAGAAGGAAAATACAAACATCTTTGTCATAGACATTACATTACATATTTACAAATAATTACCTTTACCTACTTCATTACCACAATTTTTGTCTTTTTGAATACATATAATTGTAATTAGACGTTAGGCGCCGCGCCGTTTTCTTTTAACGTTATTTCTGTTATAACTATAACCATTTTGGAACTGACCATTCGTTGGAAAATATTCTTGTTTATTTGCAAATTGGCTATAATTAAAATATCTATTGATATATTTGAGTATTATAAGTGGGCTCGGGAAAATGTCTTGGTATATATTTCATTTGATGTCCTGCTGTTATATTGTTAGGATGTCCGAAATTCATACCTCCGTTTTGGTGTCTTTCAACAGCGCAAGCAAATTGATTGGATCCCTGATGTCCATTTACTACATTTTGTAGATTTAAATGGACGTTTACGACAGGCTTTGTAGTAAATTGTCCATTTCACTCCTCTGAGTATCTAATGATATTCCTACATTTGGTGACAAGGGTTGATCAGTTTGTGCAGGTTGATTGTTGTCAGAAATGTTTGCTTCTTTTTGTGTGATGTTAACAGGTGTAGCTTCCACATTTTTACACTTGTGCTCTTAACTGACTTCTTCTTTCTACCTCTATTCTAGCACGATTAATAAGGTCGTTTGCCGTTAACTCCATTTGTGTTTGGGACATATTTGGACAGGTCTCTGTAACAGTTTTAGTGTATACCGGTTGATATCAACAATTCCGTCTGCATTTCTTAGTGGCACATTCATGAGTAATATGTTTTGATTTAAGCTCACTACGAAAAACAGTTGTATTCTTCAGTACTTAGTTACATCAGTAAACTAATAATATCTCGGATTGTTATGTATTTATAAGGGTTACCAAGAAGCAAGATGGATGAATATGATATTAATTTATTTATACCCTCTTAGGGAACTATTGATGCTGATTGGTTAAGATTGATATGGTTTAAAAGGTTATAAATTCGGGTAGTTCGTGTTAATTTACGATTAAATATTCTAGTAAAGATAATTATTACCTGGTTTATACACATTTTATAGATTACAATTATACGAGAGCGTATTTTAAAATTATTATTCCAATTAAGTACCTCTATGAAAATAAACACAATTTTACAAATATTTGTCACAAATGCTCAACTAGAAGTAGACAATTTTTTGGTGAAAACACAAAAAGCTGACAAAACAACAGGTCAGCGTAGTCACATGTATTTATCTAGCAGAGTATATAATTTTTTGTTAGAAAACCTAAACTAAAAACTAAAGAACTGAACTTTTTTATATTATTTACTTTGAAAAAAGTTAAGCATGAACTAAAAAATATATAGGTGCTCTAAACAGAATTGTAATACACAATATTATTAATGTAAAAAGTAGTTAGTAGTAAATATAAGTTTTTGCGTTCGATATTAAATGTAATTGGTCTATACAGGGTGGTATAGAATTTACCTATTACCGTAGTAGGTTATTTCTTTATTGAATCTAAAATATAGGTTACTCATTTAACAAAGTTTAACAAGCTACCCAAAAAATATATAAAATTCACTGAAAAATAAAAAAGTTGTTAAGGTACACCCATGAAGTTAAACGCACTGTATGTAGCCATGTTTTAAAGTTTTAAACACTTTTTTATGGCAAACATAAGCCACGATAATGTACAAAATGTAAGCCAAGATAATGTATAAAATAAAGCCAAGATAATGCAAGGTGATCGTTTTAAATGCCTCACTCGATTTCATTGCTTGATTTTTCATCTAGGAAAAAATTGCCGAACTATGCTCTGTATTTTTTCCGAGGAATCCGAATTCGTAAATAAAAAAGTTGAACATGAAATAAAAAAGTTATGTGCCGAAAAACTGAAAATACAAAAATTGATACACTATACAGGGTGTCTCATCGGGAACTGCATCGATCGATATAGGGAAAAGTACACTGAGAAAAGCCCCAGCAAAAAATTCTTTGCTAAGATTTTTCTTACTAGAGTAGCCATAATTTTATTTAGATTAGAAATATCTACACTGTAACAGAAAATATCACTTTACTGCGTGTTTTTATTAGCCCTTAAAAAGTACTTTTCAACATTTATTAGTTGCTTTACTAGAGCAGTAATTCATTTAGCTACCATTAAAAAGAAAAAAAAAGAAAGAAAAGTTTACTGTGGTAGATAAAAATTTTTTCCAGAATAGCAAAGTTTTGTGCTGAGTTACGTCATCACAAAACCTTTCGGGCTCAATCGGTCAATTCCAATCGAGACGAACCGTTGCACAGTGTGACATTTTAACAATCTAGGGGGACTTAATTCCACTGCAAATAATTTCTGTTTTTGTCGATACCTATTTTTTCTGTGTCTCTCGTAATGTAATATAAAATACTTCGGAAACCAGTTTTCTTAGTTTCTAATAATATTTTGACCAAAAAATGTGTTGTGGGCATAAAACATTTATTTTCTTTATAAAACTAAAATAAAATATAATTACAAATTGTTTTTTACAAAACGATGGACTTAATCTGATTCATCAGATTCACATTCAGTAGATTCACTTGCCTCTAAATCTAAATCAGGTATTGAGAGAAGTGAAAGAACTTCATGAGGAAGTTTTCCCTGTTTTCTTTTAGGAGAATGCCTCAAGCTAGCTAAAAATGGATGGGACGAAATTAAAAGTCTGTGAATAAGATCCGTGTTTGTGTCGACCCGGGAAGTCTTTCTTGTAAAATGCTCTCTATACCTTCTGCTATCTTTATACCTTCTCGCCTCTTGTGTTTCTTCCGAAAGTTGACCAATCGGAAGAATACAAGAGGCAATAACAATCTTGCCGTGAAACAAAATTTTATGTACGCTACTTGGCATATAAAACCAGTGGTACTCTTTTAAATACAGATTTCTGGTTTGACAGATATAATTTTCGAAAGCATTAGCATTTATCGAAAATCCACAATTTATTGTTTCCAAAATTATATGAAAACGCTGAATTAGTTCTAAATTTATAACTGTTATATCGGCAGACTTTTCAGCGTTTCTGAAAAATCGCCGAGCCGTATTTCCATCATTCGTATTACCTACTTGTTGTGTAGGTATGTCTACCAACTTCATTTTTTTTTCAGCAGCTTGAGCTCTCCATATTTTTAATTCCATGAATCTAATCCACGCATGTAGTGGTGATAATCCAAAGGTTAGTGTTTTCAAATCAATCTCTTTTTCTGAAATTAGCTCTGGTTTATTCATGTCCTTTGGTGTAGCACCACACAAAATGCAGGTTTGCGAAGATGAGTATGAGGACAATGATGTACAGACTTTGCCATCTATCATACTTAAAACTAACAAGGGCTTAACCAAAACGTTTTTATTTCCAAGTTCCACACAAGTAGGAACTAACATATTCACTTGTTCAATAGCGTTCACTTTTTTTAACACCAAATCTTCTTTCCTTTGCGAAAAGAAACTCTATAGGTTGACAATACCGAACTGAGGAAGGATGTGAATTTTGCCAGACGATTCGTTTGGACCTATCCTGGTTAAAATAAAGTTGAATTGGTACCATGGAAATACTAAACAAATTGTCATCAGATTGATCCTCATTTGTAAACCTTTGTTTGTAACGCGTTTGCTGAGACCCATCACATCCCCACTTTATAATAAAATAAAGCTCACTAAAAGTTTATTCAATATGTTCAAGAACCTCTTCTTGTGCTGCACACAATCTTAAAATAGTATGATTAATCAGTGACTATAAGCGAATTTCCGCCGAAATTTCAGTTACTCTAATATCTGCAGGATAACACCTCGTCTCCTTCTTTAACTGCATGATATGATGGATACATATTAGGAGCTATGTTATTTGCCTGCTCTCTTATCACGTTATATTGATGTGTTGAAAGATTAGCGTCGATCATTAATGCTAGAGCTTGGTCAGCTGACAATATTTTTGGTTTTTCTAAAAACAAGCGTCGACTTTTTTTAATTTGGTACCTCGAGCGGGTGGTACTTGGGATAATTCTTTTACTATAGCAGCGGAATCTTTCTTTCCCTCCCCACGCAGCTTCATTTCAGCAGCCTTGGATATTTTTTTCGGTGCTAGTTGACTTAACAAAAGTTTTAAGCTTCCTCCTTTTTGTTTTTTTCGTAGCACTCTTCGAATGTCTTTGATGGTCTACCCAAGACAAAAAGTGGTTGATCACTAGATGTTGAAGGCAAGAAATTATAAACAGTCTCAGGAAAAGTAATGATTTTCTCAGCCACTTAGAATTGTTTTTCAAAAACCGGCCACGATTTCGGTGACATTTCTCCTACCTTAATTCGATTTGTTGCCATAAGCTTCTCAAAGAGGATTTTAAATCCTGAATAACATCATCAGGGAACATTACTTGGTAAAATTTTCCTAAAACAAATTCGTACACTGCATTACAGCGCTCGGGTTTACCGTTGCCGGACCAAACTTCAAAAATTGCTTGACGGGTTATTATTGAAGCCATTCTGAGAAAAAAAAAAAAAAAAATATATATATATATATATATATATATATATATATACAGGGTGAGTTTTAAATGCGTAGTTATATTTTAACCCTCAATATATTTCGTCGAGTACAATTGATTGGCACTGTTAAAAAATTTTTTTAAACAAAAAAAAATTTTTCAATTTCTGATAATTTTTTTCGTCCTCCGGCAACCGACATTTTGATGGTCACTGGATATCTGTGTAAACACCGTTCATAGAAATTACGTAACTCAAGGCAGTGTTGCCACTGTCAGAGTTCCGCACAAATCTATTTTAAATTAGTACACATCTGGTAATTTGGTTTCACTTTACTAAAAATGAAACAAAATTGAAAATAATCATTTTATAAAGAAGCATATACTTTAAAGAACGGAAAGGTAGATTGGTTTACTTAACACGTGGCACAGAAACATCAGTTGCGAGTATTGAAATAACGCAGACTTAGGACTAGATACCCGACGATGTCCGTGAAAATAAACAAACTATAATAAAGGGCAAGGAAAAAATGTATTAAACTAAACAAACTATAATAAAGTGCAAGGAAAAAATGTAATCTTCATATAAATCTTACTAACGAACTAAAAAATACTTATTTAAAAAAAAAAAAAATAAATAAGTTTGTGATTCGAACCCACGTGCTAGGCGAGTATATTCTCTGTCGTCTAACAAGTTCCTTGCTGACAATTCGTATAATGCGAGGTTATAAGTTGTCTGTCTCACTTTTGAGAGAAACTGATTGGTTCCATGAATCAATCAAACGTCCAAGTCTGGTGGGACAGGACCGTATTCAGATAATTTAATATTTTTGCAATAATGAATTAAATATGATTATTCACTTAAATTATTAATTGCTATAACCCATCCACAATAGAATTATTTTTTTGCCCAGTTTAGCCAACAACAAAAATTTTAAATAAGAAATTATTATTGTTGCCCAGCAAGTACCATGTGGAGGTATGAGCTTTACCTGCCAGGAAGGAAGTGGTTGGGGTGTTAGTTTGGGTGAGGCTATGTTAGTAAAATTAACAATAAATTCTGAAAACAAAAACTTACTCATTAATAAATAAATTAAACTATAAAAAATTCTAATACTGAAATAAATAATAAAAAATTGGCATTCTGCACGTACCTAATTGAAATAAAATAATCTCTTCTATAAATAATCCACATACCCTGGTACACAGCAAAAATAAATAACTAATAATAAACAATAATTAAAAACACACGACTAAAACACACACTAATA
Organism: Rhamnusium bicolor; assembly: GCA_029963845.1. Taxonomy (NCBI): domain Eukaryota; kingdom Metazoa; phylum Arthropoda; class Insecta; order Coleoptera; family Cerambycidae; genus Rhamnusium; species Rhamnusium bicolor. Next base: position 265,319 of record JANEYF010004580.1, on the reverse strand, counting down.
ACTATTAAATAATATCACAGTTTCCGAGAATAACACTAATCACTAATAAAAATATCACACACAATGTCACAACTTACTCGTTGCAATCTTCCCATGGACGAAACAATAATTGTTACGATGGCGGCTGGTGGATTTAGGTTATATCATATCTCAGTATTGGAGCATGGAACCCAAGCAATATTTTAAGGCACGACTACCAGTACTGAACGAAGAAGTTTTGCAAAAAAATTGAGAAAAAAAGTGACAAAAATGCGCTGCCGATCCAGATTATTTCTAGACCATTAGTAAAATATTTGGAAACTATTTTTTTCGTAATCAGAAGGAAAATTTATCTCCCAGTTTTTTTTTGTTGTTTTCGAAAATTTTGATTTTTTGTAAAGTTATGACAATTTGAAATTTACACAATGAAGAATTTAAATTTTAAAATGTCATAACTTTACAAAAAATCACAATTTTCGAAAAAAAACGGGGTGATAAATTTTTCTTCTGATTAGGAAAAAAAATAGTTTGCAAATATTTTACTAATGGCCTAGAAGTAACTTGTAACTTTTCCTCAATTTTTTTTTTTGCAAAACTTTTTCATTCAGTACTGGTAGTCGTGCCTTAAAATAATGTTTGGATTCCATGCTCCAATATTGAGATATGGTTTAGCCTAAATCCACCAGCCACCACTGAATTGTTATCACTGCACTTGTAAACACGAACTACAACTACAATTGATACAATTTAGAGGTTAGCAGCAGTAACAGTTTTGTTTTAGTTTTCAGCATTATTTTAATTATATAGTATTCTTCTCGGTATTTTTTTGTCATTACAATGCCATAAAACGGTTTTATGTATACAACATATTAATTATATTGTAGACCTACAAGAAACAAAACATTTTGACTCCTAATTTCTTTGCAAGAACTAAAAAATAAGGTATTTAGGAAAGTTTTAGCTTTATATTTATTTTTTTATTTAACTAGATGTAATCTTTTGTGTGTCAAATATAAGATGCTTTTTTTGTAGGTTTTTTTTGGGTATATTTCTTTAAATAACACAATAATGAACATCCAGACTATTTAAATATTTTTATTAAAACCATATACATTTTTTATTTTGGCTTCTAAAATATAATTCAAATACAAAAATTAGTATTGAAAATAAAACAACAATTTTTATATTAGCTAACCTATGCATTGTGTATTTTAAATAATAGATAGTACTCTATAAACCTATGTATCAATATAATTAAAAAAACAAAGTTTCTAACAATCATTTATTTAAATGTGCATCTTATTATAAAAAATAGTGTACTTATATAAAATAATATATACATTATTGTCCTTTAAATAATATTAATTTATTATAAACAGATCTCATGCTTCTACTTCTATCAAACATATTGCTGTTATAATGGTGAATTCTAATTTTAAAATATAGAGATATTAATTTAATTAAATTGCTATAGTGACAGGTAAACGCAGTCTGTTCTTTAAAATGATTATTTAGGTTTTTAAATAAGTTTTGAATAATTAACAAATCTAACAATTTTATGTTTAATAAATTGACATTTATTAAATTATTTCTTTTATTTATATAAATTTGAAAGATTTTCTCTGAAGTTCGACATATAAATATTACATCTTCAGAGGGATACGAGAGTTGACCTCTGTCTTTCTGATTTATAAAGGACGTAAGAAAGTCAGCTCTGTCCCCTAACAATGCTTCTACACATTCTTCACATTTTAGAATTTTCAAGTTTGGTTACAATATAACCCCCCTACATAAATAAGAATTTCATTTTTAAATTCTGATATTTCTATATTTAGAATGTGGTAATACATGTCATCATCCATTTCTGGTTCGTTTATATCTTCTGCTATTCGCTGTCTACCACACGATTTATTAATAATATCAGAAGGAGACAAAACTGAAATTGTTTCCAATGGAATACAATTTTCTCTAAAAGAATCTCTCAATTCAAGGTGTACAAGCATTTTCTTATACGCGACTTTAAATTGTTTAGCTGTTGGGTTGTCGTTACAACCCCCCATTGCCCTGATTTGCCCAAAAAAAAAGTTCAACATGATCCTGGCTAATTTTGTAAGTAGGAATATACAACAATAATTGATTTTCTTCAATAATATTGTTATAGAGAAATTTTATACTTTCGATACAAAACAACAATCCTATTACCCCCTTTTTTCTTACACTCTCACAAACAGGTTTGCCGATCGCTAATTCCAAAGATTTAAAATAATCTGCTGTTTCTGACAAAAATTTATTAAAACCCTCAAAATTTTGTTTGTTAACAGGCTGTTTGTAACCATACTGATACATATTTCTGGAATTCAAGATGTCAAATAAGTTATTAATACATCTAATAAATTTTACTGTAGCTTCACAATCTTTAAACTGCTCTAATTTTAAAGTTTCGTTTAAAAACTCCAAAGCATGTGCTACAAAAGTACTGAATAGTTGGGTGGCTAATTTAACTTTCATTTTTTGGTTTTTAAAGAATATGTGATTTTCTCAATTTATTAGCTAAATGAACACCCTCTTCATCTTGCAATTTCATTAATTTTACTAAATATTCCCACTGAATAATATCACCCTTATCAATAATATTTTTTTCATCTCCTAACAAATTTCTTAACAATTTAATCATATGACAGGGGTAAAAAAAGACTGCAATTCTTCTGCCACAACTGGGATCAACAAACGTAGATTGTATATTTTTGGGATCAAAATTACACCCTAACTGTTTGGACAACGTAGCATTGTTCGTAGCTCCATCAAAACATATTGAAACCAACAGTAGCCCCGTTTCATTGACTAACTTTAGACACTGTAGCACTAAATTTTTTTTTGTTGACCGGTTAAACTATCTATTAAAAAATATCCAAGAGGAAGCTTCCATGATTCATTAATGCAAACTAGCATGAACACGAGTGCATCCTTGGCTACAGGATGACTGTCAGTTTCAGTTTCTACTCCAAAATCTACAAATCTGTAATACTTCGTTCCATCCCACTCCACATGCTGACGAATTGCCATTTCGTCTATAGTTAAGCTGCAAATAAGTTTATAATCTGTATTCTGTCCTTTGATTTTTAATAGGTCGAAAACTTCTGCTGTAAATCCGGCCTCGCCATTTATATTTTTGTACCATCTCGATATAGTCTTTGGGTGAGGAAGAGCCGAATTAAAAGTATTACGAACAAAATTGTAGGCCTTAACAGAATAATAAAGAAGAGTTAATGAAAAGGCTTTAAGCTGTTCGCCATACTTATGTTTATGGTACATCTGTCTCTGCAAAAATTCTTCATTAGGTCCTATCTTACACAAAGTTTCTAATGTTTCATCGGTGACTTTGCCACTGAGTGATTTAATCACCTCAGCAAGCCTAGCAACTCTTTTCTTAAAATGGCAAAGACTTGTCCTAAGCCTCTTAATTTTTTTACGAGCCTTAGTCAACTGAGACTTCAGTTTTCGTTTTCGGGTTTCAACCTTAAAAAAATTTACATAATTAATAAACAATATTGGCACTATTATTGATTTTTGATTATAGATTGAATGAAGACTTACTTTACATAAGATGTTTATTTTTTTTTTAATTTAACATACTTCTATTACTTACTGAATGCCAATATTAAATAATAAAGGCCCTGGCAATGCTGACTGAACAATTTGAACAACTTATTTAATATGTTTTTTAAATAAGTATACTTTATTTTTCAATAAGTTAAAATACTTAGTAATAGTAATCAATAATAAATTTTACTTAGTTAACTTACTTTAGAATACCCTCGAATAGGAGAACTTGGGGGTGTTTTATTTTCCACAAAACCCAAACTAGTAAATGACCTTTGTGGCAATTCTGTCCATTCTATGTTCTAATAATCCAGTACTTGTTGATGGCCGTGGTTCATTTAACAAAGATATAGCAGTACTCGTCGATGGTTGAGACGAAACAGATGTAGTTTCGGTCAAGCTTTTACTAGTATCCTATAAAAAATAAGATGTATTATACCTACGTGTTATTGTTTAAATCCTTTTGATATTTTATCTACAGGGTTTTTCCTCATATATTGACACTCCCCCTGTCGAGCCCCCCTGTAGACTTCATTTTAGGAGTTATCGAAAAATATTAAGTTTTATGGATTTTTTTTCAATTTTCATAATTTGCAATCAGAAAAAATAAATGAATATTGAGAATGTAAAATTTCTAATTGAACTATCCCTCTGCTTTATTGAACATCATTCACCTGAATTTAAAAACAATTAAAGGCCCTTGGAAAATTTTACATTTTCTATATTGATTTGTTTTTCTGTAAGAAAATCACAAAAATAAATCCTCGAAAAAATATATTTGAAAATAATAGTATACCTAAATAATACACACCAATTTTTTTAATTATATTCGAATAAATTTAATAGGTATTTATAAAATATTTTTTCTGCTCATATGGAAACAGTAAATAAACAAAAGTTATGAATAAATACATTATTGTAAAAATAATTCAGGCACAAAATTTAAAATACGTTTCTAATTTTTATAAAATTTTATGTAAGTAAATATTTGAGAACTTCGGAAAAGGTAATTTTTTGGACACTATTAACTGTTTGTTTAATAATTTTAGTAGGTCCTACTGTATTTTTAATAATAATTATTTTAGTGATCTGAATAAACTAATATTATATATTTCTTTCGAATCTACTTACCATAATGTCCATAATAGGTAAAGCATTTTGTTTTAAATGGAGTGAAAAAGGTGACTTCTCAAAATCATAAGACTCCTGGGTAAAATATAAGTGGCATACATTGGAATTTACAAACATATCTTCTTTTTCCAAATTTAAAGGTACTCTCCAAGCCTCTCTTCTCTCAGTATCCTTTGGAACACTAAAAATAATACAATCTTAAAGTACCTATTATGTAAAATCGTATAAAACGTGCTACTGTCAATATTAAATATATTAATCCTCTTTGATTAATCCACATTATTGCAATAATTAATAATTATCTTTGCAAATCACACGGAAATGGGAAATACGGCTCTGTGTCTCCTTAAACAATCGAATATGGCCTCCAAAACAAACATGTTTATTAAGTAACTTACCGAAATAAATGAATAGATGATTTATCCCTCACACAGTTTGCAGTTTTGTGGTAAACACAATTTTTTATAACGCATCTGGGCATTTTTCACGCTATAGTCACAAAAATAGTCACTGAATCAAAACCTCACTTCCACAACGAACATCGAAATACAATATGGATGCGATCGAACTGTCGAGGATACCGACACACTGTCTGTGATTGGTGGGTGACAGCAGTGGGGGAATTGGCAGCGTGCGCCGTGAACTATGTTCTATCTCCCCCTTTCATAAATCTATGTTGATATGTAAAGAAGCAAATTGTTGTTTTTGTATCGGTCATAGCGGTTTACGAAAATATACCTGGAGAGGCCAACTCACTCTCGCTGTCTTTGTTATTCTTATAGCAATAGAGAGAATAATAATTGGAAATCGTTCAGAGTGAATTTACGTAAACGTCTTTAGCGTCATTGACATTAAGTATTAGGTAAATCGAGAATAAGTTTAGTTTCGATTTAAGTGCGTGTTGTTCTCTTTGTGCTTTTTTTTATTTCAGTTTTGCGATATTTTAACAGTACGTAAAAGTGCTTTTTTGTTATTAGAATAGTTCTTGTCAAAGCTTGGATTTTGTTTACAGATAAAGTTACGTAGTTGTTTTTATTTAGTGACTTTTAGTTACTGATTTGAACTAGATTTTCCATCTTAATTCATAGGAATATGCTTGATGTCTGTAATTTGAATCATAAATTGGTTGGTAATGTAATGTACCTAAAAGATAGGTTAGTGTAACTCGCCCATTGACCTACATATCAGGTCAATGAACCAGCCGAACATATGACTGCAGAGGTGGTTGTCTCTGATGACTGTTAGAAAACGATTTATTTATTAATAAACTACAGGATTACTTCAAATTATTATAATCGCAGGGTAAGTAACCACTACTTGTTAAAATTTAATAATTCTTTTTATAAACTTTGAAAAAACGAAATCAAAATTGTCAGTAGCATTTTATGTTTACTGTTTATCGGAAAATTTGGTTTTAGTTTACGAAACACTTGAAAAAAAGTTTAATTGATGCAAGAAAAAGGCAAACTTGTACATTTTTTATATTAAAAGGTATTTTAAAAAGGTTAAAAATTATTTCAAATGGAGCACTTAATCGCATAAGTAGGTAATTATTTCATTCAAAATTATGTCCCGGAACGAACTTACTGCTAAATTGTATATGAAATGCGGCAACACTGCTAAAGGTCAATGCACAATTTCAGATAAAATGAGGAATGTTTCTAGTAATCAGCAGTTCCAAAACAATTTCATCGTATTTTTTTTGAAAGTCGATAACTCAATTTTACGTGGGAATTAAGAGAAAAAAAATGTGTCAGTGGGTTTCTACAGATGTCAAGAATCGGTGGTTTAAATATAACTACGCACTTAAGACTCACCCTGTATATATATATATATATATATATATATATATATATATATATATATATATATATATATATATATATATATATATATTGGAAACGAAAACGGATGCAAAATAATTAATTGTTTTCCAATAGTAAAAAGTCTAGTGAATAACAAAAAGGCAGGTAGAAGTCCATATACGCCCATATAAGAAACTTCTAGTTTATGGTAACATGATAACCCTGGTGGAAATATTTTCTGCCAATAATCTAATTTAGTCTTGCAGTGTTCTGAAAAACAATTCCAGAAGAATGAGTAAGTCTAAAAAATTCTGAAACACTGAAAAAGTATGAAAAGATCTATGTAAAACTTAATAATCATTTTAAAGACTGCATTTTTACAAGTTTTTGGACTCTTCTAGAATACTTTTTCAGAATTAATCAGATCTTTCATGAAAATTTAGCTAAAGTAAAAGTAAGACTTTTTTCAGAGTTAATCAGTAAAATTTAAAACATTTCAGATTTTCGAAAAATTATTTACTGTAGGTTTTATCATATTTATTACTTCTCGTAAGGAATATAAAAACTTGATAGGAGGAGGGTTATTAGTAAAAAAATATTAATGTTTATATTCTATACATTTTTAAATTTTATTTACAGATTTTTTTTGATAATTAATTATATACGGTTAAAATATACAAACTGTTTTTATTAAATAATTACAAGACGATAATTATTATTATTATAATATATATAATACAAAGTATTTCAGATAAAGTTGGATCGTTTGGATCATGATGCACAGAGCATTCTTGATTTCTATCATTAGTAGCAGCATTCATTTCATTTCCAAAAATTCCAAATCTTGCACCGCCAAAGCCGTTGCTGGTAAAACAAGTGGGCATGCATTATTATTAATGTTCACATAACTCCGGATATATCTGTACTTTTTACAATATTTTCGATTGAACATACGTGCTTTTGTTTATATCGATATAATCCTAACAATCAACACTACACTATTATTTTATAAACGCACACAAAAGGCACCTCTTCTACATTAGCTGTTGTCATCATAGATAAAGTTGGCATCATACGTGGAACGTAGAAGTGAAATTGAAAGTGAGGTGATGGCATGCGCAACAATGCATCATTCGATTTAGGATGGCCAATCAGAACCCCTGATTATGACTGACTAGACGCCACAGAGAACCTCTGTGTAGTCTGTGCTAGACGCGATAGACTTATGGTTTTAGAATAAATTGTGTATTAATATTGTATGTTTTATTACGTGTATTTCTTAAATGTTTTTGAAATATTTTGTACTATATATATTTATTATTAGTATTAATTAAATATTCTCGAAATAGTTTATATTATATTTATCTTAAAAGTATTTCGTTAATATTTCTTAAAATCACTTGTATTATATGTATTATATTAAATATTTCCTAAATGTTTTTGAAATATTTTGTATTATATATTTATTTGTAAGTATTTCTTTGTATTATATATATTATAATAATAATAATTATCGCCTTGTAATTAGTTAATAAAAACAGTTCGTATATTTTAACCGTATATAATTAATTATTAAAAAAAAATCTGTAAATAAAATTTAAAAATGTATAGAATATAAACATTAATATTTTTTTTACTAATAACCCTCCTCCTATCAAGTTTTTATATTCCTTACGAGAAGTAATAAATATGATAAAACCTACAGTAAATAATTTTTCGAAAATCTGAAATGTTTTAAATTTTACTGATTAACTCTGAAAAAAGTCTTACTTTTACTTTAGCTAAATTTTCATGAAAGATCTGATTAATTCTGAAAAAGTATTCTAGAAGAGTCCAAAAACTTGTAAAAATGCAGTCTTTAAAATGATTAATAAGTTTTACATAGATCTTTTCATACTTTTTCAGAATGTTTCAGAATTTTTTTGACTTACTCATTCTTCTGGAATTGTTTTTCAGAACACTGCAAGACTAAATTAGATTATTGGCAGAAACTATTTCCACCAGGGAATGCATACAAATTGTAACATTGTTAAAGTTTTTTTAATATCAATAGTTATATAAGTTCAAAACATCAAAAACTTAGGTTCCTTAATGACTTGTTAGAACTCTAAACTATACACAGATACCAAAATATCACATAAGAACACACACCATCTCTAAAAGAACTATCACGCCTTACTGAACTTCCCAAGCAACACGTGTGAACCATCTACCTGCTTCCCTTGGGTTTAGACCCTATATATGACCACAACTTCCTAGGTAATAACAAAACAGGTGCAGTTATCTAATATTTAGAATGTTTTTATGCAAATTCCTTAATATACTTATATCTGGCTACCTGAAATTTTCGACTTAAATCCCCCCTAGATTATTAAAATATCACACTATGCATCGCAAACTGAGCTTGAATTGGCTTTCTGTTCATTATCCCCTGGGATTTAGAAGGAAAACCAGCGTGCTACTTTTGCCCAAGAACAGTGTAATCCCTATTTATGTGACTTGGGTTGGTGAAATGCAGACAATACATACATAAGCAAAATTATTTTTTGTGTTTTAAATAAATAAACCGTAGGAGACTTTGGTAAGTCGTTTTTTTGCTATTGGTTTTTTAAACCGCGACGTCGATTCCATCGGCGCTTTTATACTAACAGAATTAATGATTGGCCAATTTTAACTTACGTATTTATAAGACCCCAGATTACGCAAGTGCGTGTGGCATTAACTTTTTTTGTTTGCAAAACGATCTTGTTGTCTCCTTTGCATTTTTCATTGTTATTGATTATTGATTGTTATAGATTAATAAAATGCTACTTTAAAACAAAGAATTTGACGTCTTAACTGCGTTCTAGTTTATTCGGTCAGTTTCCTATCATATATTTTACGCTGGACCAGTAGAATGTTTAACAATTTTCTTTCAAAAGCTTCGTCATTTCGGCGCAGGATTATAATCAAAAAGATAGAATCATTTGTATCTATCATTCGATCGTTCTAGCCAGTCGTTACCTGAACAATATTGAAATGATTGAATGAGTTGTTGTTATCTCTCTTGACTGGTTAGCTTTCATCATTCAATATACAATTCAATCATTTGCTCAACTCGGCCGTGCAAGTCTACAGGGGCATAGCCCGAGTACAATTTTTTTTTTGTGTCGGAATGCTGAATCCACCACTCTTTTTTACTTTATTATGAATATTATGTCTATCGCAATTATGTAGGTATATAAGTAACTAACGAAATAATATATTATAGACTTGTTTATGTTATTTTCTTAATTATCACAAATGTTGGCTGGCGTTCGGCGGTTGTTCATTAAAAGGTCGTGTTTTTTGTTAGTAGAGAAATCATTGGGACCGTATTCCGTTCAATTTTTGTAACTTAATCAATTAATTTTCTTTCCCAGTGGTTTTGCTTTGGATAAAAAAATTGTTTATTTTAAATTTTTTCTTGATTGAACTGGGCAAATAATAATTATATTATCTAGTTTTACCAATTAAAATTTAAATATGATATAAAAAATAATTTGATTCCAAAAATTCCTGCAATAATTATATTAAAAATAATAGAACACCCTCAATTTTGCAATAATTAACGTCTTTTAAAACATAGACTTCTATAAAAAGGAAAGGGTTAGCTGTCTAAAGTAAGTTTATATTTTGGTAACTTTAAATTCATTATGTTGTTATTACTTTAAATAAGTAAATCAAATTTTTAAGAAACAGTCTTTGTTTTTGTCGATGTCGAGTTGGTTCGTCTTCGGTCGTGTTCACATTCACAATTCTCATTCACTCATACGCATGCCAGACCAAGCATTACTAGGTAGACGACGGACGAGTTAATCCGACCGAATGTCGCAAAAAGATTTATCATTCAAACTTTCAGATTCGAATCCCGAAGACGAATCATTCAGTGACAATCTCTACAGTATATATACTTACATACATAGTATGCCCACGAATGGAGTTTTAAGATATAAAATGCCAAAACTTTTAGTTTTTCGGGAAACAGTCGTTCTGATTCACGTTGACAACATTAAAGTTATAATTTTTAAGAGTAAACTGTGTTTATTTTGGCGTGAAACGTTAAATAAAAAAATTTTTTAAACAATATGGGAGGTTAAAATTCAGGAAGATTTTATATTATTTTTTGTAAATTGTAAATCACATCAGAGTTTTTAAACATAGCATGATTACATTTTGCATTTATTTGAATGTAAGTATGTACATATGTTAGGCGGCAGCGCTTTTCTTCAGGGGAAGTTCAATTTTTTTATATATGTTTTGTGGCACCTAATTATGCAGCTGGTGAAATTTAGGTTATAATATTGCAACATATAGGACTTAAGCGATACTTAATTCATTAATATCTAGACTGAATAAAGAAGTTTTGCAAAAAAATTGCCATTGAAATTTGCAAAAAAATTGAACAAATTGTCAGATTTTTTTAAAAAATTTGTAAAATACCTATTTGCAAAACATTTTTTTTCCAGAATCAGATGGAGAATATATCGACAGGTTTCAAATTTTATAAAAAAGATATTGCTTTTTGATAGTTACACTGTTTTGAAATTTTATTTAAATTCAGTTTTCACTGCAAATTTCAAGGTGCAATTTAGAAAAAAAATCTATATTTTTTTTATGAAATTTGAAATCTTTTCGACCTACTTTCCCACTGATTTTGAAAAAGATGTTTTGCAAATATTTTACAAACTGTTTAGAAAATAACCTGTTGAGGCACACAAATTTTTCAACTTTTTTTTGCAATTTCAATAATAATTTTTTTTTCTGCAGTATTACCTATACTTCATTTAGTTTTGCTAGTTATGCTTTAAAGTATCGTTTGGGGCTCATGCTCCAACCGCCACTGCGAGTCATCAATAAAAAATTAGAATGTCCAGTTTTGTTTATTCCAAAATATTCAGAGCCAGCAGTGCTTAGTGGAGTAGTGAAACAGGAAACAGATAATAAATATAATAAAAAGTGACAAAAGCTGGTGGTTTAAGAATAGATGATTAAATGATTACTCTGTTTTTACTTCTACTTATTTTACAAATAGTATTCAAATAAGAATTTGTATTTATATAGGATGCTTACTATATTTTAAACAACTTTTTTATTTAATATTTTACCTAAAGAAAAAATCATAGTAGTTTACTCGTAATCTAATTTTATGTTTTTGTTCATTTTTTGAACACCATTTATAAAAAAACCTAAAATTTTTTAATGCGAATGACATTTTTTTAAGAAGCAATTTTTTTTTTTAAGACTGACTTCCTCGAAAAGTTAAAAATATTAGTAAACCCCATCCATCAGGGGACATACCTAGTAGTAATAGTAGTAGCTACTTATAACACGTTTGTTTTTATTGACATACGTTTAAGCCAAAAATCTGCTTAAGTATTTTCTGCAATAGATAGAAGCATTTTAAGAAATTTTGTACCTATATTTGGTGACATTCTGCTAATCTTTATAAGTAGTTAAATTGAGCTAAATTAAAGTATTAAATTAATTTAAAAAGTATTGAAAAACAGTAAAAACACAATTAAAATACAAAAAACAAAGACAGGAAGTAGATGAGTGAAAGAAAAAAACAAAGTCTTGAATATTAAATTTTGTAATGTTTCGTGGACGCCAGATGACAGCTTTTAGTGCTTCTTCTTCTGTCTTGGAAAATACTAATATCAAAACGGTTTCAAAAATTGCCAGGGCAAAAATAAGACTTGATTTTATATTCAGTTTACCATATAGTAGGTATACGAATAGTCATCATGACTGAACATTTTAAAGCAATGGTGATAGAATGGGGACTAGAAGCATTTTTGGAGAACTTTGACAGTAAGTACTAAAATAACACCTTGTTTTTTCTATTACTAAAAATTCTTGTGATATTTTTGAAGTACCCATTTCCAGGCATTTCCATGAAAATGTACAGTGTTTTGCAAGAGTGGGTTTTACTTTGGCCATTCTGATTATAACCATAAAATTTATACAGTACTAAAATGGTGCGCGGGAAAGCCTTCCACACTCTTATTTAATTCACCATACTTTTTTATAGGTGAAGGAATTAATGACGAAAGTTTTCAACTATTGAATAAGGAAACTGTTCGAGCACTTATTCCAAAAACCTGTCGTAGACTAATATTTATGCAAAAATATAGTCATTATTTGGCAGATATAAATCAAGGGCACATTACTGTAAGTATATTATTTTCACTTAGACACTAAAATGTTCTTAACCATCGTAGAACAAATTTTAAGCAAAACATATCTACAGGAACATCTGTGAATTTGATGGTTTGAAATTTGAACAGTTGTAGAGATTGGCTTTTTTGGTAAAAGTATAGGAAAACTACTTTTTGCATTTTCAAATCTAAGGTGACATGTACAGGATGTGCAAGAAAAATAGAAAAATTTGGCGTGGTAAAATGAAAACTGTAACCCTGAAATAAAAACAAAATTTAGAAAATAAGAGCAATAAAAAATCTTTACTAACATTTTTTAGTTATGGTATGGTTATTGAGAATATTTTAAAATTGGACAAAATCCTTTTTTTTTTAAATTTCTCGATTTTTAACACATTTATTTAATAACTATACTTTATGTGAAAAAAATAATGAAGCTTTCTTGTTTGTATTTTTATGCTCATTATTTCTACTGTTTTTTTAGAATTTTTATTTAAAATTTTTTTCATTTTACACATTTTTGTATATTTTGCTCATCCCGTATGTATCACTTTAGATAAGGCGAGGTCAGAAGTCTTTTGCTTTTCATATTTAATTCAACATTTTTAGCACCTTGTAAGGTTTATTGGCAATGAATAAATGGAATGAAATTCTTCTTAGAATCTATTGGAAACAGTTTCTACAGCTTTGATAATGCCAGCGTGTACACATATGTTCCGGTTGAGGAAATCATGAATGCCATTTTTTCAACTCCACTTAAGGATGTAGGCAACTTAAATAATGGAAAGAGATGATTTGATGAAATAACTGTCAATGTGGAACAAGCAGGGCCTTCAAAAAAAGCAAAAATTGAAAATGATGTTTTTCCAAAGAGTGTTTTAGTTTTGTTTATTGGTTTAAAGTAAGTTCTAGAGAATTTTATTATGCAGCGTTTTTAACACACAGAGTGAGTTTCGGTTAAGATTTTGTTTTGACTTTTGCATCCTTAGTGCTAAGCAATATTATTTTTTAGGGCTTGGAATTTGCCTTAAATAAGTATCCTGATGGAAAAATAGTTTTGAGCGCTAAAAATAAATTGACGAATGAGCTGAGAAATAAACTAGCTAAAGTTATTATTACCGAGCTGTATGCCTTATATGGAATTAATAAGTAAGTCTGTTACTTTGTAATTTTGATTATTATATTGGTATAGTCTGTAATGATTTTATAATAAAGTGAAAAATTAAAATTATCTTAATTTATTTTTTAAATTAATGTTTATGTATATACAGGATGGGGCAATAGAGCGTCGGACCTCGATATCTCGAATTCTACGATAGCTAGAAATTTTTAAAAAAATTGCAAGTGAACTAGATAAAAAAGTCTATAACTGGAAATTATTTTCGAACATATATGAGCCAAGACGAAATTACAGGACCAAGTGCCTTTTTTTAAATGGAATGCTATGTATATCAGTACATTTTTTGAAGCCTCTTTCTAGGCTCTATTCATTCCTGTATTATTATTGGCTATCTCCCAACCACTTTGATGTAATGAATTTTTTTGTTGAAATAAAGCCATCTGCAGATGGATATTAAAAAAACCACCACAGTCACAATTATGGGTTTTAAGAAAAACTTATGTGAATACCAGTTACGAGACATCTAATTAATGTTTTTGAATCATTTTCATTTCCTAAAAATGTACAGGGTGGCCAAAAATTAGTATTCAATTAAGAATTTTTTGAATTGAATTTTCTCAATTTTTTCAAATGGAACACCCTGTATATTTTTCAACGATGTGATGTAAAAGTGAAAAACGAACATTTTTTGTAAGTACTTCCCTATGGCTAATTGCAACCATTTTCGTTATATAAATAAATAAGTGTCAAATTCAAGAATAAACTTAAAAAAAGAGGTTCCCTCAAATAATTCATTAGAAAAATTTATAATAGGTGTTCGACGTGTTGCCCATTTTGATTGACACACGTCTTTATGCAATTTTGAAATGAGGCCATTTAGTGGCACCATTTCCATTGAAATGAGTAAATAGTATTCAACCAGTCCTTTACTATAATTTTTTTTGCTGTTTTCGTTATTTGACAAGCAATAAAACCTCAGTTTGGTATAAATTGTCGTGTACAAAGGAGAATTTATCACACTGATCGGTCGTTAGTTACAATTTGTATTGAATTTAAAATATTTGGAATTTTACAATATGAATTTTAATAAAGCGGAACTTGTAGACATGACTTTTGTTTTGGGCGTGTCAGACAGAAATTATTTACTTGCCAATAGAATTTATCACCAACGTTATCCTGAAGGAAGGCTTCCTGATGTTAGCAGTTTCCAAAACCTTCTCGATAGATTTCTGGAAACTGGAAATGTCGAATATAAAAAAAGTGAAAGAATAAAACGTGTTGTGAACGAAGAAAATAAGTTTTCTGTGGTGCTGGCAACGGTTGAGAATCCCCATGTTAGTCAAAGAGAATTAACCTCATTAGTAGGAATAAGTAGACGGTCCGGGGGCGAATCTTAAAAACAAATAAGTTGCATGCATATCATATTCAAATACACCAGGAATTATCTGATGACGATTTTCAAAAGCGCCTACAATTTTGTAATTGGGCCAGCGGTAAAATGCAAGTTGATGTCAACTTCTTCAATAATGTTTTATTCACTGATGAGACAACTTTTCATAAAAATGGATTTGTAAATAGGCACAATTTCCATTATTATGCTTCGGAAAATCCTCACTTTTTTATGTAAGTTGATAACCAACACAGATGGTCTATAAACGTTTGGGGAGCAATTATTGGAGAACATGTAATAGGGCCACATTTCTTTGATGGTACATTGACTGGAGCTATTTATCTTCATTTTTTTGGAAAACTATCTGCCACAATTATTGGTAAATCTCCTTGGAAGAATTCGAAATAGGATGTGATTTCAGCAAGATGGTGCTCCACCACATTATTTAAATGTAGTTAGAGACCACTTAAATAATACCTACTCTCATCAATGGATTGGTAGAAATGGACCCACTAAATGGCCTGCTAGATCCCCAGATCTTACAAAAATGGATTTCTTTTTATGGGGATACGTGAAAGAAATTATTTATAGAGACACACCAACAACAGTACAAAATATGAAGGAAAGAATAATAACTGCCTTTAGATCTATCACACCGGCAGTTTTAGGAACAGTGGGAACCTCATTTCAAAAGCGCATAGAGATGTGTGTCAATCAAAATGGCCAACATGTGGAACATTTATTATAATTTTTCTACTGAGTTATTTGAAGAGAGCTCTTTTTTTAAGTCTATTTTTTAATGTTGTAATTATTGCTCAATAAAACGAAAATGGTTGCAATTAGCCATAGGGAAGTACTTACAAAAAATGTTCGTTTTTCATTTTTACATCACATCGTTGAAAAATATACAGGGTGTTCCATTTGAAAAAATTGAGGAAATTCAATTTAAAAAGTTCTTAATTGAATACTAATTTTTGGCCACCCTGTACATTTTTAGGAAATGAAAATGATTCAAAAACATTAATTACATGTCTCGTAACTGGTATTCACATAAGTTTTTCTTAAAACCCATAATTGTGACTGTGGTGATTTTTTTTAATATCCATCTGCAGATGGCATTATTTCAACAAAAAAATTCATTACATCAAAGTGGTTGGGAGATAGCCAATAATAATATAGAAATGAATAGAGCCTAGAAAGAGGCTTCAAAAAATGTACTGATATACATAGCATTTCATTTAAAAAAAAGGCACCTGGTCCTGTAATTTTGTCTTGGCGCGCCTTGTATGTTCGAAAATAATTTCCAGTTATAGACTTTTTTATCTAGTTTACTTGCAATTTTTTAAAAAATTTCTAGCTATCGTAGAACTCGAGATATCGAGGTTCGACGCACTATTGCCCCACCCTGTATATATTTTTTAGCATTAAAGCCGAAATATTTTAAAAAGTTTCTAATGAAATAGAGGTTTTGTTTCCATCCGAAAAGCATGAGACATATTATGTCCCATACAATTCAGTAAATAAAAGTGGTCCCAGAGGAAAGCTCCATACCAAATTTATTAATACAAAGACATCTCTTAGACTAGCAGATGCATCATCCAGCTGAAATTCATTGCCCATAGATGAAAAGAATATTGGGGAAGACAAATCTGACCTAGAAAGTGGCCTTTTAAGTTTTCTTCGAGTTGGCATTGAGCCATTAACGCGGGTGTTGGGGACATGGGAACAAAGTTATTCAATAAGAAAAAAAGCTTTACTTATATGACTGCAGATAAAATATATGAAGATTTTCCATGCCTAAGCCTCAATTGTGAACTTGAATTGGTATGTAGAATATTATTGTATTACTATATTACTATCTACTAAATTTGTATCTTTAATAATTGGTGAATAAAATTAACTATCTATCTTACTAAATGTACTACTAGAATAGACAATAAAATATCACAATACAATGATTTAAGTAATCAACTACAATATTACTTAATTTGCATAAATATCTACATTCTGCAAAATAAAAAAAAATAAATTATAAATCCACAACGTTAAGTTTTTTTTGTCAAACGTAATTAGATTTCTTTTGAAATATGCGTTTTCTATAATTTGCAAGATACATAACACTGAGGTAGTTTTCCACAAAACATCAAAACATCACATACTGCACTCGATGCGCGTGTTGCCAACCAAGTTGGCATCATCTGGAGATGATCAAAACCGTTTCAATCATCTCCAGATGATACCAACTTGGTTGGTGACATGTGCGTCTAGTGGTGTTTTGTGGAAAACTACGTCAGTGTTATCTTCACATCAAAGATTCCAGCTCACTTCAGGAGTGCAGGATACCTATAAATGGTTTTTGTATTGTGTACAAAAAGGCGTGTGTTTAATACTCATTGAAATTTTGTATTATTATAATTGTAATTATAATTTTGTATTATTATAATTGTAAAATATAATTTATACATTGTATGAAATTGTCTAAGTCAAAATTTTGTCTGTTTGATCTTAAATCTTTTGAACTGCTTTTTATTTTCAGTCTGATTTTAATAAAAAACATGAAGGGTGTATTGATATAATTTATAATACTTGGGAAAAAGTAAGCTTTGCAATAATTGCAGAAGCAAAGGAGCGAAAAATAAATTCTATCGCTAGTAAGTGTTAAATTTTTCAATTTAGACTGCAATTAATTAAATTGCGGTAAAAAGTATATATTGCTGTTTTCTAATTTTAATTTTATATATGTACTCACTTCAATCTTAATTAATTTTTTTATTTGAAATATTTACTACAATGAGCAACTGTAGTTATAAAGTTGCTCAACTTAAAGAATGTAGTCCTTATTAACTTAATGTATTTATTATTTGAATAAATTAACCAGAAATATTTTAATAAAATTGATTTTATTTTGAATCAAAAGTACAACAGAGGTTTTGCGATAATCATAAAAACTGTTAGTCTTGTTATAATACATCCAGCAAATTAGCTTCATTTCAGTTATTTTACTTATACCATGTTAAAAGTATAATTTTAAATTAATAAAAACAAACAATTAAAATTTGTTAATTTCTTTTTATTTTCAGATGATACAGCAAATAATATTCTGACTACCATACCTATTTAGCCCTTTAACAATAAAGAAGACAAGAAACCGAATCGCAGTGAGGTCCAAGAAAGTTTTTTCTCACATGTACAGGTATGTATTTAATAATAATAAACATATTCATTAAGTATAGAATTGCATATTCTAGATGCAATTCTACATACATAATTATCTATTATCTATTAATTTTTGTACACGTTTGTAGCTACTTGAAATGCCCAATTGCCCATTTTTTGTTTGCTTCAGAATATAGCAGAATTACATGAAAGGACTGAGGCAAGGAACGAAAAGTTGAGGCAATTTGGCCTAACAGTTCAACCATTTGCAGTGATAGTGGGTGATCTTTCCCATCCAACTTATATGATTGTTGTTGATGAGGGACAGTATAAAGTTGATACTGGTATTAGAGCATTAGAATTGCTTTTCAAACTTTTTCACGGCCTGGATATTGAATATCCCCCTGAGAGTGAACATATTTGGCTCTTCATAGAAGAACTTGTATTTAAATTGAAGCCCCGTAAAACAAGTCCTTCCACATCAACAGTTTTAGCGGACATTTTGTATCACATGCAAGAATAAACTATATTTTCATATTTTTATCTGCTGTCCATTTATACTGACGTGAACTAAAACATTTAAATTTGCAATTTAATTTTTTTCAAAATTAGTACATCATGCCGAACTGCAGTTTTTGCGGAATTTTTTTCTTTAAGCCAAATTCCTTAATAACCCATTTAAAGTACATTCATCAATGTCAGGATGACAATATGTATTTTTGCAAAGAAAAAAATTGTAGACGAAATTTTCCAAGCCTAAAATCGTTTAGAAAACATCTTAATAATCATCCTGCTACGTTGTCTGCAGAATGATTTAGAGGGGAGTTCAACCGAGTTCAGCTAAACCTGAAAAATTTACTGACTGTTTTGATGATATTTCCTATAAATAAATGTCCAGTAAATAAATGTTCAGTATCAGTACTGACATTTATTTACTGAGGATAAAAATTTAGATAAGGACAATTTTTCAGTCGACTTTGATGTATTTAAAAATATATTGCATAAAAAAACCATTATATTTATCTGCAAAGTGTATAATGAAACTACTTATTCACGAAAAGATTATAAAATTAGTGAACGACTTGTTTGTAGAGCCTGTAAATATTTTTGAAAATGTTATCAAGCAGATATTTGCTAAACCCTTTGTTACTAGTGGTGATCATTTTCAACTTAGGAGATTCTTTTAGGAATTTCGGAACTTACTACAAGACTTTGAAAGTGAAGCATTAAGATTTAGTATTTTGGAACGGTCAAAATTATTTATAAAGCCTATTTCATTTATTGTCGGCGAGCGCATAGAGACGAAAAATTTTGTCCCAATATCTATGAAATATTCTGCCCAGCTTATTCCTCTTCCTGAAGTTGACAAATTTTTTTCCAATTCCCGACATCTTAGTAGAAACAATAGGGAGGTCTCAAAAAATGTAACATACCCATTTCACACATTAAAATCAGAACTAAACCTTTGAGAAACCTAGTGGTGCAAAAATAATTGTAAACAAACAATAATTAATCTCTAAATAGCGCAAATAAGTTCGAATAATTACGGCGCGGGAGAAAACGATTTCTGATTCGCTTGACGTCAACTACTTGCTTTGACGCTCCGCCCACCCCGCTTGCCTTATGAATATTCAAGGCAGTCAGTGCATGTTTACTGTTCGGTGTTATGGTTTATACCTATGATTTGATAATGGAACCAGGGTTTCAAAAGCCGATTCGCACAATCTACCGAATGTAGACATTCAAATGTTGTGTGATTTTATGGCCGCAACAACTAATTTCTCTGGAATAAAAGCTGTACGGTAAGTATTTCCTTATAGTTAATTTCTTTGAATTGACGATTTCAGGGGTCAAAAATATTAGTTTCTTCATATATTCTGCCATTGTAATCACACCCTGAGAAAATATCCGACTACTGCTTGCTTTTGATATTCCGAATAAATCACCAATTTTAGCAAATGAGTCGTTTGACTTGATTTTAAATAGTACAAAGTATATATCTCTCTTTTTCAAATTTGAGTTACATTCCAGTCTTTCAATAAATGCCACGAAATTGATCGAAATTCCAGTATACATACTTTGCTTCGATTATATTCGTAAAGAGTTTTGCAATTTGTTTTTCTTCGGTCGGTGATTTTAACTGTGACTCATCACTACCTGTACTTTCTGTAGGTTGGTAAATATCAGATGAATCAGAAGTGACTACAGGTTGACTTGTCAGTTTAGGTTCCACGGGTCCTTTATTAAACTGTAAAACTCTTTTTTACTGCAGATTTCCTTAAATCCGATCGGCCTGGTTGCTGGGACGGAGTCTTAAAACTCTGAATCTCTTAATCGGTGTTCTGACAGGCCACTGCACACTTAGGAGGCATCTATCATTGATAGGTATTGAGGAAGACCCTACATGTCCAAGATGCAGGAGTGATGAAGAGACATCTTACCACTTCCTGGGACAATGTGAAGCGTTTGGGCGCCTGAGACACAGTATCTTCGGTTCTGAGGCGCTTCTAAGGGAGGAGATGAGCTCCCTCGCAATGAGTGACATCCTGATCTTCATCAGACGGTCGGAAAGATTCAATGAGGGACCAAGAGAGGCACATGGCTGAGGGGATAGCTGGGGGTTAGTAAAAAGGGCCCGTCTGTGGCCTACTTGCCAGGCGTCAGCCTCCCCCACCATTACCATTACTATTAAATCCGATACTACAGTTTTCAAGGGCGAGGTCACTGCATCTTTCATTTTCCAATGTACTTGTATCCCTCTACTTTTAAAATGAAACTTTTTCGTTTGACATGTCACTTTGCGCCGTTGTACAATTCCAGATGTTGATGGAAGATTTTGTACAAGTTGACTTGTTTCCTCCGGTATAGATTCTTCAGTTATTTCCGTTTCCATTTTCTGTACAGATTGTTTCATGAGATCTACTATCAATTTTTTCCTTGATCGTTTCTCACTGCTTTCACGAACCCTTTTTTTCGAAGAACTCTTGTCTGGCTGGCATGCGAATAAATGAGGAACTACGTTTGGTTTTAATCTTGCGCTTACTTTGCTTAATTTATACTCCACGTAATTTTCCATGTCCTCTTCTAGCTATAATATTTAAGTAACATTTTATTTGAACACAGTCATATGTACAAAATTTTACCTTAAAGTGGTCTTCACAACAATATAATGTAGATTTCTCGGAAACTTCCTTGATGTCGCGTCGTGCTGCCGCAAACCACTTTTCTCTTCTTTTTGCATCTCTTGGGACTGTGATAAATGTCTTATCCGGTGTTTTGTACGTTGTATTTTTACACCTTGGTATAAAGCACCACTTACATGCAGGCATGCTTGAATCACTTATCGTAAGAAACTCTCGCAAACCACTAAGTGCGTATACAGGCTAGCATTACGCTGAACCGCCGAGCAAGTAGGTGACGTCACAGACGCTAGCCTCGCTGAAAGGTACGTTTTCTAGTCTCGCTCGCACAACAAATTTGTATTGCGTATTATAAGGGTTAATTTTTTTTTCTAATTTTTTTAATGAGTGATACGATAATCTTGAGTCCATATTGTATCGAATTATCACTGCAACAAAAATCATGAGACCTGCCTATTGCATATATCGAATCTCTACAAGATCAGAAAGGCATAATATTGTTAAAACAACGTTTTGGAAAGAAAACATTTCAAATTTTAGCAAGAAAGACTTGGTTCTTCCATTATTTATTTATTATGATGACTACGAAACGGGAAATCCATTAGGTTCACATTCAGGCATTCACAAATTAGGAGCTATATATTGCTCAGTTGCCTGCTTACTTCCCAAATATCAATCTCGACTGGAAAATATACTCTCGTTACAATTATTTCATGCCTCGGATCTAAAGGAATTTGGTCACAAAGCAATTTTCTCCCGATTTATAGATGAACTAAATCTCCTAAGAAAGAAAGGAATAAATATAAAATTATCCTCACGGCAGTATCATATTTACTTTAATACCATATTATTCCTTGGTGACAATCTTGCACTTAATACTATTTTGGGTTTTCAAACTCATATTGCAGGTTTTGTAAATATTTGAGAATTGATACTCAAACTTCTACTGTTGAAAATCATGCTAAATTAAGAAATCGCCAAAATTATAGTGTTGACTTAAAATTGGACTATCCACATTTAACTGGGATAAAATTAAACTCAGTCCTAAATAAAATTGATTCGTTTCACGTAACGGAAAATTGTTCTATAGATATTGCACATGATATCTTCTAAGGAGTGGCAGGTGTAACTATGGCACACCTGTTACATCAGTTTTGTTTTATCAATAAATACTTTGATTTAGATATATTGAATAATATAATAAAATATACCATTTATAGTGCAAATCATAACAAACCCCTCCTCATTGCAAGTAACCAATTAAAAAAATCTGCCTCCGAATTAAAAACTTTTGTTTTAAGTGCTGGTTTAATTTTGGCAACTTGATGAGCACCATTCATGGTTTATATCACTTTTTGAAAAAACACTTACACCAAAATTTCATCTTATGACACATTACCCCTCTATTGCTAAAAAAACTGGACCATTAAAAAACACTTCAATATTAAGATACTAGTCGAAGCACCGCCAATCCAAATTGGCAGCAAATGTTGTTTCTTCCAGGGTAAATATAACTTACACTTTAGCTATAAAACATCAACTGCAATTAGCTTTAAGATTTGCAGAACAAAAAGGCTTTAAAAACCATATATCATATCTCCTACTTCTGAATATTTAAATATCACTGAAATTTTATCTGATTATAAAGATATTATTGAAAAAATCAGAATTCTTTAACCATGAAAAAAATATGTAATTTCTATGAAAACTGTTTCAATAAATTCAAAAAATTTATAAAGTTAATAGCACAATTGTTGGTTTAAAAAATTATCCATGTTTTGGACATATTAATATTATTGTAAATAAATAAAATGACGTTTTATTCCTTTATGAGGATTTTATTACCCAAACTTTTAATGAACCTTTATTTTCATTTGCTGTAAAAAAATCTGGAATAATGAAGTGTATATTTTTTGATGATATAAAAATGTTTGACACATTCGTAGTAATTTCATCACAGAATAATGATTATATATCAGTATAAATGGGCAGATAAATTATTATCTTAGTATTTAGTGACGTTTTCTAAGTTTATTTTAATGTTTTAAAGAAAATGCTGTTCATTATCAGAATACATGTTTATTTTTTTTAATTGGTTTTAGTCATTTATATCAAACCCTTGACCATTGTTTTCAGTTGCATTACAGGGTATACTAGTTTTTTGCTTCAGTTTTATGTTAAGGTAATTTAATTTTCATTTCATATATTTTCTTGTGTGTAATAAAATTATTTTCTTAAAAAAAATTGTCATCATATAAAGTGGACAATCTAGTTATTATGACTAACATTTTTTATTTTCGATACTTATCAAACAAATGAATGCAGTGAGGGAGCTACAAAATTCATCGGAAGTGAAAGCGATGACAGACAGTATGAACAAGTGTCAACAGGAAGTTTTTGCCATATGTGAATTTGTTGCAAGGTAACCGCTCACTAGGTTCATTTACTTGATTTGCTCAAATACTTGTTTATAACGTAATTTAAACTACAAACAAAAATTCGTATACCTGTAGGAAAATATTGGTCTATCACAGAAATTTGTTGTGTCTAAGAGTTTGAGGTCACTAGTAGTATATTTTTTTAATTAGACAAGAATGTGCATTTGTAAAATTATTTTAGGAATAAATATTTTTGCTGAAAACTATAGGGAGGTGCGTGTGTGGCTCAAAAATGTTTGGTTATGAAATTTTATCGAATACAAATATATTTAAATAGTTTTATTATAAAGTTTATTTACTTTATCATCAATTAATATTAGTTTATATTTCAATAATTATATATAGGCAATTTTTTTATCAAACATAATTTTTCCTCGAAAAATGTCAAAATTTAGGAAAACATGTATTTATTTCGGAGGAAATTTCTTAGGGAGAGAAGCATTTTCTACCACCGTCCATGATGGCATAAAAAATTTGCTCTGGAAGAAATGCATTTTCTTAAATTTTGACATTTTTTCGAGAAAAAATAATGTTTGATAAAAAAAATTGCTTGTATGCTAATTATCGAAATTAGCAGTGAAAAACTAACACTATTGATAAAAAAGTAAATAACTTTATAACAAAATTATTTTCCTCATAAAATATTAAATACATTTCTATTCGAGAAAATTTTACTGAGGTACACATGTATGCCAACCTGTTTATTTTTCAGCAAAAAATATTTGTTCCCACAGCAGATTACTTTTTATTACTTATTTATCAGCAAAATTATTCTTAAATATATTTTTTAAAACAACATTATACATGGTTCGGTTGAGAGGACTTTACAATTTATTTTTTTGAATCATGAAAAACCAAATAAGTTTTGCGTAAGCTCAATTGTAATACAAAACCACCAGGCAGATGGTGGCAATCTGTAAATAATGCGGGCAACCAAGTAATAATCAGACAGGAAATGATTGCCAGTCGCAAAAGATCAAACATAAATCATGCTGCTGCTGAGATGGAGATCTCATATCACAGTTTCCAAAGAATGTTAAGAGTAATAAAATAATTTCATAGCTACAATACTGCTTTTGTTCATCAATTAAAAGAAGGCAATAAAATCTGACGAATTAAATTTTCCAGAGTTGCGAAAAACTGAAGCCCATTTTTATTTGGCTTTCATCAAGAGGCAGAATGTTCGTTTCAGGGCACGTGAAAATACAGAATAACTTCAAGAGTGACCGTTACATATGTCTAATGTAACAATATGTGTGCCATTTCAATTTCGGGAATAATCGGACTTTATTTCTTCAAGAAAATTAATCACAGTTCATTCTGACCGCTACAGTGAAGTATTGCAATGTTTCTTAATACCATAAGTGGAATCCACCACACTTTATAAATCTTGACTAGGATGTGTAAAAATCAGATTTTTGAGATATTTAAATTTTAAGATGATCGAAGTATACAATTAAAAAAATATTGTTTTATTGAGAAATTACTTAAAATTTCCGTCATTAAAAAACAAGACCACAAATCGATGCAATATTTTTGAGCAGTTTGATTAATGGTTTAATTAGTTCTCCAAATTTGTTAGCTATAACAGACCATATTGTAAAAGTTCATATTCCCCTCATATTCTTAGAAATAATATTTTTGTTTAGGAGTAATTTTGCAGAACAAATTCCTTTGAACAGATTATTTAGGGCATACTTCAAACTATCTTAGGAATTTGCTTGCAAGTTAGTTAACTATTATAACAAACACAAAATTATGTGGATTTTTCTGTCCCTTTTTTCATATACATCTTAATTCATCTAACTTGTGTATTATCCCAGCAAAAAGTTTTGTTTAATTTGACGTTGAGACTGTCTAAATTATTTGTAATAAATTTAGTCGCAAAATTAGAATAAATCATTTTAAGCAAAATTATCGAGCTTATGTGCAATTGGCAATTGATTCCAAATAAAAAAAAAAAGAATTTTATATATATTTGGTATTTTTCTCTATAAGTAGTAGCAACATTGTTGACAGCTGCAAAATTGAAAAAATACCTAATTCATAATAAGATAGAAAATAAATGAATGTCGGTGATAAAAATAAATTCAATTTATCTACATACGTAGTATCTGCAGTTCCCGGTTGTTGAAATTAATGCACCGAAAATTTATTCGTGCGTGTTAGCACCTGGACTTCGAACAGCTCCAAAATATTCATTAATAAGAAAATACCTATTATCAAGTAAAAATATGATAACAGAGTGAGCCACAAGTATGTGATACTTATCGAATATGACTTAACAAGTATAATTATGTATTTTTAAACCTTTTCATCAGTTCGTTTCCATACAAGTTCATTTCAAAAGTATCTATTTCGAATCGTACTCCAATTGTGGTAACAAAATGTGGTGTCTTACGCTAATTTGACTTCAGAGTTAAAATGGTTAGATACAGTGCTGTCAGGTCATAAAAAATATTGTCGCTAACTGTCAAAGTAAAAATCGCTAGTTTCATGAAAATAATCGCCAAAATTAAAAATTAAATAACAGACTACAATTTGCGAGGCTATTCGTTGATATGATGTGTTGCTTCCTCACTAGTAGTAGTAGGTAGTAGAGTGGCAGTACTAGTATAAAAATGAGTAAATTGATATACCATTTGTTTTTCAGTTACACTGCTGGTGGTAAAAAGGAAACTGATCGGTTATCCATATTAACTGATATACCATTGCTCGCCAGTCAAACGTAGTAAACATAGTAGTTACATATGTTTACTGTCACGTTATGGTTAATTGCTCAATTAAAATCCGCTCTGAAAAAAATAATGAACCAGAAAAATATTTATATAAAAAAGAATTGGATCTTCACGAAAATCGCCCAATTTTCATAAATAGTAGCTGCATCGCCAGTGTTCTATGGGTATCGCTAAATCTGGCGATTAATCGCCAACACTGGCAACACTAGCTAGGTAATTCTACTAGATTAATTGTCCTTGAAAATGAACTACAAAGGATAATTGATTAAATGATCAGCGTTGCCAATGTGTGAGTAAATGCTCACATTGTGATCGTTTGGAAGGTTGGGGAGGAAATGTGTGAGGAATGATCCAATTGTGAGGATTCTGTAAGAATTGGGTGAAGATTTCAGTATTATTAAATAAATAATGATATTTTATGAAATTCAACTGTACACGTTGATTCATTACACTTCACTACACATTGGCAATGCTGCGACAGTGGTAGTCACCGAGTCCCGCAGAGCGACATCTGTCAATAAGCAACTGGTACTAACACATGTTGATTAAGTATTTTTTATATTCAAGGACTAAACTATACATGTAACATTACTTATTTAGAAAAAAAAAAAAAAAAAAAAAAAATTTTTTTTTTTTTTTTTTTTTTAAAAAAAATATGGTGTTTTTTAAAAAAAAAAAAAAAAAAAAAAAAAAAAAAAAAAAAAAAAAAAGGGGAGGAAAAAAAAAAGAGTTGGGGGGGAAAAAAAAAAAAATAAAAAAAAAAAAAAAAAAAAAAAAAAAAAAAAAAAAAAAAAAGGGGGGGGAAGAGGAGGGGGGGGGGGCGCCTCCCAAAAACCCCCAAAGGGGCTAAAAAAAAAAAGGAACCTTAAAGGGGGGGGGAATTTTAGGGGGAAAAAGGGTGGGGAAGAAAAATAAAAAAAAACCCAAAAATTTAAACCGGAGGGTCCCTGGTTTAAAGGGTGTTTAGGGGGGCCAAGGAAAACCCAAAAAAAATGCCCGGGGGGGGGGGAAAAAAATGGCCGAAACGTCGGGGGGAGAGGAGGGGTTTTTCTAAAAAAGGGGACCCTCCCAAAAAAATTTCCCAACAATTACTTATTTAGCTGGTTAGACTCTAGAGGTAGACACTGTAGACATTAAAAGTGATTGAGTTTGCTGAATGCAAGAAATTCTTTCGTGGTGTCTGCACTGCTTACACCGCCGTGTTGCAATGCGGAAGCAGTTATAATTATTATAATTAATGTAAATGGCCTCCGGTAGATGCCGCGTCCCGGCACTTGTTTAGAAATAACTCATTATAGGTTAACATTTATTATAAATTTTGTTTTAAAAGAATTTTAAGAATATGATGGTCTAAATAATAACATTTTGAGGCTGTGAGGATTTTAAAGCTACTGTGAGGAAAATGTGAGTATTTTCAGTGAATTTGTGGAGTATTTTGGTTACTCGCATCTGGCAACACTGTAAATGATTGAAATCAAGTAGATATCCTAGGTAGAATTTATCTACGGTGTCGACCTAATATACTTAAACGCACCCTAGTAATACAAGCAACCAAATAGGTTGCTATGTAAGTAGTAGATACGTATGAGTTTCAACAAAATTTACCTAGTTAGAATGTTCTACCATTATGACGATTTCTAGTCACCAAAAAGAAAAATAATATCTAATTATACTACCTATTTAGAATTTAATAGAAATTAACCTTTAAGGTATTTTGCCCTAGATTTATTTTGTTGTTTTTCCCTTGCTGCCTTGGCTAAAATTACATTTAATCAAAATAGTGTATGAGGTAGATTTATTAGTATTATTTACGTAAATTTAAATATAAAGTAAGACCAATTGGTAAATTTTTATGGGAAGTGTATTTTTCCAGTCAAATTTATGTCATAATTACCTCAATAAGTTCGTCTTTTATCAAATCGAGTTATGGCTAATTTAATGGAAAACGTTTGCCGACATACATTTAAAATGTTTTCTTAACCTCATCTCAAGTCATCGAAGTAACTCCCAGAAAATCCTAGGATTTTGTGTTGAGTAAAGAGAGACGAGGCCCTACAGTTTATTGTGGAGTCCGAACCACATCTAGGGGTTCTACAGTTCCCCCTCCCATCTTAATCCCAGACAAATTATAAATAAAATTTCTAACTTGCTCCCGGATGGATTCGATTCATAAATATTGGGTACCGAATAGCTATAAGCGCTTTACCCACTTGGCTACCATTTTGGTATAAGTTGAATTCATTTGTTTACTTAGATTCAGTAAACACTGCGAAGGGCATTTTTTTTGAGATATTTTTTTGCTATTCGAAAAGAAGATCCCAGTTTTAATTTAGCTAACAAGGACAAAAAGCAGAGTTAATTTTCCGGCAGCACTCTATGTAAATAAATGGCTGTTAAGATAAAGGGATATTAATAAAGCCTATAAACTATGCCAAATTTATAAGAGATCGCTTAAAGGTTTTAAAGTTATAAGAAGAATGACAATTTTTTCTGCGCGTTTCCACAACGAAAACTTCATAAAAAATTAATATATTAAAAAAACACGGTTCTCTTATTTTTCTGTTCTCTACATGTGGTTAAAATTTGGCCTCATCATTTGGAATCAT
Organism: Rhamnusium bicolor; assembly: GCA_029963845.1. Classification (NCBI taxonomy): domain Eukaryota; kingdom Metazoa; phylum Arthropoda; class Insecta; order Coleoptera; family Cerambycidae; genus Rhamnusium; species Rhamnusium bicolor. The sequence goes on along the minus strand of JANEYF010004580.1, from coordinate 236,037 downwards.
CCTGTGTATACATACAATATGTTAATTTTAATGGTCTATAATAAAGAATATGTGATGAAGAGGTCTCGTTTTATCTAAAAGTTTCAAAAGATCTGTTATTTTTTATATCTATTTTAATACTTTATTAGTATTGTAATATGAATAGTAATCATGCATAAAAATGTGTAAATTATTCGTAAAACCAATATGATGGCATTTTTTAAGGTTTGATTGGAATACATTTTTTGTATAATAATTGTAAAAATAATGTAAAATTTGTAATTGCCGAAAATTGCAAGGTGAAACAAAAAAAAAAAATAGTTATAAATATGTTACCACCCTTTATTTTTTATTTTATATACTTTGGAACAAACCATTAAAATTTTTTAAGCTTCGAGAAATGTGAGGACACAGGCGGTAAAGTTCGGGTACCACTTTTTGCTCTGATTTAATATTCGTGCTACGTAAATTTCCATCCCAGAAATTTTTTTATAATTTGTATAGTGTAACATGAAAAAGTTTATTGTATTAATAAATTTGCAAAAAATGTTTCCATCGAATTTTATTTTTTAAAATATTGTTTTCTTAAATTCAACGAGAAAACCATATTTTTAAAAATTAAATTGACAAAAATAAATAAAAATGTAAAGTGAATTATGTCAGGAGAACAACTTCGCCAAATTAGTTTAAGTTTTTAACAGTTTTTGGTAAAAAATTTAAATTTAATATTTTGCTAATAAAGTCGATTTTTTTCGTTATACCCAAGGTTGGACAGTCCTCCCCTGGTCTCATAGGGGCATGTCAGCAAATTATATAACAACTCCCCACATCCCGCACCAGTGCATTTTTTTAAGCCAAAATCGTTGGGCGACAAAGCCCAAAATATTTTGAACCTAACCTGATTTTACTGTTAACGATATGTTATTAATGTTTTTCTAATAAAAGGAAAATGATTATCAATTCTAATATTTTTAATAAAAAATGCATTTACTTAACATAAATTTTTGTATTCCATATCAGTGGCAAAAAACTTTTTTATAAATTGCCTATTTCTATATAGTTCAGTATCCAGAGCAGTACATCGGCGCTGTTTTTTTTCCAAAAATGTTGCCACTGCTGGTCTTGGATCAAAATGGGCTTTTCCTGCAATATTAAGGACAATGTACATGGGGCTGTCGATGGCATCTCTTGATAAGCAACTTTGCTTTTGACTCTTCAAAATAGTATGACAGGAAACAGTTCCAGGGACTGACATTTTTAACAAGTGAAACAATTGATTCCAATTTACACAATCGAATTTTATGAATTGTCGTATTGCAAGCAATGTGCAATGTGCATGTCACATCACCAGCTTTTTATTGTTCTTTCTTGGAACTTAGATATCTTCCTGTACTAGGTAGTAGGGTAAAATTTTATGATCCTTTTTAAAATTCAGACCTTACTTGTAGTACACTTTCACTATTTTATTTTATATTTGCTATTGGTGTGGTGTTTGATTTCGCGGAAGGCAGTATCAGTACCGATTTGTTTCGAAGAAAAATATAACGCAATAAATTGACCAAAATCATTATCGCCCAGTACATCAATCACTGGGCGACTAATTTTTTCAAGTGACACAAATGTCGCCCACTTCATTAGTTAGAAAATCACTGCCTTGGATTATGTAGGTACGCTTCAAAAATTAAGGTTTTACAATTTCGTCAGGTTGTCTGTTGGTTTGTGTCTGTTGACATTTAATGTCAAAAACTATTAGAATTAGAGCAAAAAATAAGAAAAACTAATTGTGGTAACTTGTCATATGGTAAGATATTTACTAATACAAAATTGTAACCTCATGTTCGGTACTATCGAAATTAAATGATTTTTGTAAATATTTACTGAAAATTGTAATATTTCTAAAAATTTGGAGAAATGTTATAAAAAGTTGTTTATAATTACATCTGTGTACAAATTTACAACATAACATTCACTGAATAAGACTTACAGGAAACAACTATTCAGCGGACAAACGCCCCGACCTGCGTTGAATTAAACCTTCAAGTCTTGTTTGGTAGCTAAAATCATTTGTCAATTCCTCACTAGACATAGGCCGGTTTCGAACTTGTTATATTCTCGTCAGCATGCCAGAAATAATGGAAAAGACAAATAATAATAGCAAACCAGGCTAGCCTAAAGCAGACTAAGCAAGACAGACATAGTGAGTGATAAGTGTATCCCTCTGGTGGTCAGTGCTACTACCCGTCTGGTATCATTAATGTCTTAGTGACTGATAGCGACCTACAAAGCAGGTACTGAGAGCTGTGACCTCTAACCCTATATACAGTATATAGTTTAGCCCACCAGGGTTAGAGGTCACAGCTCTTGGTACCTGCTTTGTAGGTCGTTATCAGTCACTAAGACATTAATGTCTGACGGGTAGTAGCACTGACCACCAGAGGGATACACTTATCACTCACTATGTCAATAACATTCGACAAAAAGTGAAATTTTTTGGGGGTGGAAATTTTTTAAAAATCGACCTCCTATTTGCAGTCTCATGATACAACAAAATTCCTACATCTTTATTAAAATATTTTATTGGGTGTTTTTTCTATGGCACACGGTATATTTTGTGTTTTAATTATCTGTAATAGTAATCTTTTTATAAATGTAAAATACAATTTTTGAAAAACACTAAGGCAATGATGCAAAAAATTTTAAATAATAACAACAGACCTTTATTGTTTTAAATGAAAATACATTCATATAACAATTAGCAATTTAATTTTCTGTTAGATAATTCACTAACATATGAGGGCTCTGGCTTGGATGGTTTTAGTGTACTTGCATATGTTATAATTAGAATGAGCCTACAAAAATGTTATAAATCGAAATGACGCGTTTTTTTTTTTAATAAAAACTGTATTTTTAACTAAACATATACCAGGTTCCTTTATCTACTTCTGTATTTATTAATATACATGTTTTTTCTTTCATCAAATACTGCTTGAAATATACTACTAAATAAACGCCGGACAATAATTATTATCAGATAATTATTTTTATTAGGAAAGATGTTTTTGTTGATGTAAGATTTTGGGGGATGCGGCTTCGTGTTGTCGGTAGAAGCCTTCTTTATCTTTTAAGACACATTGCGAGCCCGCGCATTTATGTTGGTTCCCCCTTATTATAAAATTAATTGGCGGGGTACTTGTGCAGTAAGTGTGGTTTGAGGGTTGGAGTATTAGGAACTCGTAAACGGACGATTCGTCTTAACTCGGGATGTATGGGACACCATGAGGTATATCTATTATCAAAACAAAATAGATTTGCTTTTTAATAGTAATTATTTCTACTGGACAGAAAATGCATTTAGTATAATAAAAATGTGTTTATTAAAGAATATAATGCATAGCATAAAAATATATATAATTTAGAAATGATCAGTGTGACGGCTGGTGAAATTTAGGTTGTATAGGACTATCGTGACTAAATGAATGTTTTGTAAAAAAAATTGCTATTGAAATTTGCGAAAAAAGTTGAAAAAATTGTTATTAAATTATTTTTTAAACAATTTGTAAAATATCTGCAGAACATTATTTTTTTTTCAGAATCAGGTGGAAAATATATCGAGAGATTTCAAATTTCATACAAAAATTATTACTTTTTTATAAAGTTACACCACTTGAAAATTTTATTTTAGAATCATATTTCATTGTGCAAATATCAAAAAGGTGGAACTAACTGTACAACATCAGTATTTGTTGACAAAATTTTATATCTTTTGATATATTATCCACCTAATTCTGTAAATATTTCACAAATTGTTTAAAAAATAACCTGTGGGAACACAATTTTTTCCACTTTTCTTTTCGTAAATTTCAGTCATATTTTTTTTTGCAAAACTTCTTAATTCAGTTTTGATAGTTATGCCTTAATGTATCGCTTTTGTCCCATGCTACAATACTAAGATATGACAGCCTAAATTTCACCAACCACCACTGGAAATGATATAACCAGATATTATTTATATGCAATACATCTGCTAAAAGATGCAATTTTATTTACTGATAAAAATTATACGGTTAAATCTAATGGTTCTTCATACGTTGATACAAAAACTTACAATAAATAAAAATCTTTATATTTTTACTTTCTGTTATGAGTTTCCTTGTGGTTTTTGAGAGAACCCTTATATCTTGTTTCATAAGTACAGACATCACATTTGTAGATTGGTATTTCTGAGGGATCTCTATGGCCTAGTTCATGTTTGGTAATTGCATATTTGTATTTACTCTCATATGCACATATTTTACATTTGAACATGGTTAACTCCAAAAAGTCTTTGTGGGTTATCATGTGATTTCTAAGTATATTTTTATTTTTTTGCATTAAATTCGCACTTGTCGCATTGGATCATCTTTATTTTTGAAGGATCTCTATGAATGAGTACGTGCTGGACAAGATTGAGCCTGTGTTTTGTTTCATATGTGCACGAATCGCACTTAAGCATTGTTATCTTCGAGGCATCTTTATGGTTTAATATATGATATCGATAGGCGCTTTCATGTAATGTCTCAAATTTACATTCTTCGCATTTATAAACTTTTACCAAAGATGGATTTGTATGATACAGTAAATGTTTTTGATAGGCCTTCTCATATAGAGATTTAAATGGGCATTGATCACACTTATATATTTTTCTGTCTGTCACATGGCACATCATGTGTTTCTGGAGATACGTTTCATATTTTGTCTCAAATGTACACTTCTTACATTTGTGCATTTTTACTGTTGATGTACTTGCATGGACTAATAAGTGCCTGTTTAAATGATGCTTGTTTTCTGTCTTATAGGGGCACTTTTTACATTTCAACTTTTGTTTCCATTTTTTGGTTCTTTTTTTTACTTTTTTTTAAATTGCCTGAACGAAGCCCTTTTCGTGATTTCTTCAGAACTGAAAAAAATAATTAATAGTAAATGTGTATTAGGTAAATCAGACATTTTATTTAAAAATTAATTTATCTAAACAATTTAAAAGTAAATGTTTTTCAAACAGTCGTTATAGAATATCATTCCTCATAATTGTTTGATGGAAACCTTACTGCTGGTATTATTTTAAAGGGATGTGTAATTTTAAGGGAGTTTTAGTGACAAGAAAATATATTATCAGCAATTCCAGCAAAATACAAATCAAAATATAGATACGATAGCCTTTAAACTTAATTTTTTATTTAAATTATAGGATTGAATAGAACTTTATTTAAAAAAAAAATAGTTACAAAGATAGTAGCCAATAAAATAAAAGAACGTCACCACTAATTTGGATGTCACCAGTTAACAACGATATTAATTATTACAATACAAATTGAATTACATTGACATATGAAAAAGGAAAGAATAACAATGTACAGTAAAATGACAAACTCATTTACAGAGTATGGTTCAATGTCCATAATATAGTTACAAACAGATTTTTTATATTTATTAAAATTATCTAAAACTTTCATATCGTTAGGTAATTTATTATAAAACTTAATACACGGATAAGCAGTATTTTTTGCAGACAGCGTACGTTTGTGTCGCGTATACGCGACATTAGTGTGACGTCACGGCGGCCATTTTTGTTGCGAAAGGTCAAGTGTTAAAATCTAAATATTGTGATTTTCGTTTGGGGTGTTAATTATTTTGTGATTATTTATTGTTCTGAGCGATTGTTATATCTATAAAGACAATATATTAGTTCACTCCAGTACGACAAAAAAATTTGGCTGTCGTATTTAAAGTTCTTTGTTAAAGTAAACAAAAAGGCACGATTGAGGTACTGTTTAGTGTATTTATTTAAGAAATATCTTATAGGTAGTTAAAATGGTGATGCGTTGGGCTCCAGATTGTAAACATTATAACAGAGAACAAGTGGATACGCTTACTAAGGTAATACTCTTGCTTAGCTTAAGGATTATTTACATAATCCTAAAAAAATAATTTATTTCAGAAGAAACGAAAAACCTGGTCCAGGCGCTGTTATTTGCAGTTGTCATTTTCGAGATGGCATTAAGAGTAATGGCCCTGAAATATTTGCTCGTAATGTATCTAAAAGAACACAATTTCTTATCACATCGCCAGAAAAGAGAAAAAGAAAACACAATCGTAAGCCCAAGAAAAAAGATTCACAATCAACAAGTTGGTCCACAGAATTAGCCGAAGCCTGATAATAATAACTAGAAATAGGTTTACACAATAACATTTATTACAAACGATAGGCTAAAATAAAATAAAATCTAATATGTGAAATTACCTAAAACCCTTAAAAATTCACATGGCAGGTATTACAGTGCCAATATTGATTATGTTGACTTTCTTTTTCATTTCAGTATCCAAAACATTAAATTATCGCCTGATACAACAGTCAGGAAATATGAGACCGTCAGCATCTAAGGGAGACATAGCTACCAGAATATGATGTACCACAGATAAGCGATATTTCATTGTAAGTATTTTGTTGTATAAATAATAATTTAAAAATTTTTCACTTCTTACAATGTAGGTACCTAATAATATTATATTTTAGGATACATGATGATGGTACTTCAATATCTGAAATGGCAGGTTCTTTGGAAACGACTCCAGCAACTCCCCTCAAGTTCTACATCACGGCAACTTGTTCATTTTATAAAAATATGTCTTTGTTTAATTAATAAATTTTTTAGGACAGAAAATTGGATGATTGGAAGATTGGTTGCAGCAGGCCTCCCTGGTCCTGAATATTCATCCACTCCATTAACAAAAAAACTCCTTCGTTGCAACTTGGAAGCTGAAAATTACTTCTTGGAACAAGAAATTAAAAAGTCAAAAGAGGCAATAATATATCAGAGTGAAAAATTTTGTTACACAAATATAAAACATGATAAATTAGTAATTCTATACAGTGGCCTCTCTACTAATAAAATTTTTGAGGTACTTAGATCTAGCACAAAGATTTGGAATTTCTGGTACAAGTGTTACAAATGTTGTTTTAACATTTTTTCACCTATTATATGAATGCTTGTATGAATAGTTAATGGAAAATATTCCAAATGACAAAAAAATACGACTTGTTTACCAAATTGTTTTAGCAACTTTACCAATTGTAGAATTGTGTTGGATTGCAGACATTTTTATTGTGGTGACTAGAAAGTCTATGAAAACTCAGACTCACGTACAGTACATACAAGCACCATAACACCTATAACGGTTTGGTGGGAGTAGCCCCAAATGGTGTAATAACGTATATTAGTAATTTGTATGTTGGATCGATCTCTGACCAAAAAAATTGTTCTCGACAGTGGCATATTACATCTGGAAGCAGGTGATCTAATTTTGGCTGACAAAGGATTTTTAATTCAGGATATTTTACCACAGGGTGTAAATCTAAACATTCCACTATTTTTAAGAACACCCCAGTTTACCGAAGAACAAGTAAGACGAACTGAAAGTATTGCAAGAGTATTGCTAGGATACATGTCAAAAGAGCTATACATCGGATGAAGTGCCACCGCATTTTAAGTTTTATGCCAGAATCACTATGCTCACATGGGAATATCATTTTTAAATGTGTGGCAGCACTGACAAATTTACAGTACCCATTGATTAAAGAAGTGAAAGAATTATTTAGTAATGATGATTAACTTTGCAAAGTATAGGTATAAATTAGACGTAGATATGCAATAAGGTACTAACCGTCCAATTTTTTATTTTCGTTTTTTTAGTGTTCTCCAACAAGAGTAGAGATATTTCTTTTCATAAAAAGTTCCAATGTAAAATTCTAAAACTGTATTTTTCATAAGGGAACTTTTTGTTCATATTTTTCATATATTTTTAAAATTTTTCATAAGGCAACTAAATCCAAAAAAAAAAAATTCCCCGTTCAAAATTTAACTTACATTTTTAATCACCGTGAATTCCTTGAAAAAATACACCATCTATAATTATTCTTAGTTTTTATAATGATATATAAGAATTTGATGAATTATTGTATGCAAAACTTGTTTTCGTCATTATGTCAATTCGCTCTGTTGGTATTTAGTTCTTTATTGCATATCTACGTCCAATTAATCTCCCACTCACATTGTATCATAATCAATTTTTTTCCTAAATCTCAAATTATTATTTTCCTAGAGATAAACTTGTAGTTTGACAAATTATTTATTATTTTAATGAAATTAATGTCATCTAAAATTACACTTACTATTTTTTGTGACTTTCGATCGAACTTTTCATTATCGAGATCTTTAGTTATACTTAAGACACCTAGTATATATCCACAGAAATAGTATATGTCCTATTAATACAAATTCACTGGTAAACATGTTATATTATTATTAACAACATTCTGTAATAAACTATTTTTTTATGAAAATATTTGAATCATTAATTTTTCTTAATAGTAAAGGTAGCCTATTTAGGAAAGTTTGAATTTATGATTGCTAAATTAAGATAGTATTACAATCTGTGTTCAAGAGAGAATAAGATATTTACGTACAAAATAACAACATTTAATCGTAAACACATAAATAAACTGGCATATTTTTTATTAAATATTTATTATCATTATTAAAATAAATAGTACATACACTTAAATTCTACTGAAAAACATTTCTTGATAGATAGGGTAAATATTTTGTTAAGTAAAATGTTTTTAAAATGTTCATTATTCCTGCCCACTCCAGATCTTTATTGTGAAAATATCTATGCAATGTGGTGTCCACGCCATAAAACAGCACATGGAGCGTCTAGTTAAATACAACTGACCCTATACTTGGTGGTAATAGTTGTGTATTCATTACAATCTGATCATTTTCATCATACCCAGTAAAAGTGACGTCATTTATGGCATCTCTTAGGAAATTGGTACTTCTATATTTAAAAGGGCATTTAATTCCTAGGACACAACCTTCGTTAATAAGTCCATCCGGGCTTGCTCCCAAGAAAGCGCAAGAATCCAGACACAAACCGGATGGTTGCACGTTTAAATTTGTGTACGTTTTAAATTCTTGTAGCGCAGTTGCCTCATTGTCCTTGCCCCATTGTATTGTCGATATTCTTGTTAAATTATATTCTTCTGTCAAACTTTTAAACAGGGATGGAGGAAACTTATTCTTTTTACATGCAGACAATATTATGCCAAACTTGCTAGCCGTCAACCTATGTTTTCGAGCCACATACCAATTTGCATTGCTGTGTTGCCCATGAGTAATTTTTTCAATATATTTGATTTGATCCAATGTCAATGCACATTCACCAGAAGAAACCTAGAGGGGCTAACACCCCTAAAACTCCTAGGTAAAGATATAACCATGTCTGGGGTGGTAAAGTACCTTGGAATCATGATTGACTCCAAATTTACCTGGAACCAGCACATTGATAAAATAAAACGGAAATCGGAAATTACTCTAACAATAATTAGATGAATCTGTGTCAAAACTTGGGGACTCAAGCCTGGTATGGTGCGTTGTCTCTATAGCATGGTTGTACGACCCTCAATTATATATGGAGCCCTGGCATAGTGGTCCAAGGTGTTGCAGCAACAGCTTCAAACTAAGCCAGGTATAAAAACTGGCGTGTTTGGGTATAACGGGGGAAATGCGCTCGACCACCGCTGCATCAATGGGAGCCCTGTTAAACCTCCCCCCACTCCACATAGTAATAAAGGGAGGCGAGAATGGGACTCCTAAGGCTGCAAAATTCAGGGGAGCTGACGAGTCATGAAAGAATCAGAGAGACTGTGGCAGTCCCATCCTTGAGATGATGTCAGACCACATGGCTCCTAAATACTTCTTCCATAATCCGTTCGAGGTGATCATATTAGAATGAGAGCTATGAGGTACACTAGACTTTCTTAACAGAGGACTGCCCTGGTACTCAGACGGGTCCAGGACTGAAACGGGAACAGGGCCTAGTACACATTGTGAAAACCCTAGGGGTAAGCCTTAGCTATGCACTTGGAAATCACAACATAGTATGCCAGGCTGAAATATACGCAATTCTACAGCGTATTCGCTAAAACGCAAGGAGAGCTTACACAAACAAGCAGATCCATATTGTCTCAGACAAACTGATCTGGGTGCCAGGAGACAGTGGGGTACTGGGAAATGACAAACTTGCCAAACAAGGATCAGTTACGGCATTCTTTGATCCAAAGCCAGCTCTTGCAGTGCCAAAGTGCACTGCAAGGAGGTGCATATCAGACTGGGTCAAAAAAGAACACAACAAATACTGGCGAAATATACCAGGACAAAGACACGGCAAAGCATTCATAACCGAACCGTGCACAAAAAGAGCTCAGCAACTACTTACGCTAAGCAGGAACCAGTTAAAAATAGTAACAAGGTTACTCACAGGTCATGCACCAGTGAATTAACACCTATAAAAAAAGCAGGCTGTATGAAGATGACTGGGGATGTAGGCTCTGCGGAAAGGCACCGGAAAGAGCGGAACATATACTTTGTTAATGCGAAACGCAAAAGACAAAACATCTTTGGGAAAATAAAAATGAACAATTTCACACAGACCGATCATAGAACTGTATCGGCTAATCAGCAACACAGGAAGCAGCAGAAGGATATAGATAACCAGACAGGGAAGGACACAATAAGCCGTTCTGACTGCAGTGTCACCGTGACTGTATCAGGCAGGTGGACCTGGAATGATTAAAAAGGGAGGGGGGAGAAGTAGCCTGAGGAAAATTACAAAGATTACGCATTACGCATAATCTTTTGCAAAACCCCTCCAATAACCTTCTCTATCAAAAAACCAAAATTGAACCTACACTCTCCCGATTCCAAAGACTCACAAAAATTTTCCGTCAATTCATTTAACATCGAAATAATAAATCCTTTAATTCACCAAACCCATATCAACATCTCACATAAAAGAGTATTCCCTACTCGATCAATATCTACAAATCTCTCGTTTTATTACATAGCCATCAACAATATAATCACATTTTCTTTATACAGTTTTTTGTAGACAAACTTTAACAGGAGATAGAACACATGCTTTTAAAAAGAAAAGTTCCTATAAACATATATTGTAGAACGCTTCGTTTCCGAGATACAGGGTGTTGAATATAATTTTTTTTTCTCGAATTTTCATTATAACTTATAAACGAATGCTTAGATTTTGTCCATGTTTGGGGGATGCCTATTAATTAAGGGGCATAAAACAAGCGATAAGAATGTTCAAAAACTTGCACAGTGGCGGAGTGGAGGGGGTGCTCAACCCCTTTTTTTAAACAGAACTTCTACACTAATGACTATTTTTTAAAAAAACTGTTATTTTCATTATCTACATACAGTTTAACAAAAATAATGTCCTTCTATTTCGAAATTCCTGTGCGTTTCCGAGTTATTTTGATTTTTAGTGTATGGATGTGGTACTAAATTAAGTAATTTATTCAGGGTGAGTCAGTTTTTTTGTAGACAAACTTTAACAGGAGATAGAACTGTTTTTAAAAAGAAAAGTTCCTATAAACATATGTTGTAGAACGCTTCGTTTCCGAATTTTTTTGAGTATGTATTTGTATGTATTGTATTTGAGTATGGCTTGATATAACAAATATTTATTTTGACTACATTGGAAAGAGATAAAGAATAAGAGATTTCGGCTTTTTAGAATCCTTAACAAACCATATTTAGGTAGGTCTCGTTGAAAGAATTAAATATTTAGCCGATAATTAATAATAAATAAATTACTTAATTTAGTACCACATCATACACTAAAAATCAAAATAACTCGGAAACGCACAGGAATTTCGAAATAGAAGAAGGACATTATTTTTGTTAAACTGTATGTAGATAATGAAAATAACAGTTTTTTTAAAAAATAGTCATTGGTGTAGAAGTTCTGTTTAAAAAAGGGGTTGAGCACCCCCTCCACTCCGCCACTGTGCAAGTTTTTGAACATTCTTATCGCTTGTTTTATGCCCCTTAATTAATAGACATTATCCCCCAAACATGGAAAAAATCTAAGCATTCGTTTATAAGTTATAATGAAAATTCGAGAAAAAAAAATTATATTCAACACCCTGTATCTCGGAAACGAAGCGTTCTACGACATATGTTTATAGGAACTTTTCTTTTTAAAAACATGTGTTCTATCTCCTGTTAAAGTTTGTCTACAAAAAACTGACTCACCCTGTATAAAACTCTATAAACATAAGTTATACTGTATTTGTTTTAAATTAGTATGTGTTGTAAATATAATATAATCGCACATGGACTGGAAGACTTAGGGTTAGCGAATTGAAAAATATACACAAGAAACAGGGATAATCTACATCAACCATATTCTCGAGTTGCACTGGGAAAAAATTTTTCAAAACATCAATTATATCAATCTCAAATACGAAAAATTTCATATTTAAGATTCAAGAGTAGTTATTGTATTGTGTTTGGTTGGCCCTCCGTGGATCCTTTATCGTTGATATAGTCATAATCGGTGGTCCTTAAAGAGCAGCCCGGTGGTACAGTAATTAAGTAATTGCCACATAAGGTTGTAAAGTCTTATCTTTCCACACATAGTTTGGATTTTTAGTGGTTTGGGAATTATAGCGATATAGCATGCATCGGTGATTTCCTCAATCAGGTGGGTTTTTATTATTATTGGTGCATTCTGACAAGTGGTATTGCCGATGGATTTCTTCACAAAAATAGCCTGGGTTTAGGTTCCGGCATGGTGTCGTATGGTATTGGTAAGAGGCACTGCTCATGGTAAGGTAGGTGTTTTTGGATATAATGGTAGTGAGACGGAAGTGGGTATTGAGTATAGATGATAATGGAAAAATTGATTTGGATGTACAAGAGGGAATTCTAGTGCAAATATTAAACGTTTGTTAGAATAGAATGCTTTTACCTGAACTATATCATATTATTTATAAAAGTTATTATCAAAGTATATTACTTGGTTATATAAGTGAAATTTTAAACGTTTTTCGACAATGGTCTCCATTTCATCTAATTTTAGGATGCTGTGTACCTGATTTTGCAAAAGGAATTGCATGTTCAATATTTGTGAGTAAACGCATAAGCATATTTAGTGTTACATTTATTTGATCCAGAAATATCACGAGTTTGCATATAATGTGAGAAATCAAAAATGAATTTACTAAAGTCCTTTTCTATTTTTTCTATAACTTTCGTGATTACATCCTGATTATGTAATACCATGGATATTGTTTTATTATAATTGTCTAATAATTTGGTTGTTAACGATATTTCTTTGTTTGTTTGAGATATTATTTGCTGTTGTCTGCTTTGCAGGTGTTCAATGGTCTTGTCATATTTTTCGGCATCTTCCTTATCTAGGTTACCCGAAATAGCTTTTATGATTGACCCTAGGCCATTAATTAAGCCTCGCTTTACTCTAATTTTATCATGAAAGGGATATATAGAGTTAAACTTATTTTCTACTAATCCCAACTGAAATAATATTTCTTGAATAAAATTTTACATGGCATAAAAATTAGGTGAACTTAACCCTTGTTGAATTGCTTTTATGACTTCTTTATATTGTTGCTTTAAAGTGTTGATTTGGTTTGATATGGGAACTAGGTCAAAATAATGAAGGAAAGTGTGGGTAGCAATTTTAACACTTGCATTTCCTAGATTAAATGGGAGTATCTTAGGATTTCGGTATAAGTTAATTATTTCCATTTTGGGTATTTGTGCTTTGCACTGGTCCACATAAGGATTAGCCTGTAACAATTGTTTATGTTGTACCCTAGGTTTTTTTAAATGACTGTTTATGGTAAGGTTGCCTACCAGTTATTAGTTTGATGTCTTGTAACTGTTTCTTTTCTATATCTAGGTTCAAGTTTATTACGATTGTCCGGTATAATTTTGTAAGCAGCGTTCTCTAAATTATAATTAGGAGGAATGGGAATGAATTTGCTAGTATATTATGCGTACTGTATCTTTGTGTAGATTGATGTAATTGGGGGGGTTAGGCTCTGTTTAAATCTATATTAAAAGGGTAATTAACGTCTAGATATTCTTAATTATATCAATAGGTTTATGTTTAGTGACGGAATGAATTGAATGATTGTATCCCCAAATTGCATACGGTACTAGTTCCTTGACACTTGAGCTTGACATTTTAACATTTATCACTCTCATATGTTCTAGGAAAGTTGAATGGAAACGTTCAACCGTACCGTTACTATTAGGATTTTGTGGTGTAGTATAATGGATATTTTGTGGAGCTTAATAAAATCATCCATAACTATTTTTACATTCTGTACCATTATCGGATACAAAACTTAATGGCAACCCGTGGGATGACATATATTTGAGAATACATTGTACAGTACGGATCATGCTTGCACTTGCAATGGAATATGCTTGCCCGTATTTTGAGAACGACTCCACAATTGTTAAAAATTTTTGATTATTAATCTGTGGCGTGTCTAAGTGAACGACCTGAAACGGTCTTGTAGGTGTATGCGTTAACTTTAGTTTAATGTGTTAGGGATTTTGTTCATATTTAACAGATTGGCAAATATTGCAAGCGTTAATATAATCTCTAACATCAATTTTTAAATTGGGCCAGTAGTACTTTCTACGAATCTATAATTCAGTTTCAGTTATTCCGCGATGGTTTCTTTTACCTTTGTGATTGTACGGTATTATTTCTTTTGTGTTTCCGCGTTTTGAATGTCTTCTAGTTAGGACGTGCACCGAGCCAATTTAACTGTAGAATATACGCGGTCTCAGTACTTTCATTATCGATATTAGTATACGCGGTTTCGGTACTTTCGCTGCCGGAACTATCGAGTAAAATTTGGTCGTGATGTAGTTCACTTGCATTAGCAATCATTGAAAGGGTGTCGTCATCGAAGGCTTGGTTAGAATTTGTTAATTGGTTACTGTTATCGCCAAGCGGAGCTATATTCTTGGAATTAGTGGAATCTTGAATATTATGACAGCTATTTAATAAGTCGTTTAGGCTATCTAAACATTCTTCAAGTGGTGTTTTATTAGGTTTTTGGTTTAAGTTTGAATTTGCAGATATTTCTTTAGTGTGAATTTCAATACTTGAGAGGGTGGCCGCATTAGTGTTTTTCTTTCCTTTTGTATAGCAAATTTGGTACTCGTATTCCTCTAGCTTTAAACGCCACAGTACACGGCGCGAGTGGGGTTCTTTAAGCGAAAAGAGCCACTGTAAAGGTTTATGATAGGTGAAAATTTTGAATTTTCTTCCGTATAAATATAGCCTAAAATATTTGGTTGCCCACACAATGGCCAAAAGCTCTTTCTCCACGGTTGAATAGTTTTGTTCCCCTTGGTTTAGGGTACGGGACGCGTAAGCAATCGGCTTGTCAGACCCAATTGGGCCCTGAGATAATATGGCTCTGAGAACGTAGTTGCTAGCATCCGTTGTCAAATTAAAAGGCTTCTCCAGACCCGAGAACTGCGGTATCGGATGGTTAATAAGTTTTTAAAATCCTCGAAAGTTTTTAAGAAACTGTCATTTTATGTTCAATCTTCGAGTCCTTTTTTTAAAGCAGTTGATAAAAAGGCTCCGTCAATTTGGTGAAATCCTTAATAAATTTGCCATTGTAACCCAGGAGACTTAGAAATCCTTTCATCGTTTCAAAATCGGGTAATTTGTTATGGCTTTAATTTTCTCAGGGTTCAGTTTGACCCCCCTCTTTATTTTCACGTGATCTAAAAACTGTACCTCCTTTTCCAAAAATTCTGACTTGTCTAATTGTACCTTAAAATTTGTTTCCCTAAGCCTCTGAAATACTTTTTGCAAATTGACCATATGTTCTTGTAGTGACGTGGAATAAATGACAATATCGTCCATGTAGACGAAATAAATTTGTCTCTGTAACCCTTTAAGTATGTTATCTATCACGCGTTGAAACGTGGGCGGTGCATTTTTAAGCCCGAATGGCATACGGAGGTATTCATAATGGCCATTTTCAACGTTAAACGCGGTTCTCTGTATGTCACCAGGGTCCATCTCGATTTAGTGGAACCCGTTTGCCAGGTTATAGGTCGAAAAATATTGGCATCGCCCTAGTTTGTCTACTATGTCAGTTATGTTAGGTAACGGATAGCGGTCATCGATCGTTTTCTCGTTTACCTTCCGATAGTCTACAACGATCTGCCACTTCTTTTTGTTGGATGCGTCTGCCTTTTTGGGGACTATCCAAAAGACCATGGCGAATTGCTCGGCCTAATAATACTGTCATCTAACATTTTATCTATTTGGGTTTGTACGTCTTGCTTATGAACAAACGGATACCGGTATGTTTTTGTATGAACGGGTATTTCATCATAAGTGTCAATTTCGTGTTTAATTTGGTTCGTGAATGTTAATTTATCGCCCTCATAGAAAAATATGTCATAAGTTTTACGAAGTTTTGTAATATGAAAGGGTTCTTCCTCGTTCATGTGTCATATTCTAATAAGTTTTTTAATATTATTTAGATTAGAAGGATCATGTTTAAAATTGATATTAAAAATATCATATCTATCAGCGATAGGTTTTGCAAAAGATGCTACCTTTAATGGTTCATAGATTACAATAACTTCATCATTATTTGTTTTATTGACTACTTCTGTTCAGGCATAACCATTAACAGCGGTAGTCAGTGTTTCTTTGAATTCGCAATTTTGTAGAATTTTTGTTGGTATCAAAATATCACCGTTGGGGACGTTAACAGGGATTTTAATTCTTGCTATTTTATGGGCGTTAATTTCATTACAAGATGAAGCTGTATTAGGTGTTTCTCTAAATTTAATTTCCATTTCCGCGTCGAACTTAAAATTTTGTGGGCCATTGTCCTCTTCGAAATTTTCTGAAAAATCGTTTTGGTAACCTCAGTTATACTCGTAATTCGGTTCGTCGTGATATATATCCTCATGATATTATCTGTATAACTTATGTCTGGGTAAACATTAAATAATTCTTCGATGATTACATTAGAAGAATTTTAGGGTTGATTATAATTTGGTCTGTAACTTTGTTGTCGGACTGGAAATGTAGTCCATGTAGTGGTACTCAAGGGCGTGGGTTTATATTGTTGACCATTTTTATTTTGCCCTGGTCTCCACACGTTAGTTGGCTGTTTGCCAAAAACTTGTTGGTTAGTAAGGAATCTATGACGTACAAAACTTTCTTTGGTGAATTTGAACCGGCCCTTGTGGAAATTGAGATTAAGTTTGTATGTTATTTTGTGAATCCATTTGTGATCTCACATATTGATTAGAAGGTTGAACATTTCGTTTTTGTATATTATGACTTGGGCCTGGCTTAGGTGCAATTGGTTTTTGATACAAACTTTGCCGTCGGGACACATAACGAATATTATAGTCCTCGATCATATATTTTAAAGCTTCAGGTAAGCTAGTAGATTTCATTGAACGTATCATTAACTGTTGAGGTTCTCGCAAACCAACAAATAATGTTCTCAAAGCTTGATTATTTTAAGTGACTAATTTACTTTTTAGAACATTTTCATTCTCATGCAGATTAACATAATTAAGTAGTGTTTAATGTGGCAATTATACAGTAATAAAATTGCACACAGTCCTCAGTCGGTTTTTGTCTTGGATCTGATAATAAACTATTTTCATCACGCTGATCCCCGAAATTGGTGATAAGCGTGTTTTTTATTTCTTCCCAAGTGTGAGAGCCACTGATAGAGATAACCTCTTCAGCACAATTTTGAAATAATACTATTAAAAATATACATATTTTGCGGGCGACTGCCATTCTCTGGGGATGGATCCTAGTACGTATTTAAACCTTCTGTGGCTATAGAAATAAACGACATGGTGACCCGTCAAATTCAGGTACTAACTCTAATGGTTTTACCTCAATTTTTGGTCTGGTACTCATTCTTACTGAATTTGATAAATTTGATTATTACTGAATATATTTTCAATTATTTTCACTTCAGCTAATAAATTTTTTGGCTCTTCTGAAGCAGACAGATTTAAAAATTTGTTTGCTAAATCATCTAGTTTTAGTTTAAAATCTACACTAAGTCAGTTAATGTTTTAGGATATAATTGTGAGTCTGACATATATGGAAATAAAAGGAGAAATGACACATTAAAATTTTCATCTCTAGGTTCTGCTAACCCTTTTTAGTTCGTCTTTTTCACTTAACCTCGATGGATCACTTTCCACAATGGAGCGTTGCGAGTTCTTCCTAATGAAGAAGTTAAAACTCCAAAAGTTATCTTAAAAGATCTATTGAGGAATCCTAACGACTGCGCCAGTACGAAAGCAAGAATAAAATATGAATAAGATAAATGCAAAAAATGCATTGTCAGGCATTTGATGCCCCTCGCTGTGTTCTGTGTGGGCAGAGGACTCACATAACTTGTACTTATAATATATATATATATATATATATATATATATATATATATATATATATATATATATATATATATATATATATATATATATATAAAAAAATTGTCAACATTGTGTTAGTGTTTTTTGTGGTGACCAGTTTACTAAGGTTTATACAATGTATATTATACTTGGCACGTAACTTCAAAAAAATTAATAAAATTCTTATGTATCTATGCCTCTTAAGCAGCTTCTCCAGTACAATTTGTCTCATTTATGTAGTCTTTTTTTATTATTATCATTTTTTTAATACATTGTACCTTACCTTATACAGTCACTCGACTCTGATTTAATGTCAATTTCCTCACTCTTGATTTCTAGATCTCCCTCAACAAAATCCTCAGAATCTGTTCCAGTGTCCTTTACGATATGCTCCTCAACTTCATTTTTGATGTGGATTTCAGTATTCATCGTCTCCATAAATTGTTCATGATTTATTTTGAACTCCTTTTTAATATTTACTTCAGTTTCAGAGAGCTCATCCATTTCAACAACAGCATTAATATCACCATCCATTTTATGTTGTAATACAGGTGGTACCATACATTTTTGAACATTATTTAATTTGACTCGATTATGTTTGTCTGTACCTTTTGTTTCAACGTATTCCGTTATTTTCTTCTCCACATCCAAACACACAGTTAAAAAATTGGAAAAACTCTGCACAGAACTATGACAATGTGAACATATTATAGGTTCTTCAGTATCATGTATATTCTGAAATAAAATTAAACTCAATTAAGATCATGTATCATAAACAATGTGATAACTATAACAAGAGTGCCCGGGAATAACATCAGTATTTTCCACAAAACACCATATACTGCTCTCAATGCGTGTTTCGCCAATCAAGCTGGCATTGTCTGGGGATGATTAAAACTAATCTAATGCTAACAATGTATCCTATTTATAGATAGACAAATTTAACTACTTTTCATAAAATAATGTTTATAGCAAGTCACAAAGGTTTACAGAGTATTGTAAGACAAAAAGGATAATAAAAGGATAAAACAGAGAAATAATAGAATGCACAAACAACATACATGTAAATATACACAGAAAAAAACAATAATAATAACAGTATTTAAATATAGTTAAGCATACAGAAGTAACTAGTTAGCCGATCAGTGCATTACATGTCAACTAGAACATTTACTGGTGCCTCCATATATTCCACGATTGAATAAAAACAAAAGGAGAGCAGATACCATTTAATTTTGAGCTTGAAGCGATTATAATTTAGGATTTTTATAAAGGGGGCCAATTTATTGTAACTATTGCATTGATAATGGACTTGCAAACTTAAAAGCAGATTTTCTTTTATTTTCACCTAAAACTCTTAATGAAAGTTTACTCGTTAGAATTAATGGGCGAAGTATAAAACAAAGTGATTCTGTTAAATTCTTAGGACTTCACATTGATTCACATCTAACTTGGGGAACACAATGATTTCTTAATAAGTAAACTTAAGGTCACTTGTTTTTGTATACGGCAATTAAGAAACTATGTTAGTTTAAATATTCACAAACAGCATTATTTTGGATGTGTTCAGTCAAGGTTAAATTATTGTATAATCTGTTGGGGTAACAGCAATAGAATTAATCAACTATTTATTCTGCAAAAGAAAATAATACGAACTATATTATTTAAAGACTCACGTTACTCCTGCAGGAACCTATTCTCTGAACTAGGTATTTTAACGGTTTCTTGTTTATATATTTTAAACTGTGTTTGTTATCTAAAGTGTAATCCACATAAGTTCGTGAGTAATAGAATTGAGATTAATAATTATTTCTTAAGGCCAACGTACAATATCAATATACCCCATCATAGACTGTCACTGGTGGCTAATGGGCCTGTGATAATGTCTATTAAATTATTTAATAAATTACCTCTCTCTCAAACTATTGAATAATAAAAAACTATTTAAATCAAGCGTGAAAATTATGTTTATATAACTTTTACTCTGTTTCTGAATATCTGGAATGCATCAGTGTGGAGGAGTAAGTGTTAAATATTTTGTTTAAATATTTATTATTTTAAATTGTGCGTCTTTATAACTTATATATGTGTATATGTGTATGTATGTGTATGGATGCGTGTATATGTATGTATGTCTATGTATTTTGTCACATATTTTTGTTTTGTTTTATTTTATTTTGTAATTCTGTAATTTTTAAATTCTTGTTTGTATATTTAACTAACAGTGCTGTTTCCTGTTACATCAGTTTCATATGTAAAAATTCTTGTTTTGACTATATTCTATGCTTACCTTGTAAGTCTTATGAAAATAAAGAATTATTATTATTATTATATGTAGATTGGGCGAATTGCGTGCAGAAACTGCGAGCCGAAATCTAGGATGCCTAAAGTTATCACCATATCTAGTGGAATAGTTGTATAGAACCGATTGAAGGGAAAATGTGTGTGGTTTTATGAATTTCTAGTAATGCATAGAAAATATATAAAGAGGATATAAAGTGGTAATATTTTGAATTTTATAAATAGAGGCCGACAATGTTCATTAAAACCTGCATTAGCCAACAATCTTATGGCCTGTTTTTGCAGGCGAAACGCCTTAATGAATTGGCTAGTTTCCCCATAAACACACGGCATATGACAGGTACGAATGGTAGGCTGTTAAAATAGTATAAAAACTCAGTGATTTATACAATCGTCTTAACAAGTATAGTTGAGTGGAAAGTTTTTTACACAATTTATCAATATGACTGACCATTTTAGGTCCTTGTCAAGTACAATTCCTAGGAGGTTTACATTATTTCCATTAATGAAATTATTGTTAGATGAAAAAACTATTTTTTGAGTTTTATCTTTATTCATTTTAAGGGGATTTGGAGTGAACCACTGTTCAGCTTTTATTTCGGCTGATGAGACCAAATAATTTAATTTAACAATATCTTTATGAGATTCCCAAAGGGAGGAGTCATCAGCAAAGCATACGTAGTGCCTAGATAAGAAAATACTAAATATATCATTAAGATAAATTATGAATAAAAATGGCCCAAGACAGAGCCTTGAGGCACACCGTGTTTTACAGATAAGCAATCTGATAAGTCATCATTTGCTAAGACTCGCCAAGATCTATTTTGTATGATTTAATAAAAACCAGGGGAATCCCCCCTTACTCCATAGTGATTTAATTTCTCCAACAGGGGATCATGCGAGACAGTCAAAGGCCCTGGTGAGGTCACATAGTGTAAGTGTCGAGGACTTGCCCTTCTCAAGGCCCTCAACTATGCCTTGCACCATCTTACCCACAGCTTGGACTGTGAAGCAGTTACTGCGAAAACCAAATTGACAATTATCTAATATATTGTTATTTTCGAAAAATGTTTGCAACCGCAATTTAAATAATATTTCCATTAATTTTACCAAAGATTGGAATTATTGGGATAGGGCGGTAATTTTCAGCCATGTCAGGATCGCCTTTTTTAAAAATTGGGGTCACCACTGAAACTTTAAAAACGCCTGGAAAAATACCCTGGCAGAAGCAAAGGTTAATTAATTTAGTTAGTGGATCTACCAAGAACTCTTGGTTTGCTTTGATAATCCTACTGTTTAGTTGGTATATATCAAAACCATTTGAATTTTCTAATTTATTTATAGCAAGACTGCCTTCCTCCAGTGAAACGGGTTTAAGAAAAAAAGAGTTATTAGGTTTCAGAACATTTATCATGAAATCCAGGGTACAATGTTTTGATTACATTTTCAGCTATCTCAGTGAAGAAACTATTAAATTCTTCAGAGGATATGTTACACTCCATATTATTACAATTTCTTTGATTACGCTCATTGTTAATGAGTTTCCAACTATATATATTAGGTATATTATCCGAATTTAATATATATGAGTCATTGACAGATTCTTTTGCACGACTTATTTCCGATTTGTATTTGTTGCTATAATTAATGTAAGTTAGTCTGTCAGTATGGTCATAAATTATTTTTTAAGGAGGAACAATGTATCTCTCATCCCTCTGGGGTTTATCTCGTACCCTAATAAGTGAAAAATGTTTGTAAACACAGTTACTGTACGTATCGATTAAAAACTGAGATAATGCATTTACTTTGGATTCAGGGTTGTCAAAAATGGTCCAATTGATTTCTAATAATGATTGTTTAAATTTTTCTATGCTCATTTTGTTAATTTTTCTTTTATATACGCTGTCTTACTTCAGACATGGTCCGAGATACAAGGGTCTAATACCCCGACAGTGTAATCGCCCTCAGTAAGGTTAGTCAAAATGTTATCGATGCAGGTCGACGACCTAGAATCTACCCTTGTATAATCCTTTATAGTTATATTCAATCTGAAGAACTGAACAGTGTCGGTCCAAGTTTTAGTGGTACTATTATCTTTTTCTAAGTCTATGTTAAAATCACCAAGTACGAGAATTTCATTATATATACCAGAAATCATGGACATAATCCTCTAGAAAGATATTTAAGTCGCCTTTACCTGATGACCTGTAAATTGTTATTAAAGCTATTCTAGTTGCACACAATTTAACCCAGCAGAACTCAGTATGCAATTCAACATTAAATTTTTAAAGGTTAATGGTAATTTCTTTTTTTTTATAAATATGGCTACACCACCATATGCATGGACCTTCCTACAGAAACAGGTCGCTGAATTAAAACTAGGAAGATTTATGGTTTTCAAAAGTACGTCACTGAGCTAATGCTTGCTTAAACAAATGATACTGTAGTGATATTTGTCAAGATATAGCATAAGCTGCTCTGTCTTATTAGACAGGCTTTGTATATTGATATATAATACACTGACCGGGTTCACACCCAGTCAGTTAAAGTTAGAGTTTATAACATCCATAGATTCATTTATATAAGCACTTTACCCACTCAGCTACCATGCCCCCTAAATGTATATTAAATAAAGGTAATGTAAAATACATTTCAGGTATATTAAATTTTCATTTATGTAACATTAACTTAAGAAACTATTTTTTCGTTTTGTCTCTATAATTACTGTATAATATATTAGTAGATATTATTAATATAGTATAATATAATGGAATTATCAACAAATGTGAGAACGTGGAATGGGTCACGCACTGATAGCTTGCTACCTTAGTGACAGCAACATTTCCTTATTTATATTTTATATTTTAAATTTCTATTTTTTTATTTTTCTATTTTTTTGTAAATATAATAAATGAAGTTCTAATATCTAATTATTTAAGTTTTGTACAATATACATTTATACTTATTTGTACACCTACACATTTTTAGTTTAAAGTTCCTTTAAAATTTAAAGTCACTTTAAATTTGACTATGAAACCGGCCGTAAACGTAATAAAGTTTCATTCATTCATTCATTAATTTTAAAGATTTTTTTTAAAACTTTTTTTTGTTTTTGATTTTCCCAGGGCAATGGTCTACGGGATGGCAGATATGACACTTGAGATGCACTTTAATTGCTAGTTATACCTTTGAAAGGCATGAATTCTCTTATACATATATCACAATAATTAACTAATATTTGATAGTATTTTTTTGTGATTTTCGGTCAGATATACAAGTAATTTTTTTTTAACCTTCATCAAAGAAATTATTAATTACAAAAAATACTATCAAATACTATTTGACATTAACAGTCAAGAAAAGAAAACAATAATTACCATAAAAAGCATTAAATACAACTTACCAATTCTGGAAAGTGTTTTTGTAAGATTTCATTCGTTACAAACTTGTCTTTCTCAATTTCCTTCAAATATGTGTAGGAACCTTTTTCTATTAATTGTATACATAATCGGCATATCTGCTGCTCATCAGAAATAGTTATTTCCACACTACTATTATTCTTTAAATAGACCTCTTTTATATCTAATTTCTCATCACGGCTGGAAAAATGATCTATTATTTTTTTCGGCATATAAACACTTGGACTTGAAATCAAACGATTTTTGAAGATTGTTGGCACAATGATTACAAATCATGGGGTTCTTGCTTATATCCAGATCCTGAAAAAGGAATAAAAAAATTCATTTTACAGTTAATTCTTCTGTTCTTTAAATCAGATAGTTCTGAAACATAAAACAGTGCCTTCTGGTCATTTTATATTCCACTTTATATAGGCAGCGTTAGGTTTTTGTACAGAATTGTTGTTAAATTTTATTACTGAACTCTTTAAACTTTGAATTGAAATTTCAGTACAACTATTTTAAAAAATCTGACATTTTATTTACTTTGTATATATACATGCATTTCTAGAAAAAATAATAAAATAATTATAGGGTATTACATAAGCATACTTTTAAACCTAATATGATAACAATACTAAACACCTATAATTTCTTATATTTTATACTGTCATTCTTATCTGAATGCACTAGTCACGATTGATAAAAATCATGATTTAAAAAAAAAATCAAAAATCACGATATAAAAAAAAATCAAAAAATTATGATTTTTTTGATTTTTATTTATTTTTTTACATAAACATCCTAATAATTAACATTAACAATGTATTTAGTACTTATATTAACAAAGATAGTTTTTGTTTAAACTTACAACTGGAATAAATTGTGTACCTTGTATCTATAATTGTAAAATAAGCTAGAGCATACATGAAAATTCCTGTCAAAACTTAAAAATTCGCCTGTCTTTATAAGGCGCGGGGATGATGCAAATTATTGCCATTATTTGCTAATCTGCCGCGTAACGCGTAACAAGTGAGAATGCGAGTTTGAGTGATTATATTTATAGTATTTAAATATTAAATAATTTTTTAACATGTCTTCTACTAGTAGTGAAAGGAAAAAAGATCCTATTTGGCAATATTTTATTGAAAAATCTAGTAAGTTTGATGGAAAAAGTGGTAGTAGAGCTACATGTAGAAGTGTAGAAACGAATAATGAAGGTCCCTCTACTTCAGGAACAGTGTCCAATGTAAGTATAGTGTTATTTTATTTATAATTATAATTTCTTAGTAAGGCAAAATATTAAGAGAACCTTTTTTTTAATTTACTTATTTAACGTCGGTCTATTTCTACGGTAATGGGTTGGAACCTTTGATGCGAAGATAACACTGACGCATTTTCCACAAAACACCAAAACACTATATACTGCACCTCGCACTACACTCGACGCGCGTTTCTCCAACCAAGTTGGCATCATCTGGAGATGATTAAAACTGTTTTTAATCAGACCAGAGTCACCTTATTGTTTTTCCTCAAATGATTTACAGCCTTCTGACAGTTACATACCATTTTGGAGTTGCACCAGTAGGAACCAAGAACTATTAGAGCTGCTTGGCTATTTGCCAAAACTTTTAATTTGCATGCAGGATACATATATTCCAGCCTTCGCATGCACAGTTCAATGGCATGAACGGTGGTCTATAATATAGTTACATTAGTACTTAGGCTTGATGATATCATCACCCTTGATCTGTAGCTATGTACTCCGGCTCCTGTTCCCTTGGGAGTTTTGGAGCCGCCTGTAAACCCACAACTGGTACTGGTACCTTTATCAGTTATTATACCAACGAAAATCTTTTCCTTTCCAGATGAAAACATTTTTAAACCTATATCGGAAGTAAAAGCTAAATATCTAAATGTATCTAAAAGTATTCGTGCCGATTCCAGATTTCAAGAAAAAATGGTTAGAGATGCAAGACTGTACTATGATGAAGTGTTCGCTCAAGAATATATGAAATTTTCTGTTAAGATAATAATTTTAGAAAAAAAATTCTAATTTTCTTTGTGGTGTATTTCATTTTTGTCAGAAATAAAGCAGAGTTATTAAAGAGGTTAAAAACATTATTTTCTCATATTAACTGATTTTCTAAGTGTATTTTTTACGTTTTAGGCTAATTATGGGAAAAACACAAATTAGAGGACGTACTGGTACCTTTTTCAGTTATTATACCAACGAAAATCTTTTCCTTTCCAGATGAAAACATTTTTAAACCTATATCGGAAGTAAAAGCTAAATATCTAAATGAATCTAAAAGTAATCGTGCCGATTCCAGATTTCAAGAAAAAAATTGTTAGAGATGCAAGACTACTATGATGAAGTGTTCGCTCAAGAATATATGAAATTTTCTATGTTAAGATAATAATTTTAGAAAATAAATTCTAATTTTCTTTGTGGTGTATTTCATTTTTGTCAGAAATAAATATTTAGTTTTTTTAAAGTGTCACAATATTAACAACACATATTAAATATATGTTGAACTAATACATTGTTTTTGTAAAATAAATAAAATTTAATTTTTGAAATAACATTTTAAACTTTAATACCTACTTGTTTTAAGATAGGAGCGATAGGAGTTAATAAAACAACAATGCATTATTAATATTTCTTTTAAAAATATTTATACAATAAATTAATAGAATTGTTTTATAAGTTTCTACATCTTTCCACTATTTTTTTCAGGTAAATCAATTACAATTTTATTTTTAATATTGGTTAACATAAAGCAATTAAAAACTATTTGATTTGACATTTTTCAAAGATGTTGTGGCATTTTTTGCACTAGTATCTTATTTACTTTTACCAATCCAATGATGTCTTCCACAACTATACGTCGATTTGCTATGGATCGGGTTTTAGCAACTTCCTCATCAGTAAGTTGAGGAGCACTTTTTTTAAATGGTGGTATATTCAAGTGCACACCTTTATTTTCAAGTAAATCGGAGACATCAAATCCTCTGTCTGCGAGTACAAACATCCCTTCACTAAACAAATCTAATATTCCAAATTTTTCCAAGATTTGCCTGTCAGATATAGCTCCTCCCCATATGTCAGAAACAAAAGTAATAGCTCCTTCTTCAGTAACTCCAACTAAGATTTTAAATGTGTGTGTATTTTTATAATTTGATTATGTGGCCTGTTGAATAACAGGGTCTGAACTTTTCTCTATGGGAATTTCGGTACAGTCCAAAATTATATCATAACTAGCATCGTATTTTTTATGGTTGAAGTTCCAAAAATTTATAGTTTTTAATATACTGTAAATGCCATTTGTCCAATAGCAAAATATTTCTTTGGCAACTTGCCTGCAAAAAAATGTCTTATTAACACAGACTGAATTTAGTAGACTAGGGATAGCTATCTTGAGTTAAAATTATTAATATATATCAATTTTATTTGCATTAAAAAAACTATTTTATTATTTAATTGAAATATTTTTTATATATTCTAGTTTGACATATATAGCGGGTCAACCTAAGCTATTTTATAAATTTGTATTTAATCATGTTGTTTTTATATTAATTATTGGAACTATCCCTTTATTTTAACCTTTACAATTTAGAAATTTTTTTTTCATACAGAGAAAGTTGACTCCCTATATGTGCACACACAGCAAGAATATATTAAAATATTTTTGATTAATATACCATAAAATAAAGCTATTTCCTCTGGTTCTAGCAAATTTAAACGTCAAAGTTATTGATTTAAAATATTTTTATCTGTATTTTGCAATAGGATCAAAAAAAAAAAAATACTAAGTTTAGAAATACGTACACACCTGTTTATTCCAAACAAAAAGTTGTATAGTGGATTTTTTGTCGGTACATCATTAAGCACAGAAGTAATTCATCTTCAACTGCTAGCGCAGCATTTTTCTTCGCATACATTTCACTAAATCTAATATAAAATTAAACTGAGATTTAGTATATCCTGTAAAATGTTTTAGTTGATTTGGGGACATAAATGTACAAGAAAATAACTGTGAATGGGTACTGGAAATTATGGTCTGTGTTGTTATGGTTGGTTCTAATCTCTGTAACACGGCAGCGAAGTATTTTATTTTCTTTCTCTTCAATAATTTCAACATTTTCAAAAGCCATGTCATTTCTTAAATTTTGAACATCGATGTCACGTTCCTGCCTGTCAATCTCAGAGTTAGTTACTTCAGTTTATGTTGAAGTTAATGTGCATGGCCGATTCTCCAACATTTTTTCATAGCGTTGTTTTCTTAACAGTGCAGCTTTTGATGGGGCCTTTTCAAATTTTCTTTTGGGTAGATGTAAAGATGGCACAGCATTTGCTTTCAGAATTTTCCATTGGCCTTGAATTACAAAAAAAGTTTTATTTATTCTTAGTGTATGTTAAAATTTTACTTACCTAGGCTAGTAATGTTATAATCTTGCTCAGTAAAGTGTTTTGAACAGATAGATGCATATATACTAATTTTTTCCCGTTTTTAATTGCAATTTTCCATCATTTATTTAGTTCTGTATCTTTTGGAAACCGATGAAACTTCAAATGCTTCTGTTTGTGGCTGACACTATTACATTGAGGGACACAACAGTTTACACCCATATTGACTTTGATTATAAATCAAACAGATTTAAAATGCTTCTTACAAAAATAACTAATATACTGAACTGGATTTCAATTTTACAACTGCATAAAACACTTAAAGTTGCCGAAGAAAGTGAGGTTAGATTTATATACATAAAGCCGACGATAGCGCCCTCTACATTAACATTCTCTATTGCCTCCAATATGGTCAAGCAAGCTAATCTCTGTAAACCAGACAATTTGATTTCGGCTGTCCATTGTGATTCTTTCGGCCATCAAACGATGGATCCGTATGTTATCATTGGTTTGAGGACCATGACATAGATCCAGTAAATTTGTTGCGGACCCATGCCCAGGATTTATCACAAATATGACATATCCATAAGGGCAGTTTTGCTTAGTGGAACACCATGGGGGGGGGGAGTTCCAATTAAGTGATTTATCTAGAGTGGGTCCTAGATATTCACCTTCTCCCCAAATGGAATAGTTTCACCCATTAAGAAAGGCGGTCTTAAGTCCTCAAGCTTTCTTGTCTGGGTGAATAGTACTATTACTGTTTTTTGAGGACTGCTCCCACCAGCTGATTACTGCATCCACTGTCTCTCTTTGGTGAGTCAATATTTTTTTCAATCTCAATATTTTTTTGCCTCTAACATTAAGGGCCGATCTTTCCATCTCCCATTAAATCTATTTGATAAATAAGTTCTATGGAAACAATTATTGATACAATTGTATCCAAGGAAACTATCTACTGAATAAATTTAATACAAGATGGAAATATTGGCCCTAAGAATACTATTATTTAATCCAATGCCATTTTGCTCCTAAATGAAGTATATGTTTTAATAGTTTCGGCAATAAAATGTATTTAAAGTGTCATGTTTAATTTATTATCTGTTTTATACAAGCACATTCAGATAAGACGACAGTATAATATGTGAGAAACTATAGGTATTTATTATTATCATATTAGATTTGAAAGGTTGCTTATTATTTTTTTCTAGAAAAATTATTATATTTGTTTTGTTTGTTACCGTTATGGTGCAGTTTGATTAGTGTAAAAAATAAATAATAATAATTTATTCATTAAGGTACATATTGCCAAGAAAGATATAAAATACATAAAAATTTAAATGGCTGAAGGTAAACCATATTTACCTGTATGTGCTTTGATGAAAAAATTTAATATTAAGAATTAGTTTTATGATTCAACTATATCTATTATCATAATCAATGAAAGTTATACCTGATGCCAGTGAAATATGGTTCACCCCCTTTTTTTTTTATTTGATTTTTAACTTAGAAAAATTATGTTATACATAGTCAAACCACAAATAAAAATACATTATATAACATAAAAAAGAGTGTTTATCACTTCCGGTTTCAACGGAAATGATAGTAGCAACTTTCCAGTTTTTATCATGACCCTCTGTATATTTTTACAGTGTTAGATTGAGTAATAAATTCTGAGCTCGGCAATGTGATATAGTTTGGCTTTTGTTTTTCGTTATTATTAGCAATATATTATTAAATGCAGAAAACGCAGTAGGCTTATAAAAATTTTAAATATACGTTTCAAATGAAGTTCTATTGTTTCTTTAATGGCCATATTATTGTATTACGTACAAAGATATTTAGTACAATGGCTTGATATTAGTTATTTTTCCATGTTTCTATGAAGTTACTTTTTTAAGGGTTCTGTAATTTAAAATTACAAATAATTCTGGTATTTCACACATAAACCTAGATTCGATTTTATGTAATAGATTGATATTGAACTCTTCATCTTTTTATTATTTCTTGAACAAATAAAATTAATGTTAACATGAAGTTTGTCAAAATTCGCTTAAAATTTATAATAGTAAAAACAAAAAAGACAACAATTTATTAGAAATCACAGTAATTGTTCATTAACGTATTTGTACAAACGCGTTCTTTTAACAAGTTTATGACATTGTTTCATTGCACCAGGGTAATATTAAAAACATCTCTTACACTATTCTTCAAATTCTCCAGGATTGTTAAGAACTCTGATTTTTCAACAAAGTGGCAAAACTTGTTAACAGAAAAGTTGTTATTGTAATGGTTCTTTTTCTCGCCTACTAGGCAAATTTAATTTTTAATAAAATAATATTTAAGCAGATTTAGTAACAAAATGAAGGAATATAATAAAAGATGTACATGTTTTTTTAGGTTATTAGATAAATAATTCAATACTCAATGTAATATGTAAAATCTAACCTAGATTTATATGCGAAATATCAGAAATATTTATAATTTTAAATTACAGGACCCTTAAAAAAAGTTACTTGATAGAAACAGAGAAAAAATACCTAATTTTAAGCCATTGTACGTAATATCTTTGTATATAATACAATCATACAGTTCTAATCCCTGGATGCACAGAGACGTACACAAAAAAGAAAATCAAAAATTACAATAAAATTAAAGAAGTAATGCTTAATAACCTTTAAACAACATATTCAGCATGGCACGCAGCCGGAGTAGTTGTTTAAAAAGGAATATTTTCTCAACCGTGAGTAGAAAAAAATAATATCTAGTATTTTACTGATATTATATATAAATACCTACACTGTGTCCCACTTTTGATGGAAACATCCCAATGAATATAAATTAATTGTTCTTAAGCGAACAATTTTTTAATTTTTTACAAATATTCGTGCTTGAAAAGCTCTATTTAATAAACAAATTACATTTTATACATAGCCTTACTATGATTAAAAATAAATGCCAAAAATGTAATGAGTAGTTCTATTAGGCATATTCTTAATATGATCACTCCAAAAGGCTGTTCAAAATGTGTTAAAAATAAAAAATATTAGGATGTTTATGATTTTTTGATTGCGCTATGCTGCCGTCCTAAGGTAAACCCCCGTATTTGAAAAAAATATAGAAAATGAGTTATACTGGCCTAGCATATTAAGACATATAATAGTACCTACCCTTTTTTCTACGGAAAACCACCGTATTTCATCTAAAACATTAAAAATTTAATCATGTTATCCCGTATTTGCACATTTTTACTAGAATGCTAAGGATAGACAACGTATTCCTATTTTGCAAAGGCGCATCCCCGTATTTTTATTCAAATGCGTGGATAATGCTTAGTATTTTGCAAATACAGCTTCTAAGCGTAGGATAGGTATGTTAGACGTGCACGTTGAAACTCGATTACGCGGGTTCTTGTTTTGGAAGTTTTTCTTTTTGCTGTGTTATGGCATGAAGCTCTTAGTTTCAATGCTTTTTATAGTTAAATATTACTGGCATATTTTTCCGAGTAAAAATCACTATTTTGCATTTAAAAACATTTAAGTTCAGTTTATTTAAATTACACCAATAACTGACTTTATCTAAATTAATTTGATTTTTAGATCATCAACAAACATCTGTCATCATCTCGCAAATTAATTAAATCATCAATAAATATTAGAAACAGTGGTACAAGGTTAGACCCTTGCGGAACTCCAAATGAGGATGTAAACGAATTAGATGTAAAGGCATTATAAGAAACATATTGCTCTCTATTTAAAAGATATGTTTTAAACAACTTTAACAGAATAGAGCTAAGACCAACTGTATCGAGTTTATTTAATAAAAGATAATGGTCAATTTGGTGGAACGCTTTTTGAATGTTAGTATAGATAACATCTACCTGACCTCCGTTATCTAAAGTTTTAACAATATATCCAGTAAAACTAGCCAAATTACTTATAGTTTACCTTTGCGCCATAAACCCGTGTTGCCAGTGAGAAAATATTATGTATACTACTATATACCGGGCACCCATGACATCAGGTACCCCCCACTTTTTTCTTTATCTTTCAAGATAAAAATTTAAAATTTGGTTACAGGATATTAGGCATAAAAATATATTTTTTTGACTTAACCAGGTTCAAAAATACACATCCGGTTTAACCGGAAGTACTAGCAACTTTTTTATTTGAAATAGCACCCTATATATTTTTCAATCTTATCCGATAGAGATCTGAATTACATTTATAATGGTTTTTTTCAAAATCAAAACTGAATCAGAAATTACTTTCAAAAATGGATTTGTATGTAATTACAAAGTGGCCATGAAAATCATTATTAATGTTTATAATATTTAATAAATAGCTAGGCATTAGCCAAAAGGTATTTTTAAACATTTTTTACCCAAAACAAATGACTTTTTTGACAACTTAATTAATTTATGGCATTTATTTTTTTTTAATAATTATTTTAAAAAAAACCGGTTAAAACTAACTTTTTTATATGGTACCTTGTACATTTTTTACATGCATTTGGTAAAGCTTTAAATTAGCTTTCCATCACAATTTTAAAATTTTAAATCGGTCCATAAATGGACGACTCTGCAGTTTGAAGTTCGCAATGACACAACGAAGATTTAACATTTGTATCAGTAATTAACAGTATGCTTTGAAATGTCTAAGCAAAGAATGAAATGCCAAATCAAGAACCTCAAACTGCAGTTTCAAGTCCATTTATGGACCAGTTTAAAATCTTAAAATTGCGTTGGAAAGATAATTTAAGGTTCTACCGAAAGCACGTAATAAAATGTAAAAGGGCACCATTTAAAAAAAGTGAGTTTTGACCGCCTATTTTTTTATAAAATATTTATTGAAAAACAAAAAGACATAAATTAATTAAATTGGCAAAAAAGTTATTTGTTTTGAGTGAAGATGTCTAAAAATACTTTCAGTTTAATACCTAGCTATTTACTAGGTATTATAAACTTTAATAACACAACAAGAAATAAAAATAATCAACTACTTAAAACACCTAGAGCGCAGAAAACAATTGGAACAAAATGCTGTACATACTATGCTCCTAGAATATATAATAAATTACCATTAGAAATAATGACATTGAATATTAAAAAATTTAAAACCTCCGTTTATAAATGGATAAAAGACACTCCATACGAAATATTAGATAAATTTATAAATACAGGTTCAATCTAATGATTTAATCTTTTTTAATCTTTGATCATATTGGTGAAATAATTATAACCCTATTTGTTACATTTCCTTCCGACATTTTATTGATTATGCTTGTATTTTGATGCGAATATATTATATTATAGTGTACTCTTACACAGCAATTCTTACATTGTTCACAAATATTTGTTAAAAAAAAAAAAAAAAGTATAATTAGTTACTACCCAGGTGTACTATGTCCATAACCTTAAAGCCATACCGTTTTGTATTGCTTAGTTGTAATTATTAGTTCTTCCTTTCATATGAATTTTCACATATTAATCTAACTATAAATTAGCACTCACGCGCAGTTTTTTAAACTTTTGTGAGGCTTACACTTTTATTGACAGTGAAGATTTATTTATATTTTATTTATAATTGTAATATTTTGTATATATATATATATATATATATATATATATATATATATATATATATATATATATATATATATATATATATATATATATATATATATATATATATATATGTGTGTGTA
Source organism: Rhamnusium bicolor (assembly GCA_029963845.1). Taxonomy (NCBI): domain Eukaryota; kingdom Metazoa; phylum Arthropoda; class Insecta; order Coleoptera; family Cerambycidae; genus Rhamnusium; species Rhamnusium bicolor. Next base: position 201,871 of record JANEYF010004580.1, on the reverse strand, counting down.
TGTAATATTTGTATATCTATTTACATTTGTAATATTTAAATTCTGTAAATCAAATTTTTTTTTAATAAACATTATTATTATTATTATTATAATTCTTATGACCACTTAGTAATCACATACAATTCTATTTTCAAATCATTTCTGATTTAATTTTGATTTTGAAAACACTCTCTATCAGATAACATTAAAAAATATACAGCGTGCTGTTTAAAATAAAAAAGTTACTAGTACTTCCGGTTAACCCAGAACTGTATTTTTGGACCTAGTTAGGAAAAAAAAGAATGTATTTTTATGCCTAATATCCTATACCCAATTTCAAATTTTTATCTTGAAAAATTAATTAAAAAAGGTAGGGGGTACCTCTTGTCATGAGCACCTGGTATATATCCTTATGTAAAATAATCTCCAGTATTTTAGCAAAGTTACTAATTATGGACATAGCACGATAGTTAGGTATATCGTTTAAATCACCGGTTTTAAGAACAGGGCTTAACTTAGCTACTTCCCATATTGTTGGAAAAGTAGATGTTTCTAAAACTAAATTGTGCAGGATACAAAGAGGTAAAGCCAAAGTGCTGAGACAATCTTTCATCAAAAAGCTGGGCACTTTGTCTTTATCTTTGTCAGATGATCTATCAGTTTCTTTTTACGCTATGATAATGTCATTTTCAGATATATGCTTAATGTTTATATTTTGCAAAGCACAAGGTTCTCTTGATGAAGAGTCTAAAGGATTAGATTATAGATTTGATTAGATACACTAGAAAAATATTTGGCAAAAACATTAACTATTTCCTGCGGATTATCGTAAATTAAATAAAGGTGTTTATTTAATAATTTATTCAAACACTAAACTATTTTAACCATAGAACCTTTTACGACTCTTCTACCTGCTGTGTCGACAATTTACGCAGTCCCTTTCACTAAACACCTGTTGTTTCAGAGTGGATTGCCGGCCTTGAATATATTCATTATAAGCATTATTTAATGTCAGCCTATTTTCACTACCAAAGACAATCACCGACACCGCAATATAAGTTCAACAATTTTTACAAATTCCTGTTTTGTCGTGTAGTAGGGATTTTTACCATATTAACATCATAGATACATGGAATCCACGGTTTTGCATATCATTCGAAAGATAGCATCATAGCGGGTCTACAAATAGTCAGCCGTTGTATAAAATTTATCGCTTATAAATAGGAAGTACCTCTGCCTGTTTGAGCTCTTATTATGCATGAGTTGTAAAGAGACATAAGTGATGAACTTTTATACAGCTGCTATGTAAAAGTCATTGGTATAATTTATAAAAGCAAACTGACAAATGTTTTATTTGGATATTTTGAATGTTATTTTTGAAAAATGGAGGTGTCAAATACGATGCTTGCAATTCAATCTATTAACGTTGAGTCAAAGAATTAACAAGATATGCAACCAATCATGGTTCGAGAAGTTAGTAGGTACTGTATTTCGTCGCCAATAGCTTGATGGAATTGTTAGTGTAATGGGAAGATGTGTGTAAGCTGGCTATGTAACACTAAAACTTGATGATAATCCTCAAGCCGTTAGAAAAGAAACATAATACGCACTAAAATATCGACCTACGATAAGTTGCAGTGGGCCGATTCCTAATTTCAAACTTTCCAAGACATAACCACCTTTATATCCTTAAATTAACTCAATGGTACCGTAATATTCTCTGCGTAAATCCACCAGAAGTAAATCCATTATAAGTAAAACTTACTAGTTTCATAAGCAGCAGTTCCATCATTTGTTTTGTAATGTCCTTTACTTCCTCAAAAGTGTTTTTATATACGGTTTTCAGGCAAATTCTACAGATTTCTTCGGTTTCATTATTCATGTTGCTTTTGTGATTGATTAGAAAAATAAACTAACAAAACGTCACGTTAAATGGAAATGAATGAAGCCCTGCCACGAATTTCTTAAGATAATTAGGAATCTCGTGAGCCCTGCGAAGCGGTCATAAAATAGAACATAACCAAATATTCTTAAGGTACCGATGTTCCGATACGACTCAGAGTATCGAGTATCGATATTTCGTATCGATAGGGATTGGATCCCACATCGAAATATTGCAAAAGAATGTACCGATACCACAGTATAACTATGCCGATACTCTAATATCGATACATTCGATATTCGATTCGGTATCTAGAATATAAGTAAATTAAAAAAATGCTCTCATTAGAACAAATATATGTTTCTATTACTACTAAAAATATGAAAACGAAAAAATCAAGTAAAATAAACGAATATAAACATAAACATAACAATAAAATACATCAAAATAAACGAAACAGAAAACAGAACTCAACAATAAATTTTTTGAAAGAGGTCTCCACTGCTTGCAGAAGCCGCTGCTCCGTTATTACTACTATCCAAGATCACAGAATAGAAAAAAGACCCAAGATCACAACCGTAGGTTGAAACTTAACCAACGAGTGTAATTTGTGTATTATAAACGCTAAGCGACGGTTGAAATGTCGTCTAGCCGGTGGTTGACTTAACGGCCAGTTGTGGCTTTAGTTCAACTGTCAACCAGAAGTTTGAATTGTGATTTTGAAGTTATATATTTTATGTGTAGTAGTTTTAAATTATTAGTTGTTAAAATGAATAGGCGACTTTGGGAAGATAGTGATGATAGTGATTTTTCATCTGATGATCATAGAACAGAAAAAAACCCAAGATCACAAATATGCATTCTGTGCCAAGATGCTTTATAAATTTTGATTCTTATTTAAGTCTTGATTGCTACCTATCTATAGTGTCGGTTCTGTGTATAGTGTGGTCATTGAAGGCTAGAGGATACTACACTGACGGTTCAATCCGTGACTACAACTAAAATTATTAGATATAGATGAGGCAATCTAGTGAATTTAATTTGTTATTAAATAAAATCACTACAGAAATAAAATAAATGTATTTAGATTTTATTGTCTTACTTCATGAGTATCGAAGGCATCGATATACACTAAAAAGTATCGATATCAGATGTATTGCTAGCCAAAGTATCGATATTAAATATTGAGTATTGCATAGTAAAGTATGTACATTTCTAAACTTGTCCAAAGAGGAAGAAGAAATAATATGGTTATGTTCCGTAATGTTGATTTCTGAATTCTGATTAGTAATTGATTATTATTGAGAGTGTTATTAATGGAATTTAAAAATCAGTATGGATAATAAAACCAGAAAACTATGTAAACTCTGTCTGAAAATGATATATAGCAATGAGTTTGCCACAATAGGAGATATTACGAGACAAATGTTGGATATACTTATTCTGAACTTGGTAAGTTTGAGAGAATACATTATTCGCCTACATCAATGGAATTATATATGATTTTAGATATTTCGCATTATTTTATATTTATCACATCGAGTACCACATTTCTATAAAATATTTCGATAATTATTTACATTACTGGACTCCTCACCGATTTTTCTATTTTTTTTTTTTCACAGTAATTTGAGCTCATAGAACACGATTTTGCAAATTTTTCGTTGGAAATTAAGTTTTTCCGAAAAAAAAAAAAAATTTAAACATATTCCATCACTTTGTATAGCACACTTAATTCACATATGGTCCAAATTTCTTCCTTAACATATTACAACTACGGTTGAGTACGATTTATACCCAAATATGTGTGGCTTTGTGGTTCAATGGTAAGGACACTAGCCTCTCAGACTGGAGTCCAGGGTTTTATCCTCGGTCGAGGAGCTAGGATTTTTTCTAATTCAGAAATTAATCCGAGTATACTCGAACATTGGGTGTGTGTCCATTATCTATAAATATGTAGCCCTCCCCCACACAAGGTACCTTGAGATACCTTAAGGGATACAGGGGTTGTATTAACTGTGGTGTTTAATTTAAATAAAAAATAAAAAAACTAATTTCCTTTTTAAAAACCACAAATTGTTTGTATTAAGTCACATAAAATGAATAAACTGTCAACAATATGCACATGCACCTGCACACAAGTGTGAACTTAGCAACGTGCGTCTGCTCCACACACACACCACAGCAACGGAAATAAGTTTTGAGAAACATATTATAAAAGTATGTTTTGAAAAATGGAAACAATTAGGTAGGTACCTAAAAGTAAATGAAAACAATAAGTTTACAATTTACCAATAACATTGGAATTTAATTGTTTCTTCGATGAAGAACGCAATAGTGTCGTATTATTAAAACACTTTGATAATAATGAACCGATCATGAGACACTAGCAACGTTCAACCTCTCAACAACACATATGAACTTTTCCACAAACAAAAAAAAATTAGTCGCAAATTATTTTCTCGAAATTTACGGATTGTTGATCTCATTTGATATAAGGATCTTCCTTGTATCCCTTTACAACCCGTATAAGGTAAAAATGCCATAATAAATCTGTAGCAGAGTCTGTATAGCCTATAAATTTAAATTGTATGTAACATTTTGAAAATTCATAAATTTGTGTGTCATATTTGTGAAAATGTTTACTTTGTCAAAACGATATGATATGTTCTCACAATTTATAAAAAATAACAAGAACGCTTCCACAGGTAACATTTTATTTGGTGTAGTAAGTATAATAGTAGTTAACAATTCTTACGTAGTTTGCTTTTTAACTTTATTAAATTATTCTGTAAGGCATAAGTGTCAAATTAATAATTGTTTTTCATTCATGGCTAACTTGATAAGCATGCACTTACTAATGGTATAAAATCTGCAATAAATAAAAAACAGTAAAAGATAAGATACAACATATACATATGTTAAAATCACAAAAAAACACATTTCAAAAATGTAAAAGATATAGGGTATTCCATTTTAAAAAAATGCAAGTTTGGTTTGTCCCGCTTTTATGAGACAACCTGTGTGTTCTTTACAGGGTGTTTAAGAGAGCTCATTTGATTCACTACAACCTTTACCTGAATTTTTTTTTTCTAACTCGAAAAATAAACAAAAAAAAAAAAAAGGGGGGGGGGGGGGAAGGAAAAAAAAAAAAAAAAAAAAAAAAAAAAAAAAAAAAAAAAAAAAAAAAAAAAAAAAAAAAAAAAAAAAAAAAAAACGGGGGGGGGGGGGGGGGGGGGAGGTTTTTTTTTTTTTTTAAAAAAAAAAAAAAAAGGGGAGATTTTGAAAAAAAAAAAAATTAAAAAAAAAAAAAAAAAAAAAAAAAAAAAAAAAAAAAAATTTTTTTTTTTTTTTGGTCCCCCCCCGAAAGGGAAAAAAAAAAAAAAAAATTTTTTTTTTTTTTTTTTGCCCACCAAAAAAACCCCCCCCCCCCCAAACCGGGGGGGGGGGGGGGGGGGGGGGGGGGGGGGGCCCCCCCCCCCCCCCCCCCAGGGGGGGGGGGAAACGCTTTTCGGTTGCGACGTAACAGTAGGGTATATATACCGGCCCTCTCCTCCGTCCTTGATCACATACGTATACGGGCATATGTTTCAAGGTCTTTGCGCCGCGGATTGAATGTCTATGACACACGTGTACGCGCGCCTTTGTCAAGGTCGTTGTTTTCTATTCCTCCGACCTCGATCGTACACGTATTAAGGTCGCAGCGTCTCATGCTACCACTCTTAACATGTGGATTTGAAGGATAAGAAAAAATATGTGTGTATTCGTGAATGGTGGGGTTTCGTGACGTAACTATGTGTTTGTAATAAATGGAGACGAAGTTGCGATGTAAAATCATATTTGTTTCGAATCGTCTACAGTTAATAGGTTTTGTGAGCATAGTGTTGTGATCTGAATATTTCTAAGTGAGCATTATTATATATTTTGTTGCAATTCTTTCACTTTATACAAAACTGTTTAATTAGACATGGCTGCAATTTCTGATATTGATTTATTAGCAATTAATGAACTTATCAATCAAGATACTTATCAGATTGTGGAACAGAGACCGATTTCTTCATTAATTATAAATAAGGCTTACCTAATAAAAAACATATCTCAGGTCAATACGCGGTTTGGAAAATCGCTCTTGGTAAATTTGTTTGATGAGAGTACAATTACACCGTTTAAATCATTTTTGCCAAAAAGAGTTGCAGAGGTTCTAAAGCCGGATATTATTGATAAAATAAATTCAGTAAAAGACAGATACACTTTGACTTATTTAGGTGAGCGCACTCCCATTTATCCAGGTGCAAAATCGAGTTCTTTATTAAAATTCTCTATTTTTGAATAATTTTTGTTATTTCGTAACAAAGAAAATAAATAAATTTATCATCATTTAGGATTATTTTAAAGTAGTAACTAGTTAGTAATTAGAATAGAGTGAAAGAAAGTTTATCATAAAACATAATGCTATTAGATCACTCATTAGCTCATATCAGCCAAATAAGTCAAAATTTACTTTAACAATTCTACGGTAATAGCATCCATGTAAGTCATTTAATAATATTTTATTTAAAATCAAAATTTTTACATCTAATTATTTAATTTCCAGACAAGTAGCAAATATGTGGATGTGTTATTCAGCTGAAGGATGGGTAAAAGCAGAAAATATTGGTACATCTATTCAAAGGTTGTGTTCTCAGTTAAGCGATCTAAGTATGGAATCGCTACATGCCGCAAATTATGATCTAAACTATTGTTTCGATAATGATGAAGTTCAACGTCTTATGGATGATTCTGAAAAATACAACTTGGGTGCAAACACATGTAAAAAATATATTAGAGGCATTTTAAATTTAGATGAATTTTGTGAAGAAATGGTTCAATTGGATTTGAAACGTTATCTGTATGAAATAGACAATTATTTGCCAAAGGAAATTATTGAAAAATACCATCTAGAAGAACAATCTGAAGATGATGAAAACACAGTCAATTAATTTGCATATATTCATATTTTCACTGAAATGTATTATTAGAATGTGTTTATAATAAAACATTGTGTATATTCTTATTTTCACTGAAATGTATCATTAGAATGTGTTTATAATAAAACATTGTGTATATTCTTATTTTCACTGCAAATGTATTATTAGAAAATATTTATAATAAAAAAAATGAAATATGTGTGTATGTTTTTTTATTTTCTCTAGTTGCAGGTTAAAATCAAATAAATAAAACACTTGTTTATAGATTACATATATTTTTTTTATTACATATTTGCTCAAATTACAAAATAATTATTACAATTAAGCATTAAATAAACATATTAATACAATAATTTTATATTTAAATATACAATACATTTATTAAGAAATTGATCATTTAGTAGAGCATTGTGATCATAGGAGATGTTTTACTTGGAGCCAACAAAACCATTTTGAACAGAACCATCTAAGGCGCTGTAACTTAAGTATGCATCATGAAGTATAAGGGCATATACTCGAGTTTGTTCTGGAAACTTTGTTTTCCTGGTTTCAAATTCTATTTTTATGTCAACAGTTGATGATTTCATGGCATCCGGTTGGTGTGAGCAATCAAGGACAAACAGCGGATTTTTTCTGAATTCTCCAAGATCCATCATCGGTTCACCCATATCTTTGTCATAATAACTACGCTGGAAGCTTTCATAGGCATAATAAGCGGCAGAATCCAGTTTCTTATCGAAATCTAAATTCCAACGTTCATATGGGAACACTTCAGAGTTTAAATATAAACGAATATTGTTAATATCTGCATGTATAAACTGTGTGATATTCTTTGTTCTGTCATTGGAATAATTATTGTTTTGAAAACCTATAATGATATAGCGTGGCCTCTCGAGACTGCTAGTGGTTTTAACAGCCCATATATCTGAGGCTGTATCACGCAAACTAGGTAACTCATAAAGATCCCACATGCGGTATGCCATTTTAACTTTAGCATTGTAAGCACTCTTATTAATTCGATTCAATAGTTTAAGCTTTTGACGATCTTCAGGTACAATATGTCTTATCTTCCATTCAATCTTGTTAATTTCCAATTCAGCATCCACCTCCCCTATGTATGAGTCTTTAAATGTGCGAGCTATTATTAAAATTAGCTCCTGCTTTGTATTCAAAATACCTTTAGTGTAATCTTCAGCAAAACCCATAAGGTATTTAAGGGGCAGTTTACCACTAAACACGTGACTGACAGTGTCTAAAATATCTTGCTTTTTTTGAGTTAGACCCCAACCTGAAGTTACTAGCAAGCGTGCGTGTGTTTGACCATATGAAACCATACTTTTCATCGTGGTAGTAATACCTGGTTTTCGAACTACAGCCACTTGTTCACCGCCCATCTCTAGACGTATTTCTTCAAATAGAAATGCTAGTGCATTATTGGATAGATAACATTGTTTAGTAGCATCGCTAGGTGTAAATTTTCCTTCTATGTATATGTAACTTTCTGCGATGTCAAGTATCAGATCTTGAAAATTAATTGGAATTCGTATTTCATCCGAATTTCTGTAATATGGCGAGCCATAAGGTTTATATGTATGTTCGTGTAGACTAATTAGTGAATGGTCAAATACTGGCTCGTCAAACACTTCAAGTTTATCGCTAGTTGCAATAACCACCATCGTTATTTTTAATTTTTTCTCAATTTCAATCCAATAGATTTGAGAAAGTTACGATCTCTGGCTGACAATCTATGTCTTAACTGTTTAAGGTGTGCACGTTGAATGAATCTACTTCCACATGCGTTCTTCTTTTTATCGACATTATTATCGAGTATATTATATTGGTGGTTTACCTGTCGCTGTCGATTATTATATCTGAAACCCATTTGAGTGGTTGTGATGTTAAAACTTCTTCAATTCTAACTTTACAATAATTTTTTCTCCTCGAAAATCGATTAAATCACCGTTGTCATCCAATATGCGTAGAGTAATGTTGTCGATAAACTGACGTCCTTCAGGTCTAACAGGTAAATATATGATATTAGCAGGCTCCCTGGTAAGTTTGTAACCTGGTTCTACATCAATGTCAAACTCAAAGATTGTGTGTGATTCATCGGTATTCAAATATGCTCCAGAAATAATGTTGCAATCTATACGTATCATTCTTACTTTCATAATATCAACTGGAAGTGTTGATTCGTAAACTCTATTTGGATATAAACGTATTGCTTCAAATCCTAGTAGGCTACCAATCGAGTTTGGTTGCGTAAAGTCTATTTCATACTTTGACCAAATCTGACATTTTAATGTGTTGTTGTTTGCCCGTATCGAGAGTGTTTTTTCGAAATCTTTTTCATCAACATTCATAGCTTTCAATATTGCTCGATAGATTTCATTAATTTCATAAGCTCCTAGAGGTATGTGAATATTTGTTGTGGATGCAGCCTTCGCATTAATTTTATAGCAAAAATTGTTATTACTTTCATCCACATTAAATATAGAATTGTAAGAGTAGAACCCTATTAAACCTAACCCATAACGACTGGCTGTATCTAGTTGAATGGGTGGATAAAAGTCTGTACTAAGCACGCTTGAGCGGCTCGTTACTGTGAAGGTGTGCGACATGACTGATTTATTTAGAGCGTGTTCTGTTGCTTTATTGCGTGTTGCAACAGCGGTGTTGTAATCTTCTCTTCTTTGCTGGCGATGGTGACATGTTTATCTCATTATTGTTTGAGACGTTTATGTCATTTAATTTACAGTAGCAGCAAAATATTCTTCGAGGTGGTGGACCGTCATTTTCATCAACAATAGTGGTTTGACCATCATCAGAGAAATGATCTTGACAATACTGATATTTTAATATGTCAATATCATTTTGAAGGTGTGTTGGTAACTTATCCCATACTAACGCAATTTCGTTTGATGCGCATGCAATCATAACTTCCTTCGGCATATCTGCAAGTTGATATTTGCTCATTTTCCTCAGACTGCGAAGTCTAGAAAATGCAATTAGTGAATGTCCCATTCTTTTAATGTTTTCTCTGTCAATCGCTGGTGTGATAGATGTTTGCTCCATAGTGTCACTTTTTCGTTCTTGAAGATAGAAACTTTAAGCACAAATGTCCACACCACACTGTATTAAATTTTTGCTGACGCTTGTAATTATAGCAGATTTTATCAATTTTCTTTGAACCGGTGTGGAAATATCGAACTAATTCTATGGGTGGGGGCAAATCACCAAAACTATCAAAATATGTGACTAAACCACCACGTTTCTTATATGCCACCCAATGCGTCCCAGGACCGTCCACATGATCTAAATTGATGATTGCGGCTTCATTATAATGCGCGCCTGAATTTGGAAGAATATTTCGCATAAATACACCTCGAAAATAAGGTATCTTCATCCTCTTAGCATAATATCTGAGATCAATGTCGGTTAGAGCTCTCTGGGGCAGGGTGTCTAATAGTTTTTTGAATTTTGCGGTTTTAGGTAAAGCCCCAACCCTTTACGATATGGTTTCAAATGCAACCCTTTACCGCTTTTTCCCATGGCGATCGCCTCCATATGTCTGTTGTGGCGATTTGCTTCAGCTATCCCTTGTCGGCTCGTTTTCACAAGATTCACTGCTTTAGCAATACCCGATGCGCCTCCAGCTAAAGCACCCAATGCAGATAAGCCAGCAAAAATAGGTATTAAAGGTAGAATTCCTCCAACTTTCGGTATCGGAATTATGCGAGGTGTTCGAATTTTTCGTTTTCCACCTGCTGCTTTTATGTGATGTCGCGCAGCTTGAAGCGCAATGTGCATAGCTTTCTTTGTATCTTTTACAACATTTCTTTTACCGCCAGCTTTCCGTAATACATCGCGCACCTTGCGAACTATTCCCCCACCGAAAGCTATTTTTCTAACCTCCTTCTTGCCGTTCTTCTTCTTCTTCTTCTTCTTTTAGAATATTCTTTCTCTTTGAAATATTAGGTAATGTTGACTTACATCCCATACCAAGATGTCGTTTTCCTTTCATTATGTTCGTAACTAACCAAGCGGCTGCTTTTTCTCCAATCGTGGCGTCTTTGGATTTAACTCGTTTCCAAGCTGCCTGTTCAAGTTGATAGTCTGCTTTGTGTCTGGCTGCTATATCTTTCTGTGTGTATGCAATATCGTGTTCCTTGCACGCTATATCAAGCTGATTTTTTCCGATATCACCATGTTTGAGTCTCCTTTCTAACTTGGTACCGGGCCCGCAATACTGATAACCTCCCGGTAAATGCAATTCAAATGGAAGCTTGTCAATCAGGGAATTAATTATACCCCCACCAATCTTTTTGTCGCGTTGATGTCTTTGATGTGTGTGTTGTGTGGTGATCAACATTTAAATAAGCCTTGTAAAACATACATCTATTTATATAGTCTTCAACCGCGATACAATGCGCATTGTCAAGCAGAAAGAAAAATTTATTGTGGATAATTTAGATGAGAAAGTGGGATTTGGGTATGGCGATGTAAATAAACGTCATGGACCGCTACTACCATCAACTGTACGATCTATTATAATCGGTCCGTCAAATTGCGGAAAGACAAATGTAATGATTTCTCTACTTACCCACCCTCTTGGACTACGTTTTTTGAATGTATATCTATATTCAAAATCACTAAATCAACCCAAGTATGAGTACTTACAGAACGTATTAACACCGATTAAGGGATTAGGGTTTTATACCTTTAGTAATAATGCACAAATAGTTGAACCATCCGAAGCCCAGCCTGAGTCAATATTTATATTTGATGATGTAATATGTGAGAAGCAGGATGTTATAAGATCATATTTTAGTATGGGGCGTCATAGAAATGTGGATTGTTTTTATCTCGCTCAAACATATTCACGCACACCGAAGCAACTCATAAGGGACAATAGTAATTTCATAGTTATGTTTAAACAGGACGACATGAATTCGCACCACGTATTTTCCGATCACGTGTCACCCGATGTAACATTTAAACAATTTCAAGAAATGTGTGTAGAGTGTTGGAAAGATAAATATGGATTTCTGGTAATAGATAAGGATAGAGAAATACGTGAGGGTCGATATAGAAAAGGTTTTGATAGCTTTATATATCCTTGATGTATTTTAATTAAAACTTCAATCGGTCTATAGACATCATCATAGACACTTCGATAACAGAGTTATATAATAATTAAAAATGAATACCATCAAAGAGGGTAAAACCAACATTGATGCTGTGAATGAAATATGTCTGAAACGTAAGCTGATAGAAGCGACAGATGCGGTACGCAAGAAATTCAACTCAATTAAAAGTAGACATGCGGAGAACCAATTATCACTTGAGAAGATGTATGAACCTATAACAAAACCTTTAAAAGTTATATCCTCAGCGACAGATGTAAAATCACAAATTCAACCGCTACAAACAAAAACCTCGATTCAAAGGAGACATTCAAGAGAATCATCTGACATGGATACTTCTTTTAAAACCACACCTGATAGAAGCAAGAATGATGGTGAATATGATACACTACAAACGTCAATAATGGAAACACCTCCACCATCAATATTCGCCACCCCAAGTTCGGAAATTTCATTTACAGGTGAAGTACATGACATAGTCAGTAGGCACATAGGAAATTTAAAGTCGGGTGATTTTCATTATGATACCATATACGGTGTACGAGTAGATCCAAATAATGACGTCCTATTGATGGGTAATGCAGAAGTACGATTTTCTAATGGAAATATTGCACTGTCGCGTGGTAAAAAAAAACTTGGAGTGTATCCAGGCAGTGCAGAGTTATATGATATAATGTTTCTGAGATATCCACCGATTTTAAATAGCGGTGTGAATGTTAATCGCAATGAAGAGTTGAAGATTTATGGTAAAATATTAACAAAGACTAACGCAGCATTCAAGAATTATAAGCCTGATAATGGGTTGAACACATCTAAATGGAAGAAATTCCACAAAATTATAAAACCTTTGGTAACCTCTACAATGGTGACTAGATCGAAAAGTGGTTTAGGATTACATCATAAAATACCTACCCAGAAGATGTACACTGATAAAGATGTGGACTATGTATATTGGAATAAACCGAAAGAATTGGTGGACCGTCTGCGTTTGTTATGGGCCTCAAAAATGGCTGGTAACAATAATGTTAACAACGAAATATTAAGTTTAATCAATGAGATGAGAGAAGAAAAAATTGTGTATTAAAACTTATATTCCAAAGAGAAAAACGTATATTCATACTGATATAATTTCTTATATATTATATCACCCAGTATGTATAATAGGTGCAAATGTGTCTAAAACGAGTTAGATGTATTCAGAAATGGCTACTGTAAACACCATCGACAAGTTTGGTCGTAGAAAAAGCGGTAGTAAATCAATGCTTTTACGTGGGCCACCAGGTATCGGATTCAAGCTCACCAGTGATAAGCATTTTGATATTCAGAATAAACGTTTAAAGAATATTGGCTACCCGATAGACGAGAGAGACGCAGTGACATGCGATTATGTACATCAGTATATTGGTAAAAGCATACAAGAAGCGTCTAAAATAATTCTAGACACATTTCACAAATCTATGGTTGAGTACAATAAAAAAAATGAAGAGTTCAACACAACGTATGCGAATCAATTGATTGATGACATTCGACGTTATATTGAAAAAGAAATTTCTATCATCAAAAACATACTTAAAGAAAATCAAGATACTTTAACTGCTAGAGTAGCTAAAATAGATCAGACAGTCGCAGAATTTCATTCAGAGAACACGTCATCCGGCAGATTAGCGTTTCCTCCTGAATGGGATGACGCAGTATATATGTAGCGAAAAGAATACCTATATGCACGATGGCGTTTAATAATTGCAAACAACAAGTTGTTAACGAATTGCACAAATCTTGTAGGCGAAATTTCCCTAGAAGAAGAACTATAATTAAAGGGTTTGGTGATTTATGGCAGATTGACTTGGCTGAAATGCAGCAGTTCGCAAGGAATAATGCTGGTCACAGATATATTCTTTTCGTAATCGACTGTTATTCGAAATACATTTGGACTCGGCCTATTGTAAACAAAACAGGAGCTGTGGTTGCTAAAGCTATGAAAAGTGTTATAAAAGAAGCAAAATATTCACCTAAAAATATACAGAGTGATCACGGAACTGAGTTCTACAACAGAAATTTTACTGCGATAATGAAGGAAAACAATATCAAACATTACTCCACGTTTAGCACTAAAAAAGCTGCGATTGTGGAACGTGTAATACGTACATTAAAAAATTGGTTGTATCAAGAATTCTCACTGAGAGGTAAATATAGATGGATTGACATTCTACAGAAAATAACAGAACGTTATAATAAAAAAATCCACAGAATAACTAAAATGAGACCAATTGATATTACACCAAATACATCTTTAAATGTATATAATCATGCTAAAATTGCTTTAAAACCTAAATTTCACATTGGTGATGTTGTGAGAATAAGCAAATTTAAAAGCGTGTTTTCTAAAGGTTTTACACCCAACTTTTCAACAGAGTTGTTTAAAATCGTAAAAATAAACATAACAAACCCCAGGACATATTTACTTCAAGATATGATGGGTAAGCCGATCAAAGGGTGTTTTTATGAAATGGAACTGCAAAAAACTAAATATCCAGATGTTTATTTGGTGGAGAGTATTTTAAGGAAGAGAGGAAATAAAATGTACGTGAAATGGCTCGGACTTCCCAAAGAATATAATTCCTGGATTAATAAAACAGATATTTTATAAATATTGCATATTACTACTATGTTTTAAGTAGAATTGTAAAAAAAATGTGTATTGTTAAATCGAATGGTGCTTCTATTTGTGTGTCAGAAATAAACACAAAATTATTTATTTCTTCTTAGAACATAGCTCATTTAGATGTAATCAATATCTTATTCATAGCTTTCATGTTATTTTAATTTGTAGACTACAATAATGTTTATTTGTAATATATTATATTTTAGATAAAATATTTACAATAATAATTAATGTCGGTATTTGTAGGTTTAGAAAGAAAATAAATAATATTCACACGTATTGTTTAATAAATATCGAAAAGCAATAGGACCTAGTAAAAGGGTGTAAAACTTCTAATTTTTAAACTTTAACGGTAAAGCTTTCATTGCAATCGACCGTTAGTAAAGGATGTTTACCTAATAAAAGTTGCTTTTACACCTGTTTTATTACCCTTTGTGAACAAATCTCACATCTCTAATGGAATATTTTTATTACACCTTTATTAATAAATTTAGGTTACACTAATTTATAGTAATATTTTATTCCACACTTTTTATATTATTTTTTTAATTTTAGACTATAAGAATTATTTTTATACTTTATTATATTTTAGATAAAATGTTTACAATTAAGAAAGTAAATAAATAATTATGAAGAAGTATTTGTATCATTTATATAATAAAACACATCAAAAAAAAAATAAGAAGCATACAATTAAGAAAAAATTTTTTTATTACTTATAAAATAAATATATATATATATATATATATATATATATATATATATATATATATATATATATATATATATATATATATATATATATAATATATAATAATAAAAAAAAAAAGAAACACAAAAAAGAAAATACAAAAATTATAACTAGACATTAATACTAATATAAAACTTATAAAAGAAACACAAAACAAAAAACGAAACACAAAAAGAAAATACAAAAATTATAACTAGACATTAATACTAATATAAAACTTATAAAAGAAACACAAAAAATAAAAATTATAAACTAGATGCTAATAATATAAAATAAATACAAAAAATACAACACACAACATAACTAATAACTAATAAATACAAAATAAATACAAAAAATACACAACACAAAAATAACTAATAAATAAAAAAAATTAATGTTTATCATTATGAGTCTTTGGAGTTGGAGTACATACGAAGCACGCATCGACGATGCCAACAACGACAAGATTGGCTTGACATACCCCACATGTTATTACAGGTACATCAAACCAATGCGTTGTTTGATGGATGCTGCCGTGTTTGTGTACGGCGCGATCCCCAATTAATCTTGAATAGGGAACGTAGCAACGCGTACACAAATACACGCAGCCACCGTCGATGGTTTCGACGAACACAAACGCCGCGGTCGCACAAACTATTTCCGTGGATCCGGTTTCAACCTCGGTGATGCGGCGGGCCATCTCCATATGGTCCTCGGTTTCTGCGTCCACGGCGTCAGTCACGACCCCCTCGTCAATGTCGTCGTCGTCCTCCACTCCAAGCTCAGGTTGCTCATCATCTATAAATAAATAAATAAGTAAATAATATATAAATACACATTTATTGCATGCATTTTTTAGACAAAAAAAAAATTACAAACAAAGGTGAAAGATTCTGCAGAGTGTATTCTCACTTACACATAAATGAATATAAGTAATAATTATATCATAATATTACCTGGAACATCATCTCCTTCAAACACATCTCCTTCAAACACATCACCACCACCCTCCACCTCATCATCATCAAGTAAAAATCTCGCGTTATTAACATCATCCCACGCCAAACCCCTCAAACGTTCCATGTTTCCAGCCATTTTCTACTATATTTTTCTATATTCGTATTCGTATACACTGTAAATGAAACTGATGTAATTCTAGCAATATGCACACATATTTATAGTGATGAAGGAGGTCCAGAGCAGTCTCCCACCATTCTCTTGAAGGCCGTCCTGTTATACGTTGAAGGACAATGTCTTACATATGTATAAAAGCAGTATATGAATACACATAAATAAATATATTTCACAAGTTGTTCACAGTGTTCATTACAATGGTTTTTCCAAAAGAGTGGGATAGTAAACCAAAAATTTTATCTTATCCATATCGAGTTAATAATCTAAAAAGATGTTATTGTAGTTATGCACTTCATATAAATCCACGCACTGGTTTGTGTGCTAATTGTGATAGGGAAAATCCCATCATTTTCGAAGATATGACAGCGATACCTTCTAGTATAGTAGGTTTAAAATGTAAAAAGTGCCCGCGTGTGTTGAAACATACAAATATTGGAATTTGTAGAGATGTTTGCGATATTTGTATGAAAGATAGATTTTTGAAACAAAAATGTTTAGTTTGTAAGATATATTTCAATGATGTTTGGAATAACTTGTGCCGGAGGTGCAGGTTTGGTAGCATTTTATGTCATAAAATTGGTTATTTCTTTCTTAATAAGAAAAAACACATGGAATTTTGTTGGTGTCTAACACATGAGGAACAAATCAAACGAGCGTCAACTATGGTAAATGGAACATCTGGGCCAAACTCATCGCAATCTGATAGTGAATAGTGTTTTTTTATTGATATCGCATATTTTAATGTACTATTGTTTCAATAAAATATTAATATTAACAAATTTTGTTATTCTTAATTGAAATTTTAATGTAACTTTTTTTAATTAAATTCTATATAAAACCAAAATGTCTAATGTATGAAATTTCTATTAGTTTCACATTTTATTTACATAATATATAAGTAAAAATGTTTATAAATAAACTTTATTAATACAAATACTATTTAACATATTTGTTAATATGTCATATATTTTTTTGTATAGTAATGATGGAAATCTCATGTTTTTTAACATATGTTTGTGTACTATTGTTTTCAATAAAAATATTGGTATTAACACGTTTTAATTCTGTATTGTTTTCAATAAAACATTAATATTAACAAAACAAAAATTTAATATTCTTAATTGAAATTTTGATTTAACTTTTTTTTAATTAAATTCTATTTAAAATCAACGTTTATTGTGACTGAAATTCTATTAGTTTAAAATTTATTTACATAATATATATAAGTAAATTGATTATAAATAAAGTGTATTAATACAAATACCATTTAACATGTGTGTTAATTATGATATGTATATATATTTGTAGAGATGTTTACATTAAATGTAATTATATATTTACACATGTTTTTCATTCTTAATTTAAAATTATCTTTTTTTAAAATCACATTTAAAATCAAACAAATAATTTGAATTAATTTTTTTTATTAAATTTTTTTTTACATAATATATATGTACACATATATATATATATAATATATAATATATATATATATATATAATAATATATATATATATATATATATATATATATATATAATTTATTCGGTGGAATCCACGCCATCTTCGCATTCATTTTCGCCCTCATTTTCACCCTGTGACGTCCAGTGGCTTTGGTCTGGGGTTGCTTCCACCGACGCACCATCATCAAAGTGCTCGTCCACGTCATCTAAATGCACTGTAGACACAGACCATGCCGAAGGAGATGGCGCCCGATCTGTGGAACTGTCTGGTTCATCTTCATCGAAATTAATCATTTCGGGCGACCAGCTCCTATAGAAAACATCCCCGACGCTGTCTGCAGGCCCATCATCCATCTCTATATTATCCTCATCAAAATAATACTGTGGTGATTCTTCGTTTGTGGTACTATCCGCTTCCATAATTATCTTCTTGTGAAATGCCGGTTAATATTGTGGTTGATTATTTATAAGAAGTCACAATATTTTTGACCTTGTAATCTAAGACGTTTGGTTAGCTACGATTGCATATTACAAATTTACCCACTAGTTGGCGTCGGGGTAGTAAGTGGGGGTAGCTGTGAAAGCTAGAGAGTTTAAAAAGCGCATAACAGTCACTTCTTGTGAAGCTTCCCAGTGTGTCAGTCGTGTTTTATCTATCTTCAAACTTTTAAAATTTTCAAACCGAATTAAAACTTTAAATTTTTTTTTCATAATGAGTGACAAATTATTCGCTTTGTTGGAATTATCTGGAGAAGTGCGAGACGCTCTAGCATCACCTATTGCGGATCGGGTTGTGGAACTTCCACTTCTTAAGTGGGATTCTACTACTGATAGAAATGTGGGTGATGTGGAAACGTTAAGTGTGAATCCCGCGACCGATGACGATATGGCAATATTATGTATTAACGAAGCGAATGATGATTTTTGGAACAAAATAGATTTCGATTTGTTAATACATAATAGTGAACAACAAAGTGGCGGCGTAACTTTTGGAGTTGCGGCGTCGAGTTCCAAGGCTGACGTCGTGGAACCCGAGGCCAATGTTTCACTAGGTACGCCGCAAATACAGTTAGAAACCGCGGCCGAACAAGTGGTGAGTGTGGCTCAAACCCATGAGATGCAATTACCGTCTCGGGAAGTTATTTACGAGACCGTTACACCTGTAAGTACGCCGACAAAAGCACCTTTAAGCCCAATAATAACCCCTGTGAAACGGAGGAATAACAACATCCTTGAGGGGTTATTGCAAAAGGGTGAAAACGGTGCTTTTGTGAAAACAATAAAAAATAAAGGTTGTACAAAAAGGAAACGCTCCACCCCTGCTGGCGAAAATAAAAAACCACGTGCGGCAACAAACAAAAAGTCGCGCGTGGTGAATATATCAGCTACACCGTCGAGTAGTGGGGTTAAAAAACCCATACGCTCAACTACTAGCTCGACGGTGGTCAAATCTTCTTCGCAAATCGCGACAGGGGCTGGACCGTCAAATAATTTTCCGGAACGGCGAATTTCATCCTGTGTGAGTGAACTTCAACTATCTCAAGACCATCAAAAGGATATATTGAGCGATGTTCTTTTGATGATTAACGGATTTGAGATGAGGAAAGCTCGTCTTATGAATGATGTTCAAAAAAGTGACGAACGGCGTCGCGAATTAACACAAATTTGCGATTCTAACGTCACTAAAAGACGGCGATTAGTGGATTTACTCGAACAACATGACAACGTTGCTCGAGTAGATGAACAAAACCTGGAAGATTTTAACTCGTCCGATACTAATAACCGTCTTGAATTGGACAAAATTACTAAGAGGATTGAGTCCATTCGCCAGTTGCTCGGGGGATAATTCCAACATCGCGACCTATTAATATTTTTTTTTACACACTGGTTTGCTGATGTATGTATATACTATTTTTTCTTTTTTTTGTAATTAATATATTGAATGTAATCTTTTTTTTTTGGTATTGTTCTTTCTGTTGCAGTTTTGCACATATTCAATTTTTTTATATATAATTTGCATATACATGTTTAATTGTTCCTTTTTTTTTTGCAAAATTTTGCATGTTATACTTTTTCCTAAATTGTAGAATATATGTTTAATTGTTCCGTTACATTTTATGTATTGTTTCAACCAAATTTTTCACACAGATTGTGTGTTTTTGTAAATTGTAGAATATGCGTTTAATTGCATATTTTCTACCTTGTTTTTATTGCAGTTTTGCACAAACTTGTGTTTTTTTTTGTAGAATATACGATTTATTATATCTTCATCTGTTTATATTGGAATTTTTGTATACATTGTAAAAATTTTAATCATAATTGTATATTATTGCAATTTTGCATAAATTGTGTGTTTTTGTAGAATATGTATTTTATTATTACGTTTTGATTGTAAATGGATTTTGAATAAGTTGTAAAATCTTGCAAGCAAAATATTTTATTGTAATATATGATTAAAAAAAAATGAGTGTGTTATTATTTTAAAATGAATAAGGTGTACTTAAATAAAGTAAAACAGTAAAAAATGAATAAGATTTTCTTAAATAAAGTAAATCAGTGACATTAAAAGTGTAAACACATAAAATTACATGATAATATAAAAGAATTGAAAAAGGGTAAAGTATATGTTTCATTTTATTTAAAGAATGATGAGCATATTTTTAATAGTTTTACAATTGGTTCTATTCAGATATTTTCAAGTACAATTTTAAAAGTGTAAACACATAGAGTTAAAAGCTAATAAAAGAATTGAGAAAAAATAAAGGTAAGTAAACGTTTTATTTTACATTATATTTAAAGAATTTTGACCCTATTTTAAAACCTTTACAATTACTTTTATTAAGATATTTTCAAGTAACAAAAAATATATAGATTTATTCTTCAGGTATAAGTTGAAGGGCAAATAACTTTCTAGTTTACGGATATTACACTGTAAAAGCTTAGATGGGTTTTTTTGTTGATGGGGTTGTAAATTTATACTTTACGTTCAATGTTTTCTATTTGAAGGGCAATAAGTTTTGATTTAAAGATTTAAATAAAACAATCATGATTAACTGAAAAAATAAAATAGAACATAGTGTCTAGATAAAAAACGATTGTAATTATTTAACTTGTGACTTATGAGAGTTGATAAAAGATAATTTGATTTAAAAATTTATTATTAATCACTTCCTACACAATTTATTAATTGTAGATGAAACGAAAAAATACTTTTGAACAAAAAACAATCACATAAATCCAAAAATTTTTTACAAGTAAGTACACTTTTACAAGTGCACTTTTAACAAGACAAAAAAAATTTTCATATCATTGTTTAGTGTAAGGCTACTAGATTGTAAATTAATAATATTAAGTTTGACTTAGATTGAAGAAGGTATTTTGTACGCAGAATATTTCACTGTCGTAGATTTTTCTATTTTAACTTAGATTGCACTATGTAAGCATAGTGCACAATTTGAATGTCCAAGAAGTAGATTACTACACAATATGAGGTATTGTAAAAGATAAATGATTCATACAGTACACTGCTGAAGATTTTTCTTAAATTCTTCTACTCTGACATAGATGGCAGCACATTCTTTTTCACCCACCAATTAGTCTAGAATTTATTATCCTCAAAATATTTTACTTATTGATTTAACATAAAACGTTTAGCGCGTATTATGTGTAAGTAAAATATTTTATAATTAAAATAAGTAACAATGTAAATATATTCATGTATCCGCTTGACACGTTCTACCGGAAGTATGTTATATTGATATTTCGGATAACACAAAATTTAAGAGAGCGAGTGGTATCGACATGCGTTGAAGCGTCAATCTTTGACGTGGAAATTGCCGTGTCGATACCGCCGCGCTCCTGGGAATAGCATGGATGGTGGTGGTCTATTCCCAGCTTTTTTTTCATTTTTGACCTCATTTGACCTTTTGACCGATATTTTACCAGGGTTTTTTTTTTATTTAAAACAATTATTTCCCCTTTTTATATATTTTTCATTTCCATTTTTAATTAAAACTACCATTTCCAATACATATTTCTGTTATGAAGTAGTTTTTATCTAGGATGCGTACATGACGCGCCCTCTCTGTTCCTATATCAATATTAGGGTGTGTCTATACCTTAGATTAGGAAAGATTCCTAATCTAAGGTCTATACAGAGAAACTGATATCTACAGGTATACAACCAACAAAACAACAACTATATGCTTATTAATATATATTCAAACGTTTTCTTTTCTTATTTTATTTACATATTTTCTTTATACACAAAACAAACATCTTGTTTATTAATATTATATTTTATATACATACACATACTTTAAAATAACATACAATTTTTACAAATATTTTATACACATACACATACTTTAAAATAACATACAATTTTACAAAGGTTGATTTTCCAATGAATTTATTTCCTTAAGTAAAAGATCCAACATATCAACACATTGCTCACCATTTACAAAAGGCATTACTTGATTTTCAACGGATTCTTCCTGATAATATATTATATCGGTATGACCCCAAGGTAGAGTTTTTGTAGTGTTAGGAATTACAAAACGTTTACTATCATTATATGAAAGTGCCACTCGATTCTTTATTTCAGTAAAAATGTCGTGCAAGTCACTCTTGAAAGTATACATTTTTCTAAGTATTATACCGCCTTGTTCAACTATTTTTTTATAGTCATCTATTGTTAGTTGTTTTTTAATTACCGATTTTTTAACTCCCTTAGCTTTTTTCAATTGACTGCATAAAGACTCCACACAATAAGCTTTTGCGCCAGTACCATAAAAGCTTATGATTAAATCATTAGCAAATTCATCTTTAAATCGACCGATTACACTTTCACCTTTTTTAATATTAAATCTATTTCCTTCTTTGAAATTACTAGTGTCAAATTTATCTGGAAATTGTAAAATAATATCGTAAAAATTGTCTGTAAAAATTTTCATAATTAACGAGTCAGTATCAGTGTACAATAAAGAAGCTTTTGGACCATACATATTTTTTATAAAATCATAATAAAAACCGTATAACACTGTCTTGGACAATTCCAATATGCAAAACCCGAGATAGATTGGTTTATTATAGACTACCTTCAATCTACCCATATGAATAGCTAAAAAGTCTTCAGAAAATATGGAACAAGTTTTAAAGTTCGGTCGAGCAATTAGAGAATTGGCGCCTTCTCTTCGTTTTATGCTATGCCAATGCGTAACCAGCTTTATGTCCCTTCTGCAATCAACATTTTCTAGGCTTTTCCCGTAGATGGCGTTATTCATCAGTTTATATTGATCTTTTTCAAATTTATTATCACTTTTATTTCTCAACTCTGTATTTAGATCGATGTATTTTTTTAACCAAGGCGATTGATTGAACTTTAGAACCCGGTGTGTTTTCACAACCATCAAACCATGCCTAATGGCTTGTTTCAAATTTCTGTAGTGTATAACATATCTTTTTTTATCGTGTAAGTTAGGTATTAATTTTTTTTAATTTTAATTTACATGGAGGTGGGACAATATTTTCTACTAAAAACGGTAAATCAGCGTGGAGATCATGTAATGACTCCGGATAATGGATATCAACCTCAAGAACATATCCGCATGAACTATCATCTGAAACACTCATAACATCTAAATTCATTATTTCACTCTCCGAAAGCCACATAAACCCGCCTGTTGGAAGCGGTTGGCACATACTGTAACCATACATATTCGTACAATCTAAATATGTGATAAAAGAGGATGCTTCGTTGGGGTCATAGTTTGGGAGGAATTTGTTATTTGCTATGTGTTTTCGCTCTACGCAGCAGCTAAGCCCACCTCTCAAATTACGTTTAAAGAAATTAATCATATCGATATCTATCATGAGTTCTAGGTGTATATTTGTTAGTTTTAGCATAGCATCCCACCCCAACCCTGGAGCCGTATAGTACTGAGCGGGATCCAATTTATATTTTTTCAGAGATATTGCTCGAAAATTTTCAAATACATCACACAGCAGCAACACATCTGTTTTTAAATATAAATCTGAATATTCACCCAAACTACTACAGTTAAATGTGTTCCAAACTTTCTCAGCCCTTTCGTAATCCGCGTCCGTTATATTTTCATCATTCAGTATATTGTAAAATTCTTCTTTGGATGGTAAAACGGGGGTGTTTAATTTTTCTAAACTGCTAACAAAACTGTATGGGAATACACCCTTTCGCCGCATTAAATTAAACTGTTCATCATTTGGAAAAAATTTTCTGGTTTGATGAAATTCACTAACCGGTAAAGTGTCCCCCAAATTTTGAAGCGAAGTAGACAAAAATTTAAAACTATCGATAAAACGCAATTTTATATATTTTTTACTTGTCTCACCCTTACTATTGATATAATCATGCATATATAAATGTTTAGTAAAAGATATATATTTTTCTTTGTTTTGCGCGAGTACATCGATTCTATCCCCATGTGTGGCGATCTCGCTCATTATTATATGGGTATCGTACATCGATCGAATTGTGTAATATAACGGGAATGAAATTTGGTAATTTATAATTTAAATTACATACTGAGTGAGCGGCGCCAAACCTGACTTTTCCGGTTATGTGACAGTGGTCCCGCACTTTTACATCACCCTCCGTAAAAGGCTTCTCACATATACCACAAACAACTGCGTTTGCAAAATTCTCCTGTTCTTCATTTGTGAGAGGATGCATTGGAACTATTTCCTTTAAATAAGTATTGTACAACTCTCTCACATCAGCCTCAATACGCGAAACAAAAACCGTTACAGCGTCTGAACCGCGATAAATTTGAAACCTCGAAATTGTATCGTCAAATGATGACTTAATTAAATAGCAAAAAGAATACGCCTCATGTAAATGTGTTCTATTTGTATAGGACTGTGAGGGCGCGGGTTCGCACGTATCCAAGGGTTTTAGAACAGTCTCAAAATCCGCATATACTACGAATGGCACTTTCATTTGTCTCTCAAAGTTTTCAAATTTTAATACATTTTCATGGCATTCCTTGCCAAATTTATCGATTCGCGATTGAGTTGAAGGTATTGTTGTATATAAATGGTTGCAATCATGTCTCTGATGTTGCATTAACACTCGCTCACTATTAAAATTTAACAAACATCCATCACAAAAATATTTTCTATGATTATAAGCGGAAATCTGACTTGAAACTAATCTAGATAAATCTTTTATCCAGCAGTAGTGAGTGTTAACACATTCATTGTTACATCGATGTGTGTCACCACAATCTTCAGAAATTAATAATAAATTTACGTGAATGTGCAGTTTTTTCTTAGAGTAGTGTAGAGGTCCAACAACTTCATACGTCATTCTATTATTTTTAAATTTAGTCTCTAATCCATACACATTAACGGAAATATTATTCATTTCCTCAAATTTATAAATATCACACAGTTTCATTGGAAAATTCAAACCTTTTAAATTTAATACACGCGAGTAGTGGGGATATGATGTTGTTTCTGTTTCACACATCGTCGCGGGGTACAATGCCGCTGTTATAGACCAAGCAAAACAGTATTCATCCTTATTTTCAACATTAACCACAGCATTCTTGCATGCAACGAATCTTGGTAACTTTATATATGACGATCCGCGCATGGGACTAAACTTGTTAATATTAACTTCAAGGTACATAATTCGCTCGATAGCCCACCCTAAAAAGAGAAATAAATAAATAATACACTTTTACTTGAAGACTATAAGATATTTTACCTGAATCGCGTTCTTGAAATTCAGTTGTTTGCGTATTCATCACTTCTACAAATACATCATATACAGCACTCAAGTCCGTTGATTGATCAACAATTATATTAGGTGTATTAAATGATTTGATATCAGAGACATCCTGTGTTTGTATAATGTATCTACCAAACGCCTCCATATTCACTTTCACAGACTTATGAATGTTTACCATCTCATTAAGCACGTTTAGAACTTTGTGCTTGATTTCACCAAAAAACATTACATAATCAGTATGATTATTTTCACTTTGTACACGATAACTTATAATTCTACATTTCAAAGCACTGCGAACAACTTGTACACCGTCAATTAGTGGAGCACATGAATTTGTTCTATGTTGTAACGTTCTTCTGTGAATATGCATCTGATTTGCAGCAATCGTTACATTACAACACCAACATGTATTTAATGCAGCTGCGGATGTGTGAGGCTGAATCGTTTGTACATCTGCAGAGGTTGATGGTTTTGAATTAATTTGCGCGTCGCTATGTTTACATTTTTTTGTTGGTGGCCCATCATCTTTAAACTTTTTACAAGAACGCATCTGATGGCGTCGCATATTATCACGACGCGTAAAACTAATACCACAAGCACTACAGTTATACATTGTGACTGCACTCTAACAGAATTAGTTCAAGAATGAATTTCCATCCAACTCCCCTCCTTCATATATAGGAACACTGTGAAAACAACCTTCAAAACCACACGAGTGGTAGCATGAGACGCTGCAACCTTAATACGTGTACGATCGAGGTCGGAGGAATAGAAAACAACGACCTTGACAAAAGCGCGCGTACCCGTGTGTCATAGACATTCAATCCGCGGTGCAAAGACCTTGAAACATATGCCCGTATACGTATGTGATCAAGGACGGAGGAGAGGGCCGGTATATATACCCTACACAAAGAAAATGGGGGGTATGTAAAAGTGGGGGGGTGTTTTTTTTTTTTTTTTTTTTTTGTTTAAAATTAATATTATTACTCTCATTTTTTTTTGTTTTTTAAAAAAAAAAAAAGGGAAAATTGGGTTTTTTTTTTTTTTTTTTATATTTTAATTTTTA
Source organism: Rhamnusium bicolor (assembly GCA_029963845.1). NCBI lineage: Eukaryota > Metazoa > Arthropoda > Insecta > Coleoptera > Cerambycidae > Rhamnusium > Rhamnusium bicolor. The sequence continues at coordinate 175,065 of JANEYF010004580.1, read as the reverse complement.
ATTTTTTTTTAATATTTTTTTTTTGGGGGGGTTTGTGTGAATTTTTTGGGGGGGTTTGTATAAATTTCAAAATGTAACTTTAAAAAAAATAAAAATTTTCGAAAACCAAAACGGGGTGATAAATTTTCCTTCTGATTACGAAAAAAAATAGTTTGTAAAGATTTTACTAATTGTCTAGAAGGAATCTGGGGAGGCTGCGCATTTTGTAACTTTTTTTTCTAAATTTTTCTTTCAATTTGTTTTTTCAAAACTTCTTTAATCAGTACTGATAGCCGTACCATCAAATATTGCTTGGGTTCCTTGCTCCAATACTGAGATATGGTACAATCTAAATCCACCAGCCGCCATTGCACTGTTCTAATAATAAAAAAAGATCTTGGTAGTTTTGATTATTAAAAGATTCCCGCACTTTTAATACTCGAGAACCTAAAAATATGAAATAAATCAAAATATTTATTTTATATAATAATATGATGTAAATACCAAAATCGTATTTCCCCTCAGATTAAGAAAGATTCTTAATCTGAGTATGTCCCAAATGTGTATGTTATAAAATAAATGCCACATGAAGGGGTCATATAAAGAAAGTTGAACCTCAATATAATGCTGCCGGTAATCCCACAAGAGTGGCTAATGTGTGTGTTATATAAAATAAATGTAGTAGTAGTTCACCATAATCAAGAGTGAAACCGGAACTACCATAGAGAATGTGCTCAGCGTACATATAGAACAAGTAAAAAAAATAAAATGCTACAGTGACCTCCAAATTTCCGCCAATCAGTTTGGTGGACAATCAGCCATATTCACTAAAACATTGAAATTAAAGTTAATATTGAAATCATGTCAATAAAAATTATTTTCTATTTCAATATTAAACAATTTTCCTATTCACTAACTATCATATTTCAACATTGATTAGAAGATATTAAAATATTTCAGTGTTGTTATTAAGTCAATAAATATAAGCGGCAACGTTGCTAAGTTACTATATTTGATCTATTGTCGTAGATGTAACTTTATAATTGTTTGAAGGTGGAACTACTTTACCTCACGCCAGTTGTCAGGTTTAAGGTTAGAATTGTGATTTTGTTTCGTTTCTAGTAAAGAACAAAGAACTTATGTATGTTGTAAATGTTAATTAATAAATTTATAATACAGGTATTTACGATTATTTTATTCATAATACTACACTAACTATAATAATTAATTATGTGTTTCTAGATGCCACCGAAAAAAGCTACTCCAGCACAACTAAAGTGCCTCCTTGATTTCATACCATCCCTCATATGAGGCCCTATTTCTGTCAACAGCCAATGGCCAATTTCTTCTTTATCCTAAACAGTTCTTTAAAGATTTTATTTGGGATCGTCAAGGGATTGCTGCTGTCTGTTTAAAATCACCTATCGCGATTAAAATCAGCCCTACAAATAAATGGGTATATGGTTTTTGGTTTTTGTACACTCCACACTACTGTGATCGTGACCTCCTCTCGATGGTCACGTAATGATATATCCAGATATCTTTATTTTAGTTGATATGTAGTTGCCCACTTTTTTTTATTAGCCCCTGTTGCTATTTGTTGCTCCAACACATCTAATATAACTACTAACTCCATTATTTTTGAAACAGACAAGTTTCACCAAATAGTTCGCAATTTAATATTCCTGGCAAGTCTTAAACAAAAACTCTTAGTACTTGCTACATTTAAATTGACAAATGTCAATATTGACTTCAATTTCAATTGAAAAGAAGCATAGAGAATACCAAAATTTGAAAATATTGACTACGTTGAAGGTCACTTGATTTAATTCCAATAACTTGATTTGATTTTAATGTATTATTTTTTACAGAATAGCAAACGACTATGTTTTTTGAAATTTCTGTCAGATATCATTTATATGTCTAAATGTCAATATTGACTTAATTCCAATAAATTACAGAATATAGCTGAATATGTCCACTCATTGCTAGATGGCGCCAGATTAAGTAATATATATATATATATATATATATATATATATATATATATATATATATATATATATATATATATATATATATATATATATATATATATATATATATATATATATATATATATATATATATATATATATATATATATATATATATATATATATATATATATATATATATGTTGTATTGGAGATTCACAAATTCACTTTTTAAAAACAATTTTATTTATTGAATACAATAATGATTTATTTATGTTTAGTAACACTTTGTATACTTAAACTAAGGTTAACATAAAAGATTGTAAGTGTAGGAGAATATGTCGTTAACTGAGTCTGCAAGTGGCTTGCCAGTTGTATTTATAATAAATGGTTTGCTAAATCAGCACGTATGATATTTCATGGTATATGCAAATTCAAACGTGACTGATAAAATAAATGATATTAATTTACAATGGGAATAATTTTAACGTTATCAGCAATGGTGTCAAATTACTGTCTGTGAATGATACTGACTTTAACTAATATACAATAATTATAATTTTGATATAACAACTCCCTTTCATATAAAAAAGTTGATGCCATGGAGCAACTTTTAAGCATAATTTTTGCTGTGACTTGGATTTAGCTCTATTTCCTCTAGTTGTTCTTGTAGGTTTATACTGGGTCTTCGTTTGGGGAGTATGTGTCCATAGTTTTTGAATATTCCACGCCTAGGTGATGGTGGTGGAGGTGGCTGATTGTTGGATGAGGTGATTCCGATTCCTGTTCTTCTTATTTTTCTCTTACATTTACAAGTAACATATAAAATAATTAATAATAACATTACAACTATGATTACATAGGTAAACCAGGATATATTTTTATTTACAAATGGTTCGTTAATTAACCTATCTAGATCTTCAGAGTACTGATCTAGTTTATGTTTTGCGATGCTTAAATCGTCCGTATTTAGGTTGCTTAACTTCAGTGGTTTTAGTTTTGGAAGATTGTTTTTATCCGGTAAGTGCTCACAACAGTCATAAGGTATTAAAACCGGATGATTGTTATAGGTAATATTGTCCTGTTGATACACAGATGCATGTACTCTAGTACTACCTATAAAAGCGTTACATTCAGGTTGTAGTTTCAGGATAGAGTTTGTATTAATTACTTTTGTGACTACGTCTCTGTGATGGCACTTAACTGTCACTGGTAAACTGTCCGAAACCGAGATTAGCCACTTATTATTACTGAGTTTTTGAATACTGTAGTCTTTTGCGAATAATAAGTTTGACTGGCATGTCCGGGGCACTACACTTAATTGTTTTAATATTTGGGCTTCACATATAGCGTCACTGTCTATTGGGTAAGGAAGCACGTTTGAACAGAGTTTTATGTTGTGATCTAAGGTTTTACAACTCTCGAGGTTTGGAAGAGGTACAAATAACAATGAATCATCATCTTTAGCAATGTATCTATGCGTTGTTGACAAAATATGATGAAGTCCAGTTCGATTATCCAATACAGGTATAGGGTACAGGTGGTAAAGTGTGTAACTCTCTGGTTCTGTTAGAGGGATTTTGAGTACAAATATTATTTTGGATGCAGATTGAAAAGCTTGAAGTTCTATTATATCAAAGTATTGAGCTACCTTTGATATATGTGGTGTTATAGGTAAATTGTTTTTATGTAGAGACTGAGATATCTGCTGAAGCGAGGTAATCAGATCTTTAGGTGTGATTATTGAACTATGCAAGATTTTTAGCCTGGCAAATGTAATCGAATTTAGGATGTCATCTAGACCGTTTTCTAAGAACATATAGCTTTCCATTAGAGATTCGCATAACTCAAGAACTTTTAATTTTGCATCGATGTAAAATAAATTATCCGATATATCATATATTGATTTTTCGATTTCTTTGATGTCATTATTAAAGGTTTCTTCATCAATTCTTAGTTTCTGAATGGTAGTATTAAAACTTTTTATTACTGAGGTTGTTACAGAAATTTGATTTTTTAACAAATTTTCTATTTGATGCTCATCGTTAGTGAGTTTATTAATACAATTAGTATAATATTCACCATCAGAGGAATCTAAATTTCCTGTGATAGCTTTCCAAAATGTACCTACTCCGTTTAAGAGTCCTCGTTTAAAGCGTTTAGTGTCCGCGAATATTTCCTCTACTTTTAATTGTAGGGATTGCGAGATTTGAGCTAAGAGACTAATATGTGTTCTGACTTCTGACCGGAAGGATGCCATACGGGGGTTGTCTTTATCGAAAGTGTTTACTAATTCATTTAAAATTTTGTCATTATTGTCAAGGGTTTTCTTAAGTGGTTCTATGTCTTTATAAACTAAGAGTGTCCACTTGTCATTTGAAATTTCGATGCGATCTTCTTCATGGTAGTAGATTCCGATCGTATTGTTGATGGGTTCAATCGAGTATTGGGATGATACTGCCTTTAGCAGTAGAAGAAACCTGAAAACAAATTAATTTTCAAAGAATGGTTTCATTCTATCGAAATTTATTTTTGCAGTTTGTTCAGTTTGGGGATTGAAGAGTATTGCGGAATTTCTAAGAATTTCTCTAATTTCAAATGGTCCGTTAAACTTATTCTGTAGCTTATCTTTAAATTGACTCTCTTTTATGTAAACTTTGTCGCCTACTTTATATTCTGGTAAATTTTCGGAAACATGTTTGTCGTACCGAATCTTAGCTTTTTCTTTTTGAAGATTGGTTTTAGTACGGGCTATTTTATAATAGTGCGAAATTCTATTGTTTAAATCACGAACGTATTTTGATATTAGTTGCTCCTGATTGTAAAGGGTTTCAGGAGGACGGCTTGAAGTGTGTCCGAATAACAATTCGTACGGGGTAAAGCCATGCGTCTTGTTTACAGAATTATTATAGCAAATGACGGCATACGGTATAATAGTTAATGGATGTTCGCTAGGGTTGTCAGATTTATTAGCTCTTATCATTTCCAACAATGTAGCGTGGAACCTTTCTATCGAACCGTTCGATTGGGGGTGATGTACACTAGAGAAGGTGAGTTTAATATCGTAAAGAGTACAAAGATCTTTGAGAAGCTTGTTGTCGAATTCTCGTCCGTAATCGCAGTGTATGCGAAGAGGTGTACCGTAGTGTTGAAAATAAAGAAGTAGTGTATTTACTATCGATTTGGCTGATTTGTCCGAGATGGGATAAGCTTGCGTGAATTTAGTTAGTTCGTCCCTAATTGTTAGGACATAGTTTCTTGTCGGAATTTCTAAAACGTCTATATTTATTCTCTCAAACGGGGTTTTTGGGGTCTCGGTAATAACGAGAGGGTTATCGAGATTTTTACGTAAGATTTTCGTTTTTTGACACGTTTCGCAATTTTTGATGTACCGTTCTACATCTTTCGTTAATCCGGTCCAATTGTACTTGTTTTTAATTCTACGTATAGTCTCATTTATGCCTCGATGTAAATTATTTTTACCGGCGTGAAATTGATCGAGTATTATAGGAATCTGATCCTCGTCAGGGGTTTTTACGATGTCCTGACAAATTACAAGGTTTATGTCCTTGTCGGTGAATATAAATGAAAGTATTTCGAGAATTGGTAAATTTAAATTATTTTCTATATAATACGTTTTGGATGGGCTTATGTCGTTTTGATTTTTGTACAGTGTAATAAAGAGTTGTAATATTGCCGTACCGGGATCAAAAGGCAATGGTACGATATAATAGTTTCTTTTCTTTACTGTTTTACTAGATAGAACATTAATTTTATTGTTGGTAAAATCGGGATTTTCCTCGAAAATATCATCTATGATTTTAAAATGGAAGTCCTGCAAGTTGTCCTGTTGAAAGAACGTAATGATATTTTTGTGCTCTTTATCTAGTAATTGATTATTTGAGAACCTAATTTTCGAATAATCGATTAGTGATGTTGTTTGATATAATTTCTCAAAGGTGTCGAATTCTTGGGTTATTTGTTCTGGCGATATGTCGTCGTCAGAGCTAGTTTCTACGTTAGGGTCGTCGTCCGTGTTTTGAACATTATTATGAAATGTCACGCATTCTTGGATATTATTAACTTTTATGCGCGATAGAGCGTCCGCGTTTTTGTTGATTTTTCCTGGCTTATATATGATCTCGTAATCATACTCCTCAAGCTTGAGCCGCCAGCGTGCGAGTCTGCTTCCGGGATCTTTAATGGAAAAAAGCCAAGTCAAAGGTCGGTGGTCCGTTATAAGCTTAAATTTTCTACCGAAAAGGTATGGTCTGTAATGTTTAACAGCCCATACAATAGCTAACAGTTCCCTTTCTATAGTGGAGTACTTTGTCTCCGCGTTACATAAGGTTCGCGATGCATAGGCAATCGGAAGATCTTTTCCTATGGGGCCTTGCGAGAGCACGGCTCCTATGGCATAAGCGCTTGCATCCGTTGTTAGAAGAAAGGTTTCGTCGAAGTTAGGGTATATTAAAATAGGTGTAGAAGTTAAAGCTGCTTTAAGCTGTTCAAATGATTTTTTACAATCGGAATTGAAATTAAATAGAATATCTTTTTGAAGCAGAGTAGTAAGTGGTTTAGAAATTTTCGCGAAGTTAGAAATGAAGCGCCTGTAATATCCGGCTAGTCCTAGAAAAGATTTAATTTCTTTTTGTGTTTTTGGTTCGGGAAAATTTCGTATACAGTCAATTTTTGAAGGATTTGGTTTGACTCCATCTTGGGTGATAAGATGCCCTAGATAAGCGACTTCTTTCCTCAAGAATTCGCACTTATCCGGCTGGATTTTGAGATTGGCTTTTCTTAATCGTTTGAAAACTTCTGTTAACCTGGATATGTGTTCGTGGATTGTGGGAGAATATATTATAATATCATCCATGTAGACGAGGCAACGCTCGTTTTGGATGCCTAAGAGGATGTTATCCATTACGCGCTGGAAGGTTGAAGGTGCGTTTTTTAGGCCGAATGGCATACGAACGAACTCGTAATGGCCATTCTCTACCGAGAACGCGGTTTTTTGGATGTCTTTTTGATCTATTTCTATCTGATGGAACCCCGACGCGAGGTCTAACGTTGTGAAGTATTCACATTTACCGAGTTGGTCGAGAAGATCCGAAATATTCGGCAGAGGATATTTATCGTTGATGGTTAACTCGTTTAGTTTTCTATAATCGATGACTACTCTCCACTTTTGTTTGCCTGAGGCGTCAAGCTTTTTTGGCACTACCCACACTGGGGAGGACCAAGGTGAGATAGAGTGTTGGATTATGCCCTGGTCGAGCATTTTTGAAATTTGGGTTTTTACCTCCTCTTTATGGACTTGAGGATACCGATATGATTTAGTGAAGGTGGGTTTGGCATCGTTGGTATCTATAGCGTGTTTTATTTCGTTGGTGAAAGTTAAAGAGTCACCCTCCAGATAAAATATGTCGGAGAATTTAAGACATAAATCTGTGATGGATTCTCTTTCTTCGTCATTGAGATGTTCTACGCGTAATTGATTTTGAATTTCGTGCTGTCTATCCGAAATGTTATTTTGAAAGTCCGAGTTACCGTTGATAGTGTTTAAATTAAAGGTTGATTCAAAATTTGTGATGGGTTCCAATTTAAGATCAGAAAATTCGATTGTTTTCGGGATGGCGTTAGCATTGATTATAGAGGTTAAAAATTCACCTCTTTCATTAATTTTAACTACAGCATTAGGGAGTCTAACTTTTTCTTTTTCCTGAGCTAGCAGTATAGCATCAGTGTTGGTTAAATTGCATTTTAATTTAAAAATTTGTTCCATGCGTGGCTGAATAGAAATTTTATTAATAACATAACTATCGCTACAGTTTGTATTAACAACTGGAGTTTCATTTAAGTCATCGCCTGCTTTAAATAGAGGTACTGTTTTATAATTGGTAATAAGCTTTTTTATTTTTTAAGTCTATTATACACCTGTAATGTTCCAAAAAATCAGAACCAAGTAATCCGTCAAATTCAATATCAAGATTATAAATGTATACTTTATGTGGGTCGCCTGGTTTAAACGGAATAAGTTTGGATTCATTTATAAAAATTTTTTCATTAGTTATACCCTGAATAATGACATTTTCAGAAGTTTTATTTGAATATTTTTCCGCAGTTTTTTCTTTAAAGATCGAAATTCCTGCACCAGTATCGATCAGAATTTTAAATGTGTTTGTTATATCCTTGATATAGTACAGATTTCTGGATTTAACAGTAAGCAATGGATTTAGATGAAAGTTTGTTCGGGGAAGTTCAGATTGGGGTTGAAATCGTCCAAGTTCATCGATTGGATCTGAGATTCTAGATCTGAAATCGGATTGAAAGTTTGTTGGGGCGTCATAGAAAATGCGGGGTTCTCCTGCGTGAAATAATCGAGGTGTTGGTTCTGAAAATCCGGGGGATCGCTCGAAGTCTGGGGACCTATCTGAAAATCCTGAACATTACCAGAGTATTGGTACTGTTCTGAAAAATCTTCCTGAGTATTAAATGGAAAATCCTGTAATTCTTCGTTCGTTGGTTCTTGATAGTCTTCATTAAAATACGAGTAATTCGGCGTTTGATAATTTAAATGATGTGTCCTTGGTTGGTTTGAATTACGATTGAAACTCGGGTTTGGCTGAATTACAGATGGTCGAGATTGGTATTGATTAGGCCTGTTAAAGAATTGATTTGGTTTCTGATTTTGATTTGAGAAGTTTTGTTGTGGAAATGGCCTTTGCTGTTGCTGCTGCGGCTGTGGAGCAGCATATTGCCTTTGAAAATTCTGATATGAATTCTGTTGAGGAAAATTAGGAAAATTGGGGGATTGCGAAAATTGTTGACGAGCGCGACATTCATTTATGACATGTCCGTTACGCTTACAATATGTGCAAATTTTCTGAAAACCATTTGATACACTGGGCTTTTTAACTGGTATTTGAACATTGCGAGAGGGATTAGATTTGTCAAATTTCTGATTTTCGAAATAAGACAATTGAAGTTCTCGTCTGATGCGTGCACATGCCTCGAGCATGTCTGCAGGGTTTCCTGCCCTTATAATCTGTCCTAAACGAGGTTCAAGTCCCGCGAGAAGTGTATTTAAAGTCATTGTCTCAATAAGTTGAGACTGAGCGTCTTTTTGATCAAGTGTTAGATTGGCTTTTTGTATAGCAGCATGCATTTTAGCATTATGCGTCTGTAAACGGGAAAAGAATGTTAATGCAGATTCATTTGACAGCTGTTTAATTCGCTGCAAATCTTGAATGAGAGAAGTTAAGTCACGTGAATCTCCAAAATGGATTTATAAAAGTTGTTTAATTTCGGGCCATGTTGCTGGGTTTCGCGAGTTTATTAATTGAGCTGCTCGCCCACGGAGCTTATTTTTAATGTGTAATGTTAATAATGTTCGTTGGTCGTTGACGGCCATGTGATATGCATGATCGCAAGCGTTCAAAAATGTATTTACAAAGATCTGGTCACCTTCAAATTCAGGGACAATAGAAAAAATCTCTGATAGTTTGTAGGGTTCAATATTTGCCTGTCCTTCTGCCATTTTGATTATATTATTTTATTGGGATTATTGGATAATTGAACTTTAGTTCGCGTTAAAATTAAGAAAATAATGACCACAAAAATAAAATATAACAGTAAGATGATTCAATGTAAAAATGCACTTACCAAAATATTATCATTGGGATGTGGGATGAGTTGTACGTTTCTGTTGCTTGTGGTTTGAGTTGCTTGTTGTTTGAGTTGCTTATGATATTTCTTTCTTGAAATAGTTGTTTACTTGAGTGATTGTGTGAAGTCGTTGGTTCGTTTGACCGTTCGAAGGATGATGATTCACCACTACCAGTTAGGCTCTTGGTTCCGTGTTCAAGTAGTGTTTTTTCGGATCCTACCGACTGCGCCAATTTGTTGTATTGGAGATTCACAAATTCACTTTTTAAAAACAATTTTATTTATTGAATACAATAATGATTTATTTATGTTTAGTAACACTTTATATACTTAAACTAAGGTTAACATAAAAGATTGTAAGTGTAGGAGAATATGTCGTTAACTGAATCTGCAAGTGGCTTGCCAGTTGTATTTATAATAAATGGTTTGCTAAATCAGCACGTATGATATTTCATGGTATATGCAAATTCAAACGTGACTGATAAAATAAATGATATTAATTTACAATGGGAATAATTTTAACGTTATCAGCAATGGTGTCAAATTACTGTCTGTGAATGATACTGACTTTAACTAATATACAATAATTATAATTTTGATATAACATATATATATATATATATATATATATATATATATATATATATATATATATATATATATATATAATAAAAAAATTGTTTTTCAGGTTTTCGCGGGTGGTGAATGTTAAATTCGTTTTCCGGGTATACTGCCGCGTAGGTAATAGGCCCTGAGAGGAACCGTGGTTGTCTGAACGACGTTTCGGCAGAATCTCATCTGCCATCTTCAGGTTCTAACAGATAACTGCTTACTGCGGCTTCTGGTTACTCGAACTGAAAAAAAATTATATATATATATATACATATATAGTATATATGTATATATAATATACATATATATATACATATATATATATATATATATATATATATATATATATATAATATATATATATATATATATGTATATATGTATATATATATATATATATATATATATATATATATATATATATATATATATATATATATATATATATATATATATATATATATATATATATATATATATATATATATATATATATATATATATATATATATATATATATATATATATATATATATATATATATATATATATATATACATATATATATATATATATATATATATATATATATATATATACATATATATATATATATATATATATATATATACATATATATATATATATACATATATATATATATACATATATATATATATATATATACAATATATATATATACTAAAAATAAATATAAAATAAAATATATATATAATATATATATATATATATATATATACATATATATGTATATATTATATAATATATATATATATATATATATATATATATATATAAAATATATATATATATATATATATATATATATATATATATATATATATATATATATATATATATATATATATATATATATATATATATATATATATATATATATATATATATATATATATATATATATATATATATATATATATATATATATGTTGTTTTTCAGGTTTTCGCGGGTGGTGAATGTTAAATTCGTTTTCCGGGTATACTCCCGCGTAGGTGATAGGCCCCGAGAGGGACCGTGGTTGTCTGAACGACGTTTCGGCAGAATCTCATCTGCCATCTTCAGGTTCTAACAGATAACTGCTTACTGCGGCTTCTGGTTACTCGAACTGAAATGACGTTTTCTGGATCTGGCAGTTCTTTATATACTCTACCTATGTTACGCTCTGTTGCTCTCGACACACTCCGGGCGTCATGGTCTGCTGCACCCATCTCCTGATTTCGAGCGCGGCTTCGTGTAATCGGTCCTGTTCGGGCGCGCATGCGTTATTTATTATTTTGAGACTCTTTATTATTTTTACCTCTCCTCTCAGGATTCGGGCAGGTTCCTGGCGATCAAACTGAAAATATAATGTTACAGCCCAATTTCAAATAAAACACACCTTCACAGATTGCAAACAAAAGAATTTATTTTCAAAATTTCCGATATGGTTTAGAAAACGTAAATGTCTTAAAATTAAAATGAAATGGCCTTTATTTATGATCAGATCTGTTATTATTATAGCTGCTATTAAGTCGTCGAGTACCTAGGATTTATTGTGGTTGTACTTACGGCGATTTCTTTGTACTTCACGTTATCGCAATCTCTGTCGAATTACGCTTCTGCTTATTGTTGCTCAGTGCTTTTCGATCCTTCCTCCGTGGTAAATTTCAGGTTCATCAAACTTCAGTAACAATGGCTGCACGGTTCACTGGATTTGTACTTTCGTAGCACGACACTATATTTATTTAATAATCAGCAAACTTTTATTTAAGGTACGTATTTACCTTTACTAATTTACTCAAATCACATTTACTATTCTATACAAAACTTCTTGGTTGTTGCAACTAGAAATTTCTCTTCTATTCCACTAGGAATTATTTTATGATATTCACAAAATTTAATTTTTTTATTGTTTTAGGTTTAGAAACCCTGTTTTAATAATTTGGAGCTTGAGTATGGACTTCCTTTGAAAATATAAATTTACAATTTTTAGGTTAGGAAACTTCTTATAAAATTTCAATGCTCTTGCTTTCAGCTTTCTATCCATACTAATTCTTAAATATGACCTTTTTATTGGCCTAATCTGACGTTTCTCCAAAAATCATGACACTTGATTTTTGAAATTTTAAATATGAAAATTTAATTTTCTTTTTATTTCTTTATTATACCTTATGGCTCTAATTTTATTATTGAATAAAGATATAGAGATGATTAGCTTTATTTTGATATGCCATACTATGGCCTTTTGTGAATATTTAGAAAAATTACAATTGCAACAATTTTTAACAAATTCTCTTATATAACTAATTACAATCATCTAAACCACATACCAGAGATTACTTTAATACCTAATGAACAAATCAACACCATAATTGCATGTCTAAATACATTTAAAACATTATTTTACTTTGCCTTTCGTTTTAGGACTTCGTTAAACCTCATTGGCTGGAAACTTTTCAAATACAACAAATTACTTAAAACTAACTGACTGGAAACAATAAATAGATGCTATTCTTCTGACATAGCTATAAAAAGTTCAACAAATGGTTTTTATTTTAAAAAAACTTCATATTTGTCAAAGTTATGTACCTCCTTGGACATAATTTACACATACACCTTTTAAATGTCTTTACATTTGATGCTATATCGTTGTACTAGCTCACAAGGTGAGTCTCTTTCACTTTTGTAAAGTTTTAAAGTTAGACGATGCACTTACTTCGTAGAAATGATTGAAAACTCAGTAATCGTAGAGTTTACGCTACCCAAATTATGAAAATAGTTTATAGCACTTTTTTTTCAGTGTTCATGATTTCTATCATACTTGTAGCTATTCTATGACTAACTTTATTATATTTGTCTTTAACAAAGTTCATAATTTTAATTAATAACAATAAATTTTTATTTTTGTTTTCCAGGTTATCCAAAGGTTTTGGTACCTAAAATCCATAATGTTCTGGCTCTGGTTGCCATGCTATACACAATAGTCCTTCTGACGCTTATTCTATATAGAAACAATGTTTTGTACCATAACATAATAACATACAGTTCATTTACCACACGGTAGGTGTTTATATCTAGCGTTTAACAACATTTATTACAAATTTTACCTATTTGATATGCATAAAGTTAACGTAAGTGTCTCTCATTGAAATTGGGCTCTCATACCACCCAAAGTTATCATTTTAATTTAAATTATAGAGTCTTTCTTTGCTTTAGTATTGGCAAAATATCCTTATTACTTTCTTTTTATTATTTAAACATAATTTTATTCTTATGTACTCTGTACATTATACAGGGTGTGGTTTGGTCATCGTAATATATATATATATATATATATATATATATATATATATATATATATATATATATATATATATATATATATATATATATATATATATATATATATATATATATACAAAACACTTAAAATACTTAACGAAATAATCAATCACTCTCAAATTCAACAGAGTTAAATAATTATAAAAATAAATGGCGTCAATAAGTTCAGACTGGCAGACCCGCCAAATTCATGCTTCCACTTCGAAATTGATTTCAGAAAGTTGATACTTTGACCATACTTGTTTTATGTATACGCTGATATGATATCCCTGTCTGGCCGGAAGGATAGCTTTGCGATGTTAATCTGTCTTGCCCCACAACCCGTTTTATGAGTAATACGACAACTTCGCGCTCGTAATAATTATTGTAAAACTTATCGGTATATAAATCTGTTAAATTGCTAATAATTATTCGTAAAGCCCAACCCTTTAGTTTATAAATAGATAGATGGCGCATCCGATAATGTAGCGTAATTCTAAAAATGTACGAATTTAACTTCGCCAAAAACTGTGAGAACGTTTTCGGAATCTAAATGTCGTAATAGTTACAAGAAACGTCAACATATTATTTATCGTGACAGCTGCCACTGATCCTCTAGTACTACATGCTGTTTGATACTTTATTTCATAAACAATGGTGTTACGAAACAACACCCAACGACCGTTAATTACTAGATTAACTACTAATCACTGGATTAATACTCCAACTTATACTAATAAAGGGGCGTATTTATGATCAATCATATTGCGCAACATTGCCCGTTGTGCAACATGATTGATCGTGAATGGTATGTTGTGCAACCTGTTTTGTAAAATCAGAATCGCCCGATATATTTTGGGCAACAGACCTGTTACGCACCAAATTTGCATCGTGAATAGTAGTGTTGCACAACAAAATGTTACGAAACTATTGGAGGCCTAATAGACAACGTTTTACATTATAATAGAGTTGGTTCCATATGTGTTAGATAAATATGTCAAGAAGCTATAATAATAGTAATATATAAGTTTGATATATTTTTTTGCTAACTTATTTTTATTTCTATTCAGAATCACCCAATATGCATTTATGCACAATTCATTTATAACTTATCATTTAAGAAGCATCCAATCAAAGTTAAGGTTTCTGCTCCTGCCCAATGATGATAACTAATAAATAATTTAGTTTTAGGGATTTGTAACCTAACCTCACATGTTTGTGCATGCGCAGTACGATTTTCATTTAACATTTAATCTAAAAGTTGGCCAACTCTTAAATGTTAAATGTAAAATGCTAAATGATAAAAATGTTTAAAAATACAGTTTTTAATTAAAATATATGCATAAACTTATACTGTTCACAAATTATTACCATTTTAATAATATATTTTAGCTAATCATATTTAACAATCTACTAAATTTTCGTTTAAGATCTACCGGTATAATATGTGTGTGTATTATATAACTGTGTTTGTTTTTGGATGTGAATACGTATTATACAGGGTGAGTCTTATGTGTTTAGTTTTATTTAAACCACCGATTCTTGACATCTGTAGAAACCCTCTAACAGATTTTTTTTTTAATTCCCACGTGTAACAGTTATCGACTTTCAAGAAAAATATGATGAAACTGTTTTGGAACTGCTGGTTACTGGAAACATTCTATTTTTATTTTTATTTATTTATTTATTTATTTATTATTACATATTATTCAATACAAATCTGATTTAAAATAAAGGTTACAAATAATAATAATAAGCCATAAAATGTTATATATGCACCTAGGTGAGCAAACACCTGTATGTGCAGGTTAGCAAAAATGATGTAATGGACTGAAGCAACGTTGCCGCATATCTTATGCAATTCTCTCACCTAGGCGCGATTTTTACGATCGTGAGTTAACATAAGTTGAAGGTTACCTAGCATTATATATTCACAAAAATCGATGAGATTCTAATACAAACCACTTCAACTAAAAGTTATTTTAGAATAAAATATTTGTTGATATAACCACTTCCAAAACAAATGTAAAATTGAAAAAAATTCGAATTCTAAAAGTGTGAGTTTAGCTAACCCACGATTGAAAAACCGAGCCCTAGCATTAAGTTCATTCCCGAATTTATAATAACATTGGATGAAATAATTAGCTACTTAAACGATTAATTGCTCCACTTGAAATAATTTTTAAACATTTTGAAATACCTTTCAATGTGAGAAATGTACAATTTTGACTTTTTCTTGCTCCAATCAACATTTCTTTTTAAGCATTTCATATGGAATGTACAAGTAAAACTAAATTTTCCGATGAACAATAAACTTTAGGCCTCTAATAGTAAAACACTGAAGGTGCAACACAATAACAATCAGGTGATGGAAAATAGTTTGCAGTATTTTCACACACTTCGGTCACTTTTTACACTGGTCATACCTAACAGTTTGCATTTTTTCCCTCCATAATACTCTGGACGGTTAGGAAGATAGTATTCGTCATTTTTAACACGCTTTTATTAGCTTCACCTATATGTTTGTGAGTTTGTTTGTTTGTAACCGACTCTTTGGACTCGATTTTGACCCACTTTAAACGAACAGATTTAATTGAAACTTTGTACACTTACGAAGAACTGGTAACAATACAATAATTTGATAAGTTTATATCATTATCCTGATCAGGATCGCCAGAATTAAATAATTTCCTCACGTACCTCTGCGTGAGAGCAAGTGGCTTATTACTGTTAGTACATTCCGTGATTCTCAGTTCGTTCGTTGCCCGAGCGGGCTAAGGCGCAAGTCTTAGTCGACGCGAAACGACGGACTCCTCGAGCGTGAGGTCAAATCCCGTCTATGGCTGGAAAAAAATTTTTTTTTTCAGAAGTGTCTGTTGGATCGTAATATGTTATAATATCAGCATCAATAAGCAATATAAATATAGTTTCAAAAAACTAAAAAACACGCTTTCATAGCACATCAAACTAAAAAGTGAAAATAAATATAGTTTAAAAAAACTAAAAAACACGCTTTTAAAGCACATCAAACTAAAAAGTGAAAAATAATTATTAATATAAACTGAAAACAATAATGAACGAAAAAAATACTAGTATTATTGTGAAAAAAAGCGTGGGGCGCTTTGTGCCATATTTTTCGTATATCGAGCAACCCACGCTTTTTTCACAATAATACTAGTATTTTTCGTTCTGTTTTCTGTTGTTTCTGTTGCGATGGTAAGACCCGTTTTTTCAATGCTCAGCTAAATTAACCGTCAGTTAGGTCAATAGAAATTTTTTGAAAAGCATCATGATTTATTTATAATGAAATTTATAACCTATGTGAAAATCTGGCACATCTGGCAACACTACACCCCAAGTAAAAATCAGTATTACTGATAGTTCGCGAGTGTTCGCGTACCTGTCTGCATTAGCATTTACAAAAATGTGTTTAATACCGTTATTTATAGTTTTTTGTGATTAAATTTGTGATTCGAAGTTTTGAGTTACTATGTTACCGAAATTTATTATTTATAATTTGTTTCTTTGGTGGTTCATTTTGTGAAAATTAGTGATTAACCATAGCGACTAATTTTATTATTTTAATGCTGGATATGTTAAAGGCATATTTTCCAGTAGATGAAAATGTTAGACAAGCAAAACGGCAATGGAATGTTATCCAAACGTCAAGCCCATATGATATATTTATGTAGTAACAGTTGTATTAGGTAAGTAAACAAATCTGCTTTTTTCGTTCTTTTAAAGTAAATGCGTCTTTTTAAAATGATTATTTTCAACTTTGATTCATTTTTAGAAATGAACCATATTAAACTTAAACTATAAATTAGAGACAATAATAATAATTTAAAATACACAAAAAAAATATTTCATATTTTTAATATTTGGTGCTTATGGGACAGAGTTCTGTTTATTTATAAGAAAAGTGTCAGGATTACCTAATTTTACAAGGAAAATAGATAAACAGATACTTTTAACACCTTTTATTTTAAGAGAAAGCTACAAGTGACAAGTGTCGCTTTCCACAAAGAACTAATCAATCGTGCCTTGGCCGCCTTGAAGTTTATTTCTTATTTTCGGCCAGTGTGTACAGATATCATGCTTTCTTAAAAAGAGCTCAATATTTTATAAACTATTACATTTGTTTTGGTACGGCGTCTACACTGATATTAAATAAGTCTAATATCGTTTCACAAAATGTCCGTGACAAAAGTGTAATAATTTTTTTAAAAATTCAAAATTTGCAATTCATGAGTTAGTATAATTGTAATGACGAACTCTGGCAGTGGCAACACTGCCTTCAGTTACGTCATTTCTGTGAACGGCGTTTACAAAGTTATCCAGTGACTATCAAAATGTCAGTGGCTGGAGGACGAAAAAATTATCAGAAATTAAAACTTTTTGTTCAAACAAATTTTTTGACAGTGTCAATCGATTGTACACGACGAAATATATTGAGGGTTAAAATATAACTACGCATTTAAAACGCACCTTGTATATTGTATATATTTTTGTGTTTAGATTTATATGTGCATTGTGTAGTAACCTACTATATGTTTTTATATATCTAAATTATTACAATTTAAATTTGTTTTGACATATGTAAGTACTCTGTACATTAACATCAATAAAGCTATCTGTCTATTTATCTATGCCGCATAAATTGGTTCATTACGCTATGAGATTTTAACTCAAATGTTAAATGTTAAAACTTAAATGGTAAATATTAAATTACCTAATTAACTTTTAATGGTTATGTACTATCGTGTGTTACTTCTTATTGTACTGTCTGGTCGGGAAAAGAAAACCCGTGAAAATAATGTAATTTCTGTATTCCATTCACAATTAACTAAGCGTAAATAAAATAAATGAATTAGTGCATGGCAAATTTTTGTGATCGTCTGCAACTGCACCTACCTACTCCTTGGGAGAGATATTATATTCCTAATATATGGTTTTGCAAAAAACTGGCGACTTATCAGCAATACTCTCCGCGCGGGCTTTCTTTCGCAAACTGGACAGTACATATCTTTTATCATGTAGAAGGAGGATCTCTTTGACGAATAAATTATTATTATAGAAGGTTCATACTTCGGGAAATAAATTACATCTTTTAAACAATTCAATATCGCAGAAAAATGTAGCTTAACTACATTTTGCAACAATTTGCATAAAATAATAATAATAAATTTTATTAATCAGAAATATTCAGTACATCATAAGCATTTTCGAACGTATATTGTAATAAAATTTTTACGATGTCCCTAGCCATAGAAACCTGTATGTGCAAACTTTCATTCTAAAATAAAGATAAAAATCGATTTGGGGAGAACATAAATTAACATAAATATTTATTTTTATCTTGAGAATTTGACGTCACGAAAATGGGTATGTGAGGGGAAGCGATTATGACGTCATATGCTAAATGTCAGTTGAGATAATCAACCAGTTCCAGAGTAGTTTATGTCAATTATGTCAGTTGTTTATGGCGCTTAATATCGTAATATATAATAAACCTAACTTCCAATTAGGACGAAATGAGTGATTAGTTGATTATGAGGATTGCGAGGAGCAAAATTATGCCGAACCCATAACCAGCCCACGACAAGAACGCAAAGATGTGGATATTGAAATCAATATAGGGAAACAGATTTTATAATCTCCGTTAATCTTAAAACCGGTAATGAATTGCAAATATGCGAATAACCTAACCTCAACCGAGGATGACATGACATAATAGATATATGATAATTTGCCCGTTTTCGCAACATAATCCCATTATCTTCAGGGTTGTGGGGTGGGGATGAAATCCGGCATAACATAACATAAATCACATATATGTCGCCCCAGAATCATATTACACTTTATAATAATTTTATGAACATATCAAGATTATCAATTATAAATATGTACAATTTATTTCAAACTTATTTGCAACATAAAAAACACCGGCTTTGATCCTTTACCGCCGTCAAAGAAGCCGACGTTTTTTATGTTGCAATGTTTGAAATAAAATGTATTTTATATTTAAAACAAAAATGTTGTACATTTTTAATCAGTTTTATTTGCATACGAAGTTAGTTGTAGAATTTTGGAGCGAGATGAGTTATAAAATATTGATTTAAGTAATATTGCTACTCAAAATGTTAATGTGTTTATTTGATCTACTTCTTGTGTCATAATTATGTGAAATGTAGTTTCTCAAAGTGTCATTTTTGTGAGAATATAAGCAAGTGATGACAAAAGCAATTTGGCATAATAGATATTCATTAAAAATAAAAAACAAAAAAGCAACACGCAGTATACATGAAACGAATATTTACATATTAATAAATGAATTAATAAATTTGTAAAAATAGGCTATTACTATGAAATACAATTATCTATTAATACTAATGAAATTTTAACAGAATTAACTTAAATTATTGTCTATGGTTTTTTTATTTACGGCATCCTGTAATGTTTCTTCTCACCTTTTTGTGTATTAAGCCACTGTCCTATAAATTACTTAACATTTTTGCAAAGTCGCACTTAATGTGATTTCTATTCCACACGCATGTTCGTATATTTTATTCAAATTCTCCCGTCCTAGCATAATTCTTGTGCAATAAATTTAATATCGCTCAGTCATCTAGACCTTTCAATGTACGACTCGCTGAACACAAGAATTATGCTTGGAGAAGAGAATTTGAAAAATCAAAAATATATGAACACGCGTGGAATAGCATCACGTACACATATCCTATCCGTGCCGGTTTTTTTCCAGAATATTTAAGCCAAATATCAACAATACACTTGCGTGGGACCAAGCACTGATGACATACATATGACAAAAAAATCTAATTACTACTTGTAAACCAACAATCAAGCTACAGACAATAACTTGCAAAGACAGCATGTGTAGCATGCGCGTAGGCATTTACTATGTGACGTGTACGCCTACGTAGCACTTAAATTTCTAAAAATTGGAGTTGAAAAAACCGTTCAAAAATCTAATAAAAGTAAGGTATAACCTATCTGTAACACAAAATTAGTTTCGAGATAATAAAGGACTAGTAACTAAAACACTAAAACAAATAGTGAAGAATATTAAAAAAAAGAAACATAAAAACCGCATATTGTAGTAGTCACACTACAACTACAATGACCCACGAATAGGGACATGTATTTATTATAACTGTTGTACATACCTTGCTCCTGAATCTCCATTTCTAATACACTTGACACAAACACTCCATTTCTGAGAATTAATTAGCGAACAATTAAGTTGCACTCACGTAAGCGACTGATAAGGCAGTCACTTTGCTCGGTGTATTCACTTCTGATGAATAAAAAGGACCGATTGCAATTTTAAAATTGTAATTAATTTATATTTCCATAAAGCTCAGACTTAGTAGGTGTCATGACGATAAGAAAATATGAAGAATAGTGATATGACTTTTTTATTTTTGTCATATGGAGTCTACCTTGGTTGTCAAGTGTATTATATATCCCAACATATTTAATACACGAAACTTCTGATATCTTTTTGTTTGTGACCAATTTTGATTGATTTGAATTTAGGGCGACTTACATTTTTTATTGAAAAACAAAGCTATTTTGTATTATTTGCATTTAGTAACAACTTGTATGTATCCAACCAGTTTTTAACAATCTACAAAACTTTCTCGAATAATGTTCAGTACTTGTGGTACTACCATTGAATAGGTTAATGGTTACTTAAATGTACTCATTTAAATTATTATTTTAGACTTTCGATGTAAGTGAAGAGGCGGTGATATGCAATAATTGTGCAACAACACTTCAAAATGCAGTTGATTTTAAATTAACTTGTCTTAATAGATCAAATAGGGAAGACAATGTTTTGAAAAGGGCTTTTGATGAGGTGAATAAAGGTAGAGAATTAATTTTTCCTGAGGACCGGAAGGTATGCCAATTTTGTAAGAAAGTGCCAGAAAGTGGATGTTTTACATATTTATATGAAACAAAGGAAAATATGTTCATAGTAGATATGATACAAAAACATATCCCAGAGTTGGTAAGTATCCTTTTCTATTTTTTTTAACTGTATAAGCACGTAGAAATCTGGCTTAAAAATTATAATTTAAATTTTTCATATAACACACCCTTTTGTGGACGTGACTAATGTATCGAGGTAGTTTAAATTAAAAAGTTTTTAAAAACCGTTCAGACTGAGGGACAAAAAAGTTACTTACCCTATCGTGATGATCCTCATTTTTTGAGACGAGATAATGGAGAGCGAACCGAAGTGCGTAACAAATGTTTCTTCCGGATGGTTAAAGGATGGGGGTACCATGAGGATTAATATTTTTAATTCGGAAAATTTTGAAATTAAAGTCTTCGTATAAGTTAAATGAGTTTAACGAAGGAGGAAGTGTGAGCTCATGATTCCCCATCCTTTTCCCTTTTCAAAAAAGATAGGAGAAGGAATAAGGTCAGAATAAAATCGGTTCGAGATTATTTAGGGACCGGTTTTCCTGTCTATATAAAAAGTGACAAATAAAACTAAGGCAAAATCTGTGACAGTTCACTATTTCTATATTTCGTGAATGGCATCAAGAAATGAGATCGTGGTAATAAATAAATCCTCGGGGTCAGACGTCAGCAATTTAACTCAATATTGGGACAAAAAAATATTGAATTAGATTATTGTTAGAATGCAATACGACATTGGGAAAGTCCACCTTTCGAATTTTTCTTTGAGAAGTTCTATCAGGACAGGTGAGGGACATTGACATAATAATTTGCTTGCAACTTGTTGGCTTCATTAACTTTGGAACTTAACTTAATCTCGGGGTCCCGGGTCGAATCCCAGTCGAGGAACTGGAATTTTTTCGGAAAGAGAAATTAATCCCAGTATACTCGGATATGGGATGTGTGTCCGTTGTCTCTTAATGTGTAACCCTCTCCCGCACAAAGTCATTCCAGACCTTCAGGGGTAAAGGGGGTTGTAATTACATGTAGTGTTATTATTATTATTATATTTAACTTCGATCTTTGTCCGGTTGATACCTAGCAATTGGACACAGTTCTGACTGGGAAGTCAGTGTTGTCACCTGTGGAAGTACATTAAGACTTCTGATCTTTTTATGGGAGAGAACCCTGATCCAAGTATTTCCAACTCGAGACATTCACAACTGAATGGTTCTTAGGGTAAAATTCTAAAATTACGCCACCTACGGAAAAAATCCCGAATTAAATTTAATTTTCGTAAAAAGTTTTTGTCAAAACATAAAATTTTAAAATTTCGTTTAACTAACAAGTTTTTCATCAAAAATCTTATTGAGGTCCCCGTTGTTGGAAACTTGGTCCTCATTGTTGGAAACTTGAATTTTTCGGCCCTTTCCGAATTGTTTAAAAAATTTAAGCAAATCGACCCTGAGGTACTAAGTATCCCTTGAGTTTATTCTGTGTAATGTGTAACGTTACTGACGCCTAGAAACAATCATCAACTAATCCGAACGACACAGGATAACAGTATTCAACGTAATCCTGTAAATAACTCAACTTTTTTTATCGATAATAACCAAAAACGAAATCAGTGATATATTAAATAAAATGTAGATTTAGTAAGTCAAATACTGACAATTGTTTTAGTTTACGATATTTTAGACGACTTGATTAAATCAATTTTAAGTCGTTTTTAATAATGATGCTTGTTTTTATATGTTCTTTTGTTGTCAGGATTTACAAAATTCTAGTGATATGTAAATAAAATTTATCATACTATAAAGATGTTTTAAGTTATTAATTCATTACTTATGTTGAAATAAATTTCATTATAATATTTATTAGAAAAAGTTTGGTCTTAATTATATTTATTTTTTACGTTAAATGAACTGATACTCTATTAGTTACACTGATATTCTATTAGTTGAGAAACCTGGCACCACCTATTATTTTAATGAAATAAAAATATCAAACTCAAGTTTTACTGAAGTTTTTATTAAAATGATGATCAGTATTTGGAACCAGTGCATAGAAAGGAACAACAGAATCATGACAGGCTTACATTTGGAAGCATATCATCGAAACTTATTTGGTAGATTTTAATGTAAGAGTTTAACTAGTTACCCAATGTTATTTTGTCACACTCTGATTTAATTTGATTCTGATATATGTTTCCTTGAAACAATGCTTTCCTTTTCTGTTGCTAACTCTAAAGAAACAGATCTTACTGACTATCTTAACTTTTGTTTTGATACTCATATATTTATTTATCTTTTTCATTCTAGTGTCTAAATAACGCTAAAGAAATATTTACCTGTGTGGTCTGTCAAAATTCATTAGAAAACCTTTCAAATTTTATAATGAAATGTTTGGATGTGGAGGAAAGAATTAAGGGGAATGTTGGCACAGGTAGTGACATCCCATTAAAATTAGATGATAATGCACAGGACGTTAAATTGAGTTATGAAGATAACTGCAACAGGATGAGTTTAACTGAAATTAAACCAAACTGTGATGCAGGTGAAGAAAATATTACCATCAAGTGTGAGATAAAGGATGAAAATCTTCTTGAAAAGAATAGTCAATTAGGTATCGAAAATGAAGAAATTCTAATTAAATCAGAGCAGCGAGATTGTGAAAGGTACATACAGTAAAACTTGTAGATAGAGTATAATAGTCACCCATAGCGCAAATGCATGAACTAATTTATATGACAATTTGGTTGACGGTAGCATCTTGTTGTTATGAATTGGTTTATATTGTACCTGTAGAATATTGTTTGCAAGTTAAAAATATGCAATAAAATTTACAGTCCAAAAACAAAGAATGTAGTGGTTTTAACCATTTATTACCATTTATCAAATTTTCATAAGAATGTAATGCAGAATTGCCCACAACAATACAATTAGTTTTCATCACTATTATTTTAACAATTTATATTCGTAGTGCTTTCCAGATAGTTCTAGAATAATAAAAATTGTTACAAATATGCTCAGAATTGTAACTAACAGAAATTCAGAAAAACTAAAATTGACAAATTAGAATTGTATGTCGGTGGCCCTAAACTTCACTAACACAATTTTACAAAATATATTTAAAACCCTTTTTTGTTTTAATTTGGCAACAATATATGTAATTAAGCAGTAACTTCAAATTAGACTATACCCTGTTCACTTAAACTTTGCAGCGTTAGCCAGGATAAAGAACAAAATGCGTGCTGATTCTTGGTGCATACAACAGGCAGGTGTACACAAGTGCAAAGTTTCTATAGCGGTTCATTTTCATGTTTATTTTATTTCATAAGCATCGGTCATAATTGGACGTTTCACTCACTTAAGTCCAACCCAACACACTGCAAAGTTAAAGTAAATAGAGTTTAGTACCCTACTTCAGGTAAATGTAAAATTAAGTTAAATTCTTGCTTCTTTTATATGCATAAATCTCACAATAAACAGAAAGAAATAATGAAAATTTTAATTGTTTTCAGTTTTCAAGATTCTACTCCGCATTCGAAAAACATCCAGCAAAAACCTTTTAAATGTGAAATTTGTTCATTTGAGACAAAATATAAACGTTGTCTTACTGCGCATGTGTTGGCCCATAAGAATCGTTCAGTGATACAAACATATAAATGTGATAAGTGCTCATATGAGACGAAAAAAAGATATGTACTTAAAAGACACATGGTGTCCCATAAAAGCCTATCAGAAGGAATTATATACAAATGTGAGCAATGTACATTCCAGTCCAAATATCCAGATAATCTTAGAAAACACATGCGGCTGCAGCATCGAAATCATTCAGAACTATATGAATGTGAAATATGTTTGTTGAAAATAAAACATAGATATCATCTTAAACAGCACATGCTGGTCCATCAGAGCCCTTCAGAAATAAAAATGTATAAGTGTGGGTGGTGTTCACACGAGTCGAAACGTAAAAATAATCTTCTCCAGCATATACTGACCCACCAAAGTGCCTTAGAAGCAAAAATGTACAAGTGTGATATTTGTTCATTCGAGACAAAGTTTCGACTTAATCTTAAAGAACATATGTTAACCCACCGGAGCCCTTCAGAAATAAAAATGTACAAATGTGATATTTGTCCACATGAGACAAAGCATAAACGCAGCCTTAAAAAACACATGCGGAAGCACCAGAATCCAAAATATAAAAATATATAAATGTGAAAGCTGTTTATTTGAGAATAAATATAAAAGTTTTTTTAAACAGCCCATGACTAGATCACCTCTTACCTAAATAACAGGAAGCAAGCTGTAATCATACTCATACCAATCAGATTTTAAGGACGCCTTGTGGTACTGGTGCACCACAAGGCTCGATTCTGGGGCCCCTGGTATTTTTATTTTTCTTAATATGCCAAATTCCTGTATATCGACTGATACAGCAATTGTTTATGCAGATGACACAAATATTTTAATATTTAGTAACTCCTGGGAAATAACAATCAGTAGAGCCAACAAATCAGTAAATGAGTTTTCCAATTGGTGTTTGAACACTCGAGCAATAGTTTGATTTTAAATGCTGGCAAAACATTTTTTATGTAATTCATGCCCAAAGGAGTATGTTCAGAATTCTGGTAATTTAATTAAGGCTGATCATGAGTCAATTGTACAGATGGTTGAAATAAACTTCTTGAGACTATATCTGAATCACAAAATGATATGAGAGAGGCACACTGATGATCCAAGAAATTAAGCAGATCCTGCTTCATTATTAGATTTGAAATCCACTGTATTACTTAATATGTTGAAATTTGCTTACTTTGGTTTGATTTGGGCTAATTTATCTTATGGATTAATGTTTTGAGGATACTCTTCACATGCTTCTAAAATATTTATAGCAGCAAAAAAAGAAAGTTGTACAGTATATGATTGGTCTACTTGCATAAACTTACTGTAAAGAAGTATTTTTATAACTATCAGTTATTACCTTTAACCATCTCTATATATTTTTAATCACTACAAATGTAAATTAAATAAGAAAATGTCCTTAAAAAATCTACCTAGCTGTTTGGACCATTTCACAATATTAATTCTTTTACAAATTTACGGATTTGCATCAGAAACCAATAATGAATGCTAGAAAAATTTGTATTGTCGCGGGAGTTAAATTCAGTTCCCAATAGGTTAAGTTGGCAAATATTTACGTTTCATGCTGTATACAAATTAATATAGTCTTGAAAAAGTTTGATACAACACAAATTAATATGCACATTTGAAAAATAATTCAAAATTACAAATATTTCCATACTGAATTCTATTAAACTTTGCAGCGTTAGCCAGGATAGAGAACAAAATGCGCGCTGATTGGCGCAGACGACAGGCAGATTTACACCAGTGCAAAGTTTGTATAGCAGTTCATTTTCATTATTTATTTTATTTCATATGCAACGGTCGTAGTTGGATATTTGGCTCACTAAGTACCGCTTGTATGTTAAGTGAGTTTTAACTAAGCCGGCTTAAAACTTTAAGTTTTTGTTACCAATGCACCGTAACGAAAGATACTTGGCTTAGTTAAGTTTAGAATTGATCTGGCAACGACGCAATTTGATGTCAGAAATCAAATGGAAAGCATTTGTCGGTAAAATAATTAGTAATTTATTACCATATACGTTATATTCAATTCGCAATAACTCTATTAATAATTAATATACAGTCTATTCAAAGATAAAAACAAACTCCATTTTAATCACGTTTTAATAGAGTTTGTTTGCTCAATTATTTTATTACCAATAAGTAAGTATAATCTGGAACCTAATTAATTGCCTTATTTGAATGATTGATAGTGTCACAGCGCCTTTAAACAATTGTTTCTTTTAGAATGGAACAATGCACATTATCTAAAGCATGTAGATCTGCCAATTTTACTGCAAGTGAAAAGCACCATTTGTTTAATTTAATTTCCAATAAGTATGGTCATATTCTGGAACATAAAAAAACTGACAGATCCTCAGTGGCACAGAAATTCATGACTTCGAAGCAGATTGAAAGGGGATTTAATGCAGATTCACCCAACTCTGTATTTAGAACTGCAGAATGTCTTAAGAATTCTATGAAAATAAAAAAAATTAGAATCGAAGAAAAAAACAGAGAATGCTTACTGGAGGGGGCCTATCTGTATAAAAGATTAGACCTTGCAATATCGATTATGAACGAAAAAACCCTTCATGGGTCGCATAATGAATACGACAGTGATAGGGCCACTGGTCCGATCAAGAACGGAAATGTAGAAATCGAGTATATTCTGGACAACGAACAGGAAGAAAATTATGCTGAATGTAGTCTGATGGATGATAGTTCAATCAATACAGTTTCCAATTCAGGCCCAAGTTCTCATGGTGGTGACAAGGTAATAATTTTTTTTAACAATGGACAAAATTGATCACAAATAATTATGTTTTAGGAAAACATGCCTTCTACTAGCACAGACCATAGTGATAAAGATGTGACATGGAAACATTACAATCCTGCGGATCTTAAGTCACCTATTAACCCAGCCTTAAGAGTGCACTACAGTAGTACCCCATCAACCAAAAATAAACAAAGTGATTAAATGGGATAGAAAATGACAGTACATAATGATTTACGGATGCAAATTAAAATAACTAGTTTTAATAATCATATTATTTTTTTTTTAAAGACCTGCTTTCTTCAAGGGCTATTCGCTAAACCTACTAAACCATCAGGACATAATCATTTTTCAATATATATCTTTTAATAAAACTACTTTTAGAAGATAGAATTATAGCAAATTTCTAGACAAAAATAAAAAATAAACCGTATTTAAAAATAATAATAATAGAAAAAAATAAATAAAAATAATTTTTATTTTAAATTTTTTGTTGTGAAATGCAATTCCTCGTATTCAAATTATAATTAGGGCATCGGTATCTATTATTGTGATATGGGCATCATATAACTATTTAGAAAATAATAAAGAGAATATTTTAAAAAATTGTATTTAATAAATACCGAGATAAA
Source organism: Rhamnusium bicolor (assembly GCA_029963845.1). NCBI lineage: Eukaryota > Metazoa > Arthropoda > Insecta > Coleoptera > Cerambycidae > Rhamnusium > Rhamnusium bicolor. The sequence goes on along the minus strand of JANEYF010004580.1, from coordinate 146,515 downwards.
TACATTACATATTTGCAAAATAATTATCAATAAGTTCTTGTCTATAATTGTAATTAACAACGCCAACATCGTTGTGTAAATTTGGTATTTGGCCTTGTATTAAATAATTAAGTTCCTGGAAATTTATATTTTCTGCCGCTGGAGGTATATCCTCGTTCATATCAATAGCAATATTATGCAGCATTGCTGTTGCCGCTATGATTGTTATAGCCGTTTCTACTTTACATTTAATCCCATATGCTAAAATTGGAAACCTTCTCTTCCATATCCCAATTAATCTTTCCACGACATTTCTACTTCGAATATGTGATTCATTATAAAGTTGCTCCGCTCTTCCGTTAGGATCAGCAAGTGGGGTTAAGAAGTACGATTTTAAAGGGTATCCACTGTCACCTGTGAAAATAGACATATTAATTAATTAGAAATAAAAATACCAAAGGTTTCCATGTAATAACAAATATACAAGAAAGAAACATTAATCCAATACTTACCAAGGATAACGCAATTTGGAAATTCTCCCCCTTCTATACGTGCTCTAATGCGACTGTTTAAAAAATACAGTAGCGTCATGGGCTGATCCTGGCCACCTTGCCACTATGTCCATTATCCTTAACTGAGAGTCACAAAGTACTTGTGTGTTTATGGAGAAAAATGATTTTCGATTCCGGTAAATCTTCTCCACCTAGAAAAAAAAAACTGGTTTATTTTCATTATATTATATGCGTTTACTAAACTTGCTAGTAAAATGTGTATATATAAAGTATTACCTGGAGACTGAATCTGACGGGGCCACACCAAACCAACCAAAAAAACCAAAAAAAAAGAAAAAAAAAAAAAAAAAAAAAAAACACCCCCTCCCCCCCGGGGGTGGGGGGGGCTGGGGGGGGGCGGGGGAACCGGGGCCCCCGGCCCCCCGGTTTTTTGTCTTTGGGGGGGGGGGGGGGGGGGGCGTCCCCCCCCCAAACCCCCCCCCCGTGGGGGGGGGCCCCCCCCCCCAAAAAAATTTGGGGGGGGGGGGGGGGGGGGGGGGGGGGGGACCCGGGGCTCCCCCCCCCACAAAAAAAAAAAACCCCCCCCCCCCTTTTTATTTGGGTCCCACCCACCCCCCATTCCCGGCCCGTCCCCCGGGCGCCCCCAAACCTTTAAAAACGTTCGTTTTTTTTAAACGGAACCACCGAAAAAATGACATATCGTCCATATTATGAAAATAATCCGATCTGCCGGAAATCCATAGTCAATGATATCTAATATATCTTCATCATCCTCAAGAAATAATTCGTCTTCCAGTTCTAAATCCATTTTATACGACTACCAAAGACTGCAACCACAAGAATATAACCTCTATTCATGTGCTACAACTGACATTTAAAAAACACCAATAAATGCGCATGCCCAAAACAATCGCATAACCGTAAGCCCAGAAAATCGGAGGCTTATGTTTAAGCCAACTTAACACCATTTAAACCTACTTTTTATAACGGTGCATTACAAAATCGCAAGTTAAGCGAGTTTTACGGCAAAGCCAGCTTAAGTATAAACGGTGCATACGGCCCTTAACGGCCAGTTGTGACTTTAGTTCAACTGTCAACCTGAGGTTTTAATTGTGATTTTGAGGTTATATATTTTATGTGTAGTAGTTTTAAATTAATTATTAGTTGTTAAAATGAATAGGCGACTTTGGGAAGATAGTGATGATAGTGATTTTTCATCTGATGATCACAGAACAGAAAAAATACCTAAGATCACAAATATGCATTCACTGCCAAGATGCTTTATAAATGGGGGGGGGGGGGGGGGACCCTCTGGGGGGGGGGCCTAAAAAATGGGGGTGTATTTTGTGGGGGGGGGGGGGGGGGGGGGGGATTTTGAGGGGGGGGGGGGGGGAAAAAAAAACTCAATCTATCTCTGAAAAAATCTCCTTATAATAAAAAAAAAAAAAAAAAATTTTTTTTGGGGGGGGGGAAAAAAAAAACAGAAAAAAAAAAAAAAAAAAAAAAAAAAAAAAAAAAACCGAGAAAACCCCCCCCAAAACCCGCCCCCCCTTTTTTTCCCCCCAAAATCCCAACCCATTTTTTAACACGGAGACGTTTCTCCTTCTCTACACTCCATAAAATCTTGATTGCTACCTATCTATAGTGTCTGTTCTGTGTATAGTGTGGTCATTGAAGGCTAGAGGATACTACACTCACGGTTCAAGCCGTGACTACAACTAAAATTATAAGATATAGATGAAGCAATCTAGTGATTTTAACTTTTAAAATTTGTTACTAAATAAAATCACTACGGAAATAAAATAAATGTATTTAAATTTTATTATCTACTTCATAAGTATCGAAGGCATCGATATACACCAAAAAGTATCGATATTAAAATATCGAGTATTATAAAGTATCGATAACGTATGTACAACTTGTCCAAAGAGGAAGAAGAAATAATATGGTTATGTTGCGTAATGTTGATTTCTGGATTCTGATTAGTAATTGATTATTTATTATTGAGAGTTTTATTATTGGAATTTAAAAATCAGTATGGATAATAAAACCAGAAAAATATGTAAACTCTGTCTGAAAATGATATATAGCAATGAGTTTGCCACAATAGGAGATATTACGAGACAAATGTTGGATATACTTATTCTGAACTTGGTAAGTTTGAGAGAATACATTATTCGCCTACATCAATGGAATTATATATGATTTTAGATATTTCGCATTATTTTATATTTATCACAGCGAGTACCACATTTCTATAAAATATTTCGATAATTATTTACATTACTGGACTACTTACCGATTTTTCTATTTTTTTTTCCACATAGTAATTTGAAGTCATAGAATACGATTCTGGAAATTTTTCGTTGGAAATTAAGTTTTTCCGAAAAAAAAAAAAAAATATAGACATCCATATTCCATCACTTTGTATAGCACACTTAATTCACATATGGTCCAAATTTCTTCCTAACATATTACAACTACAGTTGAGTACGATTTATACCCTAATATGTGTGGCTTTGTGGTTCAATGGTAAGGACACTAGCCTCTCACACTGGAGTCCCGGTTTGGTCCTTCGTTACAACAGCCACTTCTGCCTAAAAAAAAAAAAATAGATGCTCCGTTATGTTAGGAATACATCCCACTAATTATTTTCTTATGATGGGAAATTCACAAAAAAAATAATAAAATTTTTCAATTCTTTGTGGAATTTAATAACCCTCATTCGCCTTTAACTTAAATATACATTCTATATCTCTTTATATGACTCCTTATAGCCGTACAATTAACTATTAACATTACTATTCCCTTCCCTAAAAAAATTTATTCAGTCTACTTTATTATTATGTGAATGATACGACACAATCACTTTTCCTTCCCCAAAGTCAAAATATGAAATACATTTGCGCAACATTTCCTTTCAGCAAAGTCTTCTATGAGACACTTTACGTGTGTAAAGAAAAACACGAAAAATATAGAAGTGACTGTTTAAAGAAATTACCCCGGGTTTGATACTCGAACATTGGGTGTGTGTCCATTATCTATAAATATGTAGCCCTCACCCACACAAGGTACCTTGAGGTACCTTAAGGGATACAGGGGGTTGTATTAACTGTGGTGTTTAATTTAAATAAAAAATAAAAAACTAATTTCCTTTTTAAAAACCACAAATTGTTTGTACTAAGTCACATAAAATGAATAAACTGTCAACAATATGCACATGCACCTGCACACAAGTGTGAAGTTAGCAACGTGCGTCTGCTCCACACACCACAGCAACAGAAATAAGTTTTGAGAAACATATAAAAGTATGTTTTGAAAAATGGAAACCAATAGGTAGGTACCATAGAGTAAATGAAAACAATAAGTTTACAATTTACCAATAACATTGGAATTTAATTGTTTCTTCGATGAAGAACGCAATAGTGTCGTATTATTAAAACACTTTGATAATAATGAACCGATCATGAGACACTAGCAACGTTCAACCTCTCAACAACACCTATATGAACTTTTCCACAAACAAAAAAAAATTAGTCGCAAATTATTTTCTCGAAATTTACGGATTGTTGATCTCATTTGATATAAGGATCTTCCTTGTATCCCTTTACAACCCATATAAGGTAAAAATGCCATGATAAATCTGTAGCAGAGTCTGTACAGCCTATAAATTTAAATTGTATGTAACATTTTGAAAATTCATAAATTTGTGTGTCATATTTGTGAAAATGTTTACTTTGTCAAAACGATATATATGTTCTCACAATTTATAAAAAATAACAAGAACGCTTCCACAGGTAACATTTTATTTGGTATAGTAAGTATAATAGTAGTTAACAATTCTTACGTAGTTTGCTTTTTGACTTTATTAAATTATTCTGTAAGGTATAAGTGTCAAATTAATAATTGTTTTTCATTCATGGCTAACTTGATAAGCATGCACTTACTAATGGTATAAAATCTGCATTAAATAAAAAACAGTAAAAGATAAGATACAACATATACATATGTTTGAAATCACAAAAAAACACATTTCAAAAATGTAAAAAATATAGGGTATTCCATTTTAAAAAAATGCAAGTTTGGTTTGTCCCGCTTTTATGAGACAACCTGTGTGTTCTTTACAGGGTGTTTAAGAGAGCTCATTTGATTCACTACAACCTTTACCTGAAATTTTTTTTTCTAACTCGAAAAATAAACAAAATATAGGGATGGGCCTTTTCATTGGGTAACCTTGTACTTAACAATATTAATATGTATTTTTTTATAATACTCGTAACTAATAACAATATATAATTCCATATAATTCCGGCATGCGTTCATGTAAACGCCATTTTTGTAATTTCTATACTTTAAAAATTAATAGTGCGATACTATTTCAATAGAAATTATTTAATGACATCTAATCTAAATTCTAAACAAGCATACACTGTATTTATAATTTAATCGCGCACCGCACAAGAAGACTACAATCATTAACTATTTTTTTTTATTCTGACTACGCCATACAACACAGCACTGCACCAAACATCACAGTGAAATTAGGAGTCGAGGACCGACGCGCACTTCCTACTACCCCACCAAGTATAGCGGGAAACGCTTTTCGGTTGCGACGTAACCACACGAATATCACGAATTTTGAATTCTAATAGACTAGTAAATTGCTCTTAGATACTTACTATTTGCTTTAAAAATCAATATATTAATCCCACAACCTCCGTAATTAATAATAATAGAATTAATAGAAATGTATATTTGTCATTAATAATCATATTTTAACCATTAATACATTTTTTTTAAATCATAATATCACTGTTATTTATACTAGAAAACGTGTGTTAAATAAACGTTTTTATTTGGCATAATAGTGGCCTTTATTATTACTCAAAAAAAAAAAAATTTGCTACTAATAAAAAAGTGTCAAATAAAAAGTTCATTTTCTCTGTGAATAAAATCCAAATTTTATAATTTTGAAAAAAATTCATTTACAAGGGTTATCGAACATCGTTGGATCTATAAAAAAAGGATACATGTGATAGAGATGATATTACACTTAAAATAATTAGAGATGCATTTGAAGTTATTACACCAAAAATGCAAATAGCAAACTCTTACAAAATTACTTAATATTACAAGTATTGAATAAGACTTACAGGAAACAACTACTCAGCAGACAAAAGCCCCGATCTGCATTGAATTAAACCTGCAAGTCTTGTTTGGTAGCTAAAATCATTTGTCAATTCCTCACTAGAGATAGACCGGTTTCGAACTTGCTATGTTCTCGTCAGTATGCCATAAGTAATGGAAAAAACAAATAATAATAGCAAACTAGGCTAGCCTAAAGCATACTAAGAAAGACAGACATAGTGAGTAATAAGTGTATCACTCTGGTGATCAGTGCTACTTAATGATGGCTGACGGGTAGTAGCCTGACCACCAGAGGGATACACTTATCACTCACTATGTCCGATTATAAGTATTATAAATAACAAATACATAGCCAAATACTTATTTAAAAATTATTCTTCTACATTCTTTTAGCTCGTTTGGCAAGTCATTAAACCAAATTAGCCTTTTCCCTAATAGAATGGTAGACCTTACGTATTCAATTTTAATATAGAAATGATTATTTATTGTAACCCATATTTTATACGAGTGTAAATCAATTATGCAGTTTAATTTATTAGTCAAGTAATTTGGCATCATTTCATTTTTCATTTTAAATACAAATATTAAAGTATTGTAAATAAGTCTCTGTTCAATATTCATTAAATTCAATAAACTTAGCATAGTATTGGTTGATGTATATCTATTACAACTTAAAATGGCTCTCATGGCTCTATTTCATACTTTTTGTAATGACTGAGTTTGACACTTGTTAAGGAATATAATTGTAGTACCACAATAATCAATGTGGAGAAATCATAGATTTATAAATGGTTAATTTAACAAACATCAAAATTTTATTATCCAGCCAAAACATTAGGCCAACCTTTTTTGCCATTTTGTTTTTATATCCTCGCAATGAGCATTGAAGTTTTGCTCAGAATATGTTTAATTTGCTTTAAATTATTTTTAGATGCTACAATCATGAACTTAGTTTTATTTAGGTTCAAACCTAGTCGCATCTCGATTCATAAATGTTCTCTAAGTCCTCATTTAATTTACTTTCAATATCTTCGATATCTTTTAATTTACCTGTCACATATAACACTGTATTATCCACAAACAATTTGATGTTACATTTCTTACAATGATTACTAATATTATTATACGATAGAAATAATATTGGAGCAAGTACTGAACCATGTGGTACTCCATGTTTATTTGACAATTTTTCTGAATAACTCATTGAATTTAACCATATGTTCCTTACTTTCAATGTATGATGTAAACCACTGTAAAGCTAACCCCTCGACTCCATATTTCTTTAATTTCGATAAAAGTGCATCGTTATTTACCGTTTCAAATGCTATTTTAAAGTCCAAGAAAATTACCCCTATCACTAAGTTATCATGAATATCTACCTTCAACTGATTTAATACACACTGAAGTACTGTTTCACACGAGTGTTTTTTCCTAAAACCCGATTGTTCATTATCATTAATGTATTCCATTAACTAATTTTTTACAGTTAATTCTAATAATTTCTCCTGAATTAGTAAAGAATTTACTGCTCTAAACTCTGAACAGATATTTGTATCATTAACTTTTTCAGTTGGTATAATTGTTGACAGCTTCCATACATTTGGGAAAATCCCTTTTTCAAGTGACGCAAGTTACATCAGCAAATTTATTGCCAATAACCTCAAATGCATATCTAATTATTTTAAGTGTATATTACACTCTATCACATGTATCCTTTTTTTATAGATCTAATGATGTTCGATAACCCTTGTAAATGAATTTTCTCAAAATTATAAAATTTGGCTTTTATTTATTTCATATGATTTAGCACAAATTTAAGTTCCTCATTGTGTAAATTTCAAAATGTCGTAAATAAAAAAAATCAAAATTTTCGAAACCCAAAAAAAAAACGGGGTGATAAATTTTCCTTCTGATTACGAAAAAAAAAAAATAACGTAGGTAGGTCTATCCCATATGAATAATTATTCATGATAAAGCAAACAGAAAAATTCTCATAAAATTCCTTTTATTAACCCATTTTTCTCCCAATGGTGCGTTATCGCACCACATATTTTATGATTTTTTTTTGTTAAATTCAGTAAATATTTTTGCATATCCATTTATAAATTTTATTATTATCAGTATTAGAGAACTTAGTACCGTACGAACTGTTGATTTTTATTTTAAAACAAAAAATTTTATGACACCTCAAAAATCAAGAAAAACGCTGCATAATTTTGTGTCAAAGGTTGAGGTGATTCTAAAACAGTAAAATATTTTATTTTTGGAAAATATTGTCATTTTTGGTATGTCTATAATATGTAGATTACATGGTAGAAAAAATACATTTAAAATATAATATAGATTATGATTTATTTTTATTAAATAATTACTGGTGCGTGAACGGACCACTGGTTTTATCTATGAAATAAAACCAAGCTATTGCCATTCTCGACAAGTCAGCCTATGTAGTGTAAACAGTCGCCGATTAGTGTGTTGTTTAGTATTTGTTTGTTTTTTGTGCAGTACACGTGATATTTAATTGAAATCAGTAAAATATGCCGTTTTCGAGGTATTTGACTCGAAGGAAATTAGAAGCGGCTCTGGAGGAGATCGTTACGGATTTGGAGAATAATGATGAATTTCGTATTACTCGTATTTACGTATTTTTATATTTTATAGATACAACTCATTCTAGCCTTGGTCTTAGCGGTGACGTTGTCATGAGTCTACTTTCTGTTGTGGATAAGCCAGTGAATCACCAAATTTTTTTCGACAACTTTTTTTCGTCATTCAAACTCTTCGTACACTTAAAAAATAATCGTTAGTTTGCCACCGGTACTATCCGCGAAAATAGGACAAATAAGTGTCCAATCGAAAATTGTAAATCATTTGGTAAAAAAGACCACGAGTCCCATATTTCAGCATATGATTCTGAATCAAAAGTTTCTATTGTCCTTTGGCACGATAATTCGGTTGTAACGGTGGCAAGTAATGTTTATAGTGTAGCTCCTGTTCAAAATGTTAAACGCTATAATAGAAAAGAATGAAGAGATGTACAGATACCCCAACCTTATGTAATTGCCCAATACAATAAATATATGGGTGGGGTAGATTTACACTACAACGGAATTGCTAATTATAGATGCCAAGTATTTGGGAAAAAATGGTGGTGGCCTTTATTTTGTAATTCATTGGATAGCTTAGTCGTCAACGCATGGAAAATTTATAATGTCAATGAAAAAAATTTCCCAAGTAGATTTTAAATCTTACATAGCCTTGCGACTTTTAAAAACTGATAAAACAATAATTGAAAGGAATCTTGCTCCTGCTATAGATGAACTGCGTTATGATAATACAGGTCACCTCATGATTTCTCATGCCAATAAAGCACGAAGGAGGTGTAGAATTTGCCATAGCCACACAATTTACATTTGTAATAAATGTAATGTACATTTACATACTTCATGCTTTGTACAGTATCAGCAAAAATGAAACCGGGTGTTACCAGTGGTGCGTTCACGCACCATGAAATATTATAATGTTTTTTTATTAAGTAAAGTTCTATGTAGAAAATAATTTATGCTTAGTTATTTTATGTAAGATTGAAACTTTCTATGATATATTTTCGTTAAAATCATTAGTTATATCTTATGTGCCTCAAAATAATATTTCATGTATCCTCCCAGTGGTTCGTTTACGCATCAGTATTTTTTTATATACGTTAATTTTTTTTGACACAAGGAATGTATTCTTAAGAGTAACAAAATAAATATTTACAAACAAAAATGTTCGTTTTTCGAATTTTTCGATGCTTGGTATATAATGGGTTAATGTGACCGGTTTCGTGAAAATGTGAAGTAATTACTTGTTCACGAAACCGGTCACATTAATAAAAGGAATTTTATGAGAATTCTCCTGTTTGCTTTATCATGAAAAAAAAATAGTTTGTAAAGATTTTAGAGGTGTTTCAAAACCTTATGAACTTCGACCTTGATATGCACAGAGGCATAACTCCTGCCGTCAGCTCAGTTACACCACTTCGTAAAAACATCCCGAGCTTCCATTGTATACAGATGATAGATAGCTGAGTAAATGTTTTCAAAATATACTTATAGCTCGGAATAAGCACATTTCTCGGCTCATAAGGTTTTTAAATACCTCTACTAATGGTCTAGAAGGAATTTGGGGAGGCTGCGCATTTTTGTAACTTTTTTTTTCTCAATTTTTTTTTTCAATTTGTGTTTTCAAAACTTCTTTAATCAGTACTGATAGTCGTGCCTTCAAATATTGCTTGGGTTCCATGCTCCAATACTGAGATATGGTACAATCTAAATCCACCAGCCGCCATTGCACTGTTCTAATAATAAAAAAAGATCTTGGTAGTTTTGATTATTAAAAGATTCCCGCACTTTTAATACTCGAGAACCTAGAAATATGATATAAATCAAGATATTTTATATAATAATATGATGTAAATACCAAAATCGTATTTCTCCTCAGATTAAGAAAGATTCTTAATCTGAGCATGTCCCAAATGTGTATGTTATAAAATAAATGCCACATGAAGGGGCCATACAAAGAAAGTTGAACCTCAATATAACGCTGCCGGTAATCCCACAAGAGTGGCTAATGTGTGTGTTATATAAAACAAATGTAATAGTAGTTCACCAGAAACAAGAGTGAAACCGGAACCACCATAGAGAATGTGATCAGCGTACATATAGAACAAGTAAAAAAAGTAAAATGCCGCAGTGACCTCCAAATTCCCGCCAATCAGTTTGGTGGGCAACATGTCCACTCATTGCTAGCTGGCGCCAGATTAAGTAAAAAAATATATATACACTAACTACAGTTAATTCACAAAACACTTAAAATACTTAACGAAATAATCAATCACTCTCAAACTCAACAGAGTTAAATAATTATAAAAAATAAATGGCGTCAATAAGTTCAGACTGGCAGACCCGCCAAATTCATGCTTCCACTTCGAAATTAATTTCAGAAAGTTGATACTTTGACCACACTTGTTTTATATATGCGCTGATATGATTTCCCTGTCTGGCCGGAAGGATAGCTTTGCGATGTTAATCTGTCTTGCCCCACAATTCGTTGTATGAGTAATACGACAACTTTGCGCTCGTAATAATTATTGTAAAACTTACCGGTATATAAATCTGTTAAACTGCTAATAATTATTCGTAAAGCCCAACCCTTTACTTTATAAAACCCTGGATAGATGGCGCATCCGATAATGTATCGTAATTATTAAAAATGTACGAATTTAATTTCGCCAAAAACTGTGAGAACGTTTTCGGAATCTAATTGTCATAATAGTTACAAGAACTACCACTGATCCTCTAGTACTGCATGCTGTTTGACACTTTATTTCATAAACAATGGTGTTACGAAACAATACCCAACGACCGTTAATTACTAGATTAACTACTAATCACTGGATTAATACTCCAATTTATACTAATAAAGGGACGTATTTGCGATCAATCATATTGCGCAACATTGCCCGTTGTGCAACATGATTGATCGTAAATGGTATGTTGTGCAACCTGTTTTGTAAAATCATAATCGCCCGATATATTTTGGGCAACAGACCTGTTACGCACCAAATTTGTATCGTGAATAGTAGTGTTGCACAACAAAATGTTACGAAAATAATTGTTGTGCCAAATAATTGATCGTGAATAGGTCCCTTAAGTTTTGCCTAACCATAGGAGGCCTAATAGACAACGTTTTACATTATAATAGAGTTGGTTCCATATGTGTTAGATAGATATGTCAAGAAACTATAATAATAGTAATATATGTTTGATATATTTTTTTGCTAACTTATTTTTATTTCTGTTCAGAACCACCCATTAAATGTGAGGTTTTGGTAATGGCCAATAGAGGTCAGCCACTTCGTGATTTTCAACAGTTGCATAATAATTACAAATTCCGTTCGATAAACGTAACAAATACACTAACCAGAGAATAGTGTAAAAACACTACATGAAATTGTGGAAAACACTGTTATCAAGCCATATAAATGTGTGTACCTCACTTCACATCAGTGACTTGCCTAAACATGGCACCGATCAATCAGAATTGACACATCGCTTGTCGCCACTCTCACTGTCTTTAATGCAGTTCCTGTAATTTTGACTAGAACTACAAAATAAAATGAACACCACACATATTTTATGACATAAGGTGGATTTAACATTTAGCATATAACTTGGAGATTTAAGAATGTCATATGCATTTATGTACAATTCATTTATAACATCATTTAAGAAGCATCCAATCAAAGTTAATATTTCTGCTCCTGTCCAGATGATGATAACTAATAAATAATATGGTTTTAGGGATTTGTAACCTAACCTCACATGTTTGTTCATGCGCAGTACGATTTTCATTTAACATTTAATCTAAAAGTTGACGAACTCTTAAATGTTAAATGTAAAATGCTAAATGATAAAAATGTTTAAAAAATAGTTTTTAATTAAAATATATGCATAAACTTATACTGTTCACAAATTATTACCATTTTAATAATAAATTTTAGCTAATCATATTTAACAATCTACTTAATTTTCGTTTAAGATCTACCTGTATAATATGTGTGTGTATTATATAACTGTGTTTGTTTTTGGATGTGCATACGTATTATACAGGGTGAGTCTTAAGTGTGTAGTTTTATTTACACCACCGATTCTTGACATTTGTAGAAACCCTCTGACACATTTTTTTTTAATTCCCACGTGTAACTGCTGGTTACAGGAAACATTCTATATCTTAGCAAAAATGATGTAATGGACTGAAGCAACGTTGTCGCATATCTTGTGCAATTCTCTCACCTAGGCGCGAAGGTTACCTAGCATTATATTTTCACAAAAATCGATGAGATTCTAATACAAACCACTTCAACTAAAAGTTACTTTAGCATAAAATATTTGTTGCTATAACCACTTTCAAAACAAATGTAAAATTGAAAAAATTCGAATTCTAAAAGTGTGAGTTTAGCTAACCCACGATTGAAAAACCGAGCCCTAGTATTAAGTTCTTTCCCGAATTTATAACATTGGATGAAATAATTAGCTACTTAAACGATTAATTGCTCCACTTGAAATAATTTTTAAACATTTTGAAATACCTTTCAATGTGAAAAATGTACAATTTTGACTTTTTCTTGCTCCAATCAACATTTCTTTTTAAGCGTTTCATATGGAATGTACAACTAATACTAAATTTTCCGATGAACAATAAACTCTTTAGGGAATTTCGAGAGGAATTTAATGTTCCCATCTCATTTTGTCAAAGTTTATAAAAGGTTTATTATTTTTAAGAAGTAGGTACTTACCCTCTGCTATTACAATAATTTGAAATGTGTACGTGTTTAAGGAATAAATCAGCTCTCTACTATTTTAATTGGCCTCTAATAGTAAAACACTGAAGGTGCAACACAATAACAATCAGGTGATGGAAAATAGTTTGCAGTATTTTCACACACTTTTGTCACTTTTTACACTGGTCATACCTAACAGTTTGCATTTTTTTTCTCCATAATACTCTGGACGGTTAGGAAGATAGTATGCGTCATTTTTTATAAAAAAGATCAATTTTTTTCTTGAGAAAACAGCACTTTATTCGGGATAGGCCATTACATGATAAAAATTCAACCATGCTCTAATGTGAACTGTGATATTATCGTCGCATATGTAACCTATGATCTTCACATATCTAACCACGCACCTAATCAGTGTTGCCAGACATACCATTTTCATGTATTTATACCATTATTTTCCCTTGTGCACCTGCACTTTTTAAGTAATAAAACTATTATTTAAAAATTTCTACCATTTTATAGCAATATTAGCAAAAGTTGATAAAAAAGTTAAATTTAGGTCGTCAGCCCCGACCTCGGTCAGTTCGTCCATTAAAAAAGAGTAAACTGAATTAAATTTTATACCGTGTACGTAGATCTTTATAAATCGGAACCTCGCGTAAACAGCGCTATTTGTGCAAGCCCAAATAAATAATAGTCTTTTGCTGTTTTCTGTTGTTTCTATTGCGATGGTAAGACCCGTTTTTTCAATGCTCAGTTAGCTAAATTAACCGTCAGTTAGGTCAATAGAATTTTTTTTAAATCATCATGATTTATTTATAATGAAATTTATAACCTATGTGAAAATCTCACATATCTGGCAACGCTACACCCCATGTAAAAATCAGTGTTCTTGATAGTTCGCATACCTGTCTGCATTAGCATATTAGCATTTACAAAAATGTGTTTAATACCGTTATTTATAGTTTTTTGTGATTAAATTTGTGATTCGAAGTTTTGAGTTACTATGTTACCGACATTTATTATTTATAATTTGTTCCTTTGGTGGTTCATTTTGTGAAAATTAGTGATTAACCATAGCGACTAATTTTATTATTTTAATGCTGGATATGTTAAAGGCATATTTTCCAGTAGATGAAAATGTTAGACAAGCAAAACGGCAATGGAATGCTATCCAAACGTCAAGCCCATATGATATATTCATGTAGTAACAGTTGTATTAGGTAAGTAAACAAATCTGCTTTTTCGTCCTTTTAAAGTAAATGCGTCTTTTTAAAATGATTATTTTCAACTTTGATTCATTTTTAGAAATGAACCATATTAAACTTAAACTATAAATTAGAGACAATAATAATAATTTAAAATACACACAAAAATATTGCATATTTTTAATATTTGGTGCTTATGAGTTCTGTTTATTTATAAAAAAAAGTGTCAGGATTACCTAATTTTACAAGGAAAAATAGATAAACAGATACTTTTAACACCTTTTATTTTAAGAGCAAGCTATAAGTGACAAGTGTCGCTTTCCACAAAGGACTAATCAATCACGCCTTGGCCGCCTTGAAGTTTATTTCTTATTTTCGGCCAGTGTACAGATATCATGCTTCCTTAAAAAGAGCTCAATGTTTTATAAACTATTACATTTGTTTTGGTGCGGCGTCTACACTGATATTAAATAAGTCTAATATCGTCTCACAAAATGTCCGTGACAAAAGGGTAATAATTTTTTTTAAAAATTCAAAATTTGCAATTCATGAGAGGATAATTGTGATGCCGAACTCTGGCAGTGGCAACACTGCCTTCAGTTACGTCATTTCTGTGAACGGCGTTTGCAAAGTTATCCAGTGACTATCAAAATGTCAGTGGTTGGAGGACGGAAAAATTATCAGAAATTAAAAATTTTTTTGTGTTCACAAAAATTTTTTTGACTGCCAATCAATTGTACACGACGAAATATATTGAGGGTTAAAATATAACTACGCATTTAAAACGCACCCTGTATATTGTATATATTTTTGTGTTTAGATTTATATGTGCATCGTGTAGTAACCTTCTGTATATCTTTATATATCTAAATTATTACAATTTAAATTTGTTTTTTGACATATGTAACTACTCTATACATTAACATCAATAAAGCTATCTGTCTATTTATCTATGCCGCATAAATTGTTTCATTACGATATGAGATTTTAACTCAAATGTTAATGTTAGAAAAACACATTTGTATTTATGATTTTACAGCAGCCGACTTGCAATAATTATGATTCAGATATCGGTCTCGCATAAAATGTTTATATTAAGCTAGTATATTTTATTTCAATGAACAATGACACCATTAATATTGTTTCTAAGAACAGAGTCCTAAGATTATGTCACTGTTATGAATTCAAATGTATAGGCATTTTTATATATCAAAAGCTGTATGCTAAGTACGTTAAGTTAGTTGTCTTTAAACTCCTGTCATATTCATTTCGCTTATTTTTGCCAAGTAATAATAAACCATTTAACACATTCTACCGTTTTATTTGAACAGGTTATGGGCCCAGGTGCGCAAGGGTAATTACTGTTTACTAACGTTCGAGTCGTGAAAATTAATTGTTGTGAAGTTTGTGTCGGTTCGAGTCCGTGGTTTAAGTATTCGCGATGGCAACGGCGACGAAGTTTGAGTTTGGGAACATTCCGAAGTTCGACGGCTCAAATTTTCAACTGTGGAAATTCAGCATACAAATTTTGCTGAAAGCAGAAAAACTTTTGAGTGTTGTGGATGCTACAGATTGTGAACCTGTGGACAAAAATACACCAGAGTGGGCAACATGGGATACAAGAAATTCCAGGGCTCAGGTTCTTCTGTTAGCTACAATTACTCAGAATCAAATTCAATATTTGATAAATTGCGAAAATGCAGCAAAAATGTGGGCTAGGCTAATGTCTATTCATGAACAAAAAACCGAGATTTCAAAAGAACTTCTGTGGCAACGGTTTTATGAGTATAGAATGTCAGAAAATGCGAAAATAGCAGAGCACATTTCAGCTATTGAATTACTAGTAAAACAATTGAAAGATGTGAATGAGAACATTAGCAACAGCGCGATATGTTCAAAGGTAATAAATAGTTTACCACCTAGGTTCAATAGTTTCCGAACAGCTTGGGATTCTGTCTCCCATGAACAACAAACTTTTGAAAACCTGACAGCAAGATTGCTAAAAGAAGAGACAAGAATGATGAGTGATGATTCAGAAACGTCTCACCTTGCTTTGGAAGTAAAGGCTTTGCAAAGCAAACTAGAAGCCACAAGTTTAAAGAAAAAGAAAGGTATAAAAGAATTGAAGAAAAATACCAGCTGCAATTACTGTAAACAAAAAGGGCATTGGGCACGTGAGTGCAGAAAGAGGATTGAAGATCTAGAGAAAAATAAAGGAGGACCTAAAAGTGATAGTTCCGCTTATATTTGCGATATTTCCTCACTCTATTCAGCAAACATTAACGTGGAAGAAAATGAATGGATTTGTGATTCAGGTGCTAGTGTTCATATGACCAGCGAAAGAAAATGGTTTACAGAATTAAAACCAATTGACAAACCAATCTACGTCAAGATTGCAAATGACAAAATGATAGCTGCAACTGGAACTTGAACTATCGAAATTCAAGCTTTTGTGGACAGAAAATGGCATGATAGAGTAATGTATGACGTTTTGTACATTCCAGAACTTAGCGAAGTTTATTTTCAGTGGGAGTGATGACAGACAAAAATTTTACTCACCATTCGTACAAAAATCATTGTGAGTTTCGCGACCGTGATGGAAAAGTGTCATGCGTCGGTACACGAAATAACAATTTGTGGGTGATGAACTTCCGTGTGAAAACTCCACCTGAGTGCAACATAAGCAGCAAAAGTTCGATGAAATTATGGCATGATCGGCTTGGTCATATCAACTGTAACACGGTAAAGAAGACAGTTGATAAGAACATGGTCAAAAATCTGCACATTGACAACAAAGAAGAATTTTTCTGTGAACCATGTCAACTCCGTAAGCAAGTCAGAAAGACACCAGAAGAAGAGGTAGAAGATGAGGTCGAAAATATCAGTGAAGAAAGCACAGAAACAGACCAAGATAATGTAGGAGATGATGAAGATTTCGAATTCGATGGTGATGCAGGAAACAATGAAAATGTTGAACCAAAACAATTGCGAGACAGAAATCAGATTTCCCGTCCTGATCATTATGATGCATCAGCTGTTTATTGCTCACTATTCGAACCAGATTGTTACGAAAATGCCATAAGAAGTGAAGATTTACGTTATTTAAAGCATACAATTCATTACCGTTACAGTTTAGTTTAAACCTTTGAAGAGTGCAGACCTAAAAGTCAGCGCTCCCGAGTACCAAAGCACCGGGGAAAACCCAAATAGTGGTAAAGTGATAAAGTGATAAAAGTTAACCCAGCGGTGTTGTAAAGAGGTACAATAAGTGTAAAGCCTTACAATATCTAGCTTTATTGTGGAGTTGTTACACCATAAACAATGCAATAATAGTACACCATAAACAGTGCAATATTGTGCGACCGCGATGGCTAGTACACAGGTGTGTTCGATGTTCGGACAATTTCATGGTAAATAGTAAAGTAATTTCATGTAAAATATGTGAAGAAAAATATCACCCCAGCTGTGTGAAAGTAAAGGACACTGTGTATAGAGCATTGAATGATTGCAATAATATTATCTGGTTCTGTGATGAATGTGTAGGGAATATAGATGAGAAACTAAACTTAAAAAGGCAAATTATGAGGATTGAAGAAAAAATAAATAAATTAATTGAAACTACCTCAAAATTAGGTGAAAACTTTGAAAGTTTAAACTTGAATGAGAACAAATGTAGTAGGAAGTGGTCAGATGTAGTTAAGGGTAAAAACCCACCATTATTAATTAAACCAAAAGATAACAGTCAGAACAGTAGTATAACCAAAAATGAAATTGCACAAAAAATAAATCCCAGTGAGATATCAGTAGCGGTCACAAAAATGAAAACAGTAAGTCAAGGCAGCGTACTTATAGAGTGTAACGATCAGAAATCTCTGCAAAAACTTCAAAATATTGCGGTTAATGAATTGTCGGAAAATTATCATGTGGAAATACCCAAATTAAGAAAACCTAAAATACTGATAGTTGGCGTACAAGAAAAACACTTAAATAGTGAAACTGAATTTATAAATAAAGTTAGCAGACAAAATTTTGAGAGAGAGTAGATACGGTCGAACAAAACAATTTTGAGATGAATTTTGTTAAAAAATTTATTCCAAGAAACAAGAGAGTACATAACGTTATACTGGAGTTATCACCGGAGACATTTAAACAACTTATTAGTAAAAAAAGAGTATTTGTAGACTGGGAGAGCTATCCGATATACGAATATGTAGGTGTCTTAAGATGCTTCAAATGTTGCAAGTTTGGTCACAAAGCAGAACACTGCAAACAAGAAGGTTATACATGTCCGTTATGTAGTGGAAATCATAAAAGTGATGAGTGTCGATCGAACACATTTGAATGTAGTAATTGCAAATATGCATGTAATGTTTTAAAAATTCAAGATATACAATACAATCACACTGTGTTCGATAAACAATGTGCATGCTACCAAAGAACTATAGAGAATACGAGGACAAGAATACAATACATATAGCAAATACAGCAAGATACCGTGCTCTCAAAACGCCTTATGCTTATACTTAAATATTCAAGGGCTTACATCTCATATAGAGGAACTTAGACAATTGATGTATGAGAAAAATCCTCAAATGGTATGTTTAACGGAAACCCATATTACACAAGATATAGAACAAAGTGAACTGGATATTATAGGTTATAACTATGTAGCATCTCATTCAAATAGCCGACATACGGGAGGCACACTAGTATATACAAAACAAGGCGGAAATACTGAGGCGCTCAACATTGTCGCTAATAACCAAAATTACTGGTCAGTAATGCTAAAGTTACAGTTTAGTAGACAGTCCATGATTTGTATCTGTATATATCGTTCACCAAACAGTAATTGTAATGAATTCTTAAATTATTTTGAGGAAATATTTAAAAATGATATAGTATCCAAAAATAAAACAATTATTTTGGGCGATTTTAATATAAACTTTAAAGGTGACGCAGTCAATGCTAAAAGGTTAAGAGCTATTATAATGGATTCAGGTTTTAAACAGATAATTGAAGAAGACACTAGAATTACCAATAATTCATCTACCCTAATTGATTTAGTCATCACCAATGACTTCAATATGAAAGACCTGCCAAGAAATTTTTCAAAGTTGTCAGACCATTGTACCCTAGGAATAGAAATGACAATCAAAAACATGGAGGCACAAAAACAATTGATATACAAGAGGGACCTTAATGGACAGAATATTGAGAAAATAATAGTCGAGTTAATATCGAAAAACTGGGACTATACTTCTACTGATGTAAACATACTGTATACAAACTTTATTGATAATGTCATGACATCTATTAATAAAATATGTCCTGAGAAGAAAGTGATGCTGAACAACAAACCATGGATGAATAAAAATGTAAGAATGGCACAAAGAGATAAAGCAGACAAGAAGTATAAATTAACTAGATTAAACTGCGATTGGGAAGAATATAGGTTAGCGAGAAACGAAGTTACAAAAATATTACGTCAAGAGAAATCAAAATACTACGAACAGAATATTGATGAATGTAAGGGTGATAGTAAAAAGATGTGGCGTACTATTAAGGAATTAGTTGGTAAGACGAAGAAGGAAGAGTTTGATGCGGAAAAGATTGTTTTTGATAATTATTCAAATGTGGCGGTGGAAAATTTCAATATGTTTTATTATGAAAGTATAAAGAGTATCACAGACAGTATTGACGACAAACAGTTTGATTCAGAGATAGCAATAAATGCTGAACAAAGTGAATTTACCTCTTTTAATAAAATTAACTTTAGTCAATTAAAGAAAATTGTTTTTAATATGAAAAATAAAAGTACCGGTGATGAAGGATTTAATATTAAATTACTTAAAGAATTGTTTTGTGTTATCGGTTATCCGCTCTTAAATATTATTAATAAGTCGTTAGAAATAGGGTGTGTGCCATCAATGTTAAAAATTAGTACGATAATACCGATTCCAAAGGTACCATCTCCGATAAAACTTGAACAGTGTCGACCAATAAATTTATTGCCAGTTGTGGAAAAAATTTTAGAAATAATAGTTAGTGATCAGTTACGAGAACATTTGAATAGAAATGACATATTAAGTACCAATGAATCAGGTTTTCGAGAAAATCATTTATGTGAAACTGCTCTACAATATATTTGCGCGAAATGGAGGAAGGACATAAATGAGGAAAAAGTAGTGCTTAGTGTGTTTGTGGACTTAAAGCGGGCCTTTGAAACAATTGACAGAGGTTTACTAGTAAAAAAGTTGGATAGATATGGCGTAAAAGGTACAGTGCTCAAATGGTTGGAGGATTATTTAAAGGATAGGTACCACAGAACTAAAATTGGTAATAAAATGTCAAGTAACATAAATAGTCCGTATGGGGTTCCACAAGGTAGTGTATTAGGACCACTTCTCTTTATTACATATGTAAATGATATTCAGTGCGTATTAAAAAATTCATTTGTAAATTTTTTTGCTGATGACACTGTAATAACTGTATCTGGTAAAGATTTTAATGATACTACTAACATTCTTAATAGCGAGCTTGATATATTGTATAACTGGCTATGCAGTAATAAATTGAAATTGAATTCAGATAAAACTAAACTTATGGTCCTAGGTTCTAAATCTATAAGTAATAAATACTTAGCTAATAGTTATGTCGTTAAAATTAATGAGTGTCCGATTGAAATCGTGAAGCAAATTAAATATTTAGGAGTTATGTTAGATCCACAACTTACATTTTGTCATCAAATGAATTACATATGTAAAAAAATTGGAAAGAAGATTGCATTTTTTCATAGGATATCACATAATTTATCACAGTGGAGTAAATTACTGATTTATAACACCATAGTCTATCCACATTTCACATATTGCGCATCGTTTTTGATAGCATGTAATACTCATGAAATAAATAGATTACAAATACTGCAGAATAAAGCAATGCGAATTATATTAAAATGTAACATCTACACTCCTGTGAAATCTATGTTAAACGTGCTAAACTGGTTATCAGTTGAGCAGTGCATTAGAAGAGCTAATTTAATTTTAATATATAAAGAAGTAGAGAAGAAGTACCTATCTATCTACAAAATCTAAAGAAACGTACAGATATACATAGTTACAATACCAGACGGAAAAATCACTATGACGTTGAGTGTGTCAAAAAATCCTTTCTACAAGGTTCATTATTTAATGAAGGACTTCGTCTTTTTAATGCTCTGCCAACTGACATAAAGGATGCACCAAGTGTAAAAACATTTAATAAATATGTATGTAAATATCTCACAAGTAATTAAGTAAAATAGTCTGAAGTCTGAATATATTTCGAATACCTTACAATTTTATATACTCATTCTAGTAGATTCGGAAACAATTACTTTTTATTTGTTTGTTTTTTGTGTTAGAAATAGTGATATTACTTAGGTTAGATTATTTAGGTTTAATTAAATATCTATGTATCTATGTAGCAGACAGTGCTAAATAAAGATCTATCTATCTATCTATCTATTATAAAATTGTATACTCCAAGTCATCGAAAACTGAAGTTACTGGGTATACAGATGCTGACTACGCAGGATGTGTAGATACACGAAAATCAACTAGCGGCTATGTATTTGTGATGGCAAACGCACCCGTTACATGGAGAAGCCAAAAACAAACTGTTGTAGCTCAATCAACAACTGAGGCTGAGTATATCGCGCTCGCCCTTGGTACAAAAGAGGCATTGTGGTTAAAATCTTTTCTGCAAGAATTGGGTATCAAAATTTTAACAGTGGACATAAAAGTCGACAATCAATCAGCAATAAAATTGACTAAGGCACAGCAGTTCCACAGCAGAACGAAGCACATGGATGTGAAAATGTATTTCGTGCGGGATGAGTGTGAAAAGAAAAATATCTCTGTTAGTTATGTGAATTCAAGTGAGCAACTAGCGGATATATTTACAAAACCACTTACAAAAACAATATTAAATAATTTGCTGAAAAAGTTAAACTTGTTTTAAAATGTATTTAATCGATTGTTTTTGTTAATATTTGCTTCCTGCATTATTTTGTTTCAATTGAATTATTTTATAAATTTGCAATGTAAAATTTAAATAAGTGGGAGTGTTAGAAAAACACATTTGTATTTATGATTTTACAGCAGCCGACTTGCAATAATTATGATTCAGATATCGGTCTCGCATAAAATGTTTATATTAAGCTAGTATATTTTATTTCAATGAACAATGACACCATTAATATTGTTTCTAAGAACAGAGTCCTAAGATTGTGTCACTGTTATGAATTCAAATGTATAGGCATTTTTATATATCAAAAGCTGTATGCTAAATACGTTAAGTTAGTTGTCTTTATTAAACTCCTGTCATATTCATTTCGCTTATTTTTGCCAAGTAATAATAAACCATTTAACACATTCTATCGTTTTATTTGAACAGTTAAATGTTAAAACTTAAATGATAAATAATATTAAATTACCTAATTAACTTTTAATGGTTATATACCATTGTGTGTTACTTCTTATTGTACTGTCTGGTCGGGAAAACAAGACCCGTGAAAAGGATGTAATTTCTGCATTCCATTCACAATTAAGTAAGCGTAAATAAAATAAATGAATTAGTGCATGGCAAATTTTTGTGATCGTTTGCAACTGTACCTACCTACTCCTTGGAAGAGATATTATATTCCTATTATATGGTTTTGCAGAAAGCTAGCGACTTATCGGCAATACTCTCCCTTGCTGCGCGGACCTTCTTTCGCAGACTGGACAGTACATATCTTTTATCATGTAGAAGGAAGATCTCTTTGACGAATAAATTATTATTATAGAAGGTTCATACTTCGGGAAATAAATGACATCTTTTAAGCAATTCAATATCGCAGAAAAATGTAGCTTAACTACATTTTGCAACAATATGCATATAATAATAATAATAAATTTTATTAATCACAAATATTCAGTACATCATAAGCATTTTCGAACATATATTGTAATAGAATATTTACGATGCCCCTAGCCATAAAGACCTGTATATGCAAACTTTCATTCTAAAATAAAGATAAAAATCGATTTGGGGAGAACATAAATTAACATAAATATTTATGTTTATCTTGATAATTTGACGTCACGAAAATGAGTGTGTGAGGGGAAGTGATTATGACGTCATATGCTAAATATCACTTGAGATAATCAACAAGTTCCAGAGTAGATTATGTCAATTATGTCAGTTGTTTATGGCGCTTAATATCGTAGTATATAATAAACCTAACTTCCAACAGGACGCAATGAGTGATTAGTTGATTACGAGGAATGTGAGGAGCAAAATTATGCCGAACCCATAACCGGGCCCTGGATATTGAAATCAATGTAGGGGAAACAGATTTTATAATCTCCGTTAATCTTAAAACCGGTAATGAATTGCAAATATGCGAATAACCTAACCTCAACCGAGGTTGACATGACATAATAGATATATGATAATTTGCCCGTTTTCGCAACATAATCCCATTATCTTGAGGGTTGTGGGGTGGGGATGAAATCCGGCATACCATAACATAAATCACATATATGTCGCCCCAGAATCATATTACACTTTATAATAATTTTATGAACATATCAAGATTATCAATTATAAATATGTACAATTTATTTCAAACTTATTTGCAACATAAAAAACGCCGGCTTCTTTGATCCTTTACCGCCGTCAAAGAAGCCGACATTTTTTATGTTGCAATGTTTGAAATAAATTGTATTTTATATTTAAAACAAAAATGTTTTCATTTTTAATCAGTTTCATTTGCAATTGAAAGTTGGATACTCAAAATTTTAATGTGTTTATTTGATCTACTTCTTGTGTCATAATTATGTGAAATGTTGTTTCTTAAAGTGTCATTTTTGTGAAAATATAAGCAAGTGATAAGAATATACGAATATTAGAAACTTCAGCAGAATATAACAGTTTTGTTGGATATCTTTTATTTTTGTGATATATTACTTTTAGAATGTAATTTTGATTAACTGACAATCGTGTAAGTGCATTGTTAAACAGACCATCCCATACTAAAATACCATCTCAATCAATGACTTCAGAATTCAGAAGTTATTGATCTCAATGGTGATTCTGTCAAAGATATATGTAGGTACTGTCAAAAATAAATTTTGATTGGGAAATTCTAAGTTAAACTTGTGTATTAATTTCCTCACCTTGCACAGTGGTTCCCCGTCCATAGTAAGGTGCAACAAAAATTTAAAGTGCATGATAGGTATGTTTTTATGATTAAGACAAAAGCAATTTGGCATAATAGATGTTCATTAAAAATAAAAAACAAAAAAGCAACACGCAGTATACAAGAAATGAATATTTACACATTCATAAATGAATTAATAAATTTGTAAAAATAGGCTATTACTATGAAATACAATTATCTATTAATATTAATGAAATTTTAACAGAACTAACTTAAATTATTGTCTATGGTTTTTTTATTTACGGCATCCTGTAATGTTTCTTCTCACCTTTTTGTGTATTAAGCCACTGTCCTATAAATTATTTAAAATTTTTGCAAAGTCGTACTTAATGTGATTTCTATTCCACACGCATGTTCATATATTTTATTCAAATTCTCCCGTCCTAGCATAATTCTTATGCAGTAAATTTAATATCGCTCAGTCATCTAGACCTTTCAATGTACGACTCGCTGAACACAAGAATTATGCTTGAAGAAGAGAATTTGAAAAATCAAAAATATGTGAACACGCGTGGAATAGCAATCACGTACACATATCCTATCCGTGCAGGTTTTTTTCGAGAATATTTAAGCCAAATATCAACAATACACTTGCGTGATGACATACATATGACAAAAAAATCTAATTACTACAAGTAAACCAACAATCAAGCTACAGACAATAACTTGCAAAGACAGCATGTGTAGCATGCGCGTAGGCTTTTACTATGTGACGTGTACGCCTACGTAGCACTTAAATTTCTAAAAATTAGAAAAAGTTGAAAAAAACCGTTCAAAAATTTAATAAAAGTAAGGTATAAGTTATCTTTAACACAAAATTAGTTTCGAGATAATAAAGGACTAGTAACTAAAACACTAAAACAAATAGTGAAGAATATAAAAAAAAGAAACATAAAAACCGCATATTGTAGTAGTCATACTACAACTATAATGACCCACGAATAGGTACATGTATTTATTATAACTGTTGTACATACCTTGCTCCTGAATCTCCATTTGTAATACACTTGACACAAACACTCCATTTCTGAGAATTAATTAGCGAACAATTAAGTTGCACTAACGTAAGCGACTGATAAGGCAGTCACTTTGTTCGGTGTATTCACTTCTGATGAATAAAAAAGACCGATTGCAATTTTAAAATTGTAATTAATTTATATTTCCATAAAGCTCAGACTTAGTAGGTGTCATGACGATAAGAAAATATGAAGAATAGTGATATGACTTTTTTTATTTTTGTCATATGGAGGGAACACTACCTTGGTTGTCCAGTGTATTATATACCAACATATTTAATACACGAAACTTCTGATATCTTTTTGTTTGTGACCAATTTTGATTGATTTGAATTTAGGACGACTTGCATTTTTTATTAAAAAACAAAGCTATTTTGTATTATTTGCATTTAGTAACAACTTGTATGTATCCAACCAGTTTTTAACAATCTACAAAACTTTCTCCAATAATGTCAGTACTTGTGGTACTACCATTGAATATGTTAATGGTTACTTAAATGTACTCATTTAAATTATTATTTTAGACTTTAGATGTAAGTGAAGAGGCGGTGATATGCAATAATTGTGCAACAACACTTCAAAATGCAGTTGATTTTAAATTAACTTGTCTTAATAGATCAAATAGGGAAGACAATGTTAATTTGGTTTTGAAAAGGGCTTTTGATGAGGTGAATAAAGGTAGAGAATTAATTTTTTCCTGAAGACCGGAAGGTATGCCAATTTTGTAAGAAATTGCCAGAAAGTGGATATTTTACATATTTATATGAAACAAAGGAAAATATGTTCATAGTAGATATGATACAAAAACATATCCCAGAGTTGGTAAGTATCCTTTTCTATTTTTTTTAACTGTATAAGCACGTAGAAATCAGGCTTAAAAATGATAATTTAAATTTTTTATATAACACCCATTTGTGGACGTGACTAATGTATCGAGGTAGTATAAATTAAAAAGTTTTTAAAAACCGTTCAGACTGAGGGACAAAAAAGTTACTTACCCTATCGTGAGGATCCTCATTTTTTGAGACGAGATAATGGAGAGCGAACCGAAGTGCGTAACAAATGTTTCTTCCGGATGGTTAAAGGATGGGGGGTACCATGAGGATTAATATTTTTAATTCGGAAAATTTTGAAATTAAAGTCTTCGTATAAGTTAAATGAGTTTAACGAAGGAGGAAGTGTGAGCTCACGATTCCCCATCCTTTTCACTTTTCAAAAAAGATAGGAGAAGGAATAAGGTCAGAATAAAATCGGTTCGAGATTATTTAGGGACCGGTTTTCCTGTCTATATAAAAAGTGACAAATAAAACTGAGGCAAAATCTGTGACAGTTCACTATTTCTATACAGTCATTTCGAGTGCAAGCAGTGAGTGAGTGCAGACGTGTATACGGAAGTATAGTGCTACTGTGATCTACCCGAAGTGATATCCGAATAAGCAACGGTCGGCGCAGTCGGAGCTAACGAAAGTTAAGTAACGGTTGGTGCGGTCGAGCTTGAAATATTAGTTGCCTTTTTCAAGGCTCTAATATATAATTTGAGAAAAGAATTCAGAAGAGGAGAAATATTAGTCGTCTTTTTCAAGACGCTAATATAAAAAGATAAATAAAGTCTCCCGCCTGGAGACACTTATTATCTACTGTGTTTACTAACCATACCTTATATTTTCAGCATTTCTCTTTCAGATAAAAGTAAACGTACCCAGGAGGTGGGTATGCCGAGACGTGAAGACGACGAAACCTCGCAGAGTGGAAGCTCCAGGGCTTCCTCCCCCTGCGACATGATGGACATCGAGGATACGGAGCAGCTGCGCCTCATTGCAGAGAACAAGGCACTGAGGGCGCAGATTGAAAAGATGGGCCAGAGGATGGCTCAAATGCAGTCTAAGATGGATCGGCAGCATGAGGAGCTCCTGAAAGCCATTCAGGGGGCCCAAGTTGGACCGGCCAAACCTGTGACAAAAAAGAGACGAAAGGAGGCAACGGACTCCGATGAAGAGGTGCCCAAGCAGGCCCGGACACAGGAAGCCCGGGCCCCCGAGGTCACCACTTCCCAAGAAGAGAGCGCAAGCCGACAAGAGGACCGGGGTCCAGGACCGGCCCCTGCAGAAAATGCGAAGACGCCCAAGATCCCACCGGTAATCCTTAGGAAAAAGGAAACGTGGACAGTCGTAAGCAGTCGTTTGAAGGAGGCGAGCGTCAACTTCAAAAGGCCCGTGTAGTAGGTGAAGGTATCTCCATTGAGCCTGCAACAAGTGAGGACTACAGGAAGATAACAATGATGTTTACGCAAGAAAAGAGGGAGTACCACACCTACGCGCTACCAGACGAGAGGCTCCTCAGAGTAGTGATAAGAGGTATCCCGAGCGGTGTAACCTGCGAAGAGGTGAAATCGGATCTAGAGGAACAAGGTTTCTCTCCGAGCTCCGTCCAGCGGATGACATCGCGGAGGACCAAGCTGGAGATCCCGCTGGTACTTGTCCAAGTACCACTGGACCAGGAGAAGATCCTAGAAGTCACGAGGTGCTGCTACCTAGTAGTCCGCACTGAGAGACAAAGGGCGCAACAGAGCGTCACCCAGTGTCACCGATGCCAGCGCTTCGGCCACGCACAGGGTAGGTGCACCGCACAGGCCAAATGCGTGAAGTGCGGTGAGGCTCATAGATCCGCGGACTGCAAGAAGAAGCAGTACGTCCCAGCGAGGTGTGCCAACTGCCAGGGAGCGCACCCGGCAAGCTACAAAGGATGCCCCAAGTATCCTAA
The DNA here is from genome assembly GCA_029963845.1 of Rhamnusium bicolor. NCBI lineage: Eukaryota > Metazoa > Arthropoda > Insecta > Coleoptera > Cerambycidae > Rhamnusium > Rhamnusium bicolor. Next base: position 118,322 of record JANEYF010004580.1, on the reverse strand, counting down.
GAAGCCCGCGCCCCCCCAAAGAAGCATGCTCCAAGGACGCAACAGCCACGGAGGGAGGCACACAGACCCGCCACCAACGGGCTGAGCTACGCAAGGGTAGCTCAGGGTAAGGCAGGGCCGAACGCCGGTCCTGCAAAACAACAACGGGCACCCATGGAGGCCAAAAATCTCACCGCGGTGCTCCAACAGATGCAACAAATGTGCTCAGCAATGAGCGCATTTTTTGCACAAATGCCAGTACTTACTAATTGGTAATGTCTTTTCAGATGAAGCCGAACTTCCTGCAGATCGCCTCATGGAACGTTAACGGGCTACAAGGAAGAAAACTTGAAGTGGAGGAACTCCTAGCCCGGTACGACATAGACGTGTTGGCACTACAGGAAGATGACGCCGCTGAAGCCAGCCAACTTCCCTGGCTACATGTCTACAGAAAGAACTACGCTGGTCCAAGGCCGATGAGAGGAGTAGCTTTGCTGGTAAAGAAGTCGATCGACCACCATCCAATCGTGCTGCCGGACATGGAAAACCTGGAAGCCACCGCCGTAGTAGTGTCAACGGCACGAAATGGCGACATCCAAGTGGTATCCTGTTATCAGCCGCCCCAAAGCCGGATCCTGGACACGGACCTGGATGCAATATTGCAGGACCGGACTCAGCTGCTTGCCATAGAGGACCTGAACGCCAAGTCACAGGAATGGAACAGCAAAGTCACCAACACTCAAGGACGAGATCTGCTGAGGTTCCTGGGACGACACGCTGGCAACATGCAGGAACTAGGACCTGACGAGCCCACGCACGACAATGGGAGCCACCGACCGGACGTGCTGGACATCGCTATAATGAAGGAGATGACCCTCAATGCGGAAATCTCTACCAGGACGGAAGGTTCCACCGAGCATAATCCGATCTTCTTGGACCTAGGAGAGAAGGATGATGTGGACACTGGGACCTTTGTCAAAAGGAGAACAGACTGGGAATTGTTCCGTGCAGCACTGCAAAGGAACATTGCACATATTCCCAGGATTGAATCCGAGGAAGATGTGGAGAGGGCCATCACCTCTCTGGAAAACCAGATCCAGGAAGCGATGGAGGAAAGCACCACAGAGCCGGAGATCAGAAGGGCACCAGCGCCGATGGCAAACCTCACGGAGGACCTTAGGCAGCTGATTCGGGACAGACGAAGGACGAAGAAAAGGGCCCAAAGGACTAGACTCCCTGAGGACAGGCACGCGTATAACACGCTGAACAGGAGAGTCAAAGCTGCCCTCCAGGAACACTGTCAAGAAGGATGGCAGCGTCACCTAGTATCGCTGGACCAACAGGACAGGAGCATCTGGAAAACCCAGCGTGCTCTGCGGAACAGGCCGAAACCGATGTCCCCATTCCACGGAGAGAATGGGATTGTCTACACTCGCCAGGAAAAAGCCGAAGCATTCGCGGACACCTTGGAACTGCATTGTAGGGAAAACCAACTCGATGATGAGGACGAGGACTGGGTTGATGACGTGGAACGCAGAGTGCGTCGAATCCGTCCGACCACTCCAGAGGAGGTCAAGGAGATTCTAAGGAGCTTGAAGCCGAGGAAAGCTCCAAGATGTGACAAGATCGGAAACATCGCCCTCAAGAAGCTACCCAGGAAAGGGGTGGGTGGCAGCCCTGGTGAACATTACCAATGGGATCTTGAGGCTCAGATACTTCCCGGACAGGTGGAAGAAGGCCGACGTCATAGTCATCCCGAAACCAGGTAAGAAACTACTCTTTCCCTGCTCTTACAGGCCCATCAGCATACTCTCAGCAAGGTAGCCGAGCGCGTCATCTTGAGAAGAATAGAAGAAAAAACCGAAGAGCTCCAAATCATCCCGGATGAACAGTTCGCGTACAGGACAGGACATAGTACGGAACTCCAAGTGCTCAGGATCACCGAAGAAGTTACCAAAGGTTTCAACCAAAGACAGGTCACGGCGGCACTACTCCTGGACGTTGCGAAGGCTTTCGACAGGGTCTGGCACGATGGTCTACTAGCTAAAATGATGAGTATGGGTTATCTCATTGCACTCGTGAAATTAGTTAGATCATATCTGCACGGGAGACAGATGCGAGTGAAGATCAGGGACTGTGTGTCCACGTATCGACCGATGGAAGCCGGAGTCCCCCAAGGTTCTGTGCTGTCCCCCCATCTGTTCGCTGTCTTCACCTCTGATCTCCCAAGGGCCGAGGGCACCGCCATGGCACTCTACGCGGACGACACGGCCCTCACGGCCAGATCCTGGAGAGCGAGAACAGCCACTAGAAGACTCCAAGAGGCAGCCTCTCTTCTGGAAGAATGGTGCATCAAGTGGAAAGTCGCAGTCAACGCGGAGAAAAGCCAGACGATTCTCTTCAGGAAAGGACGAAAGGAAACCCCCACAGGATACGTTTCCATGTTTGGCGAAGACATCCAATGGCACGATTCCGTCAAGTACCTTGGCGTAATCATGGACAAAGGCCTGACATGGAGACAGAACACCGAAGCCATAGTGGTAAAGGCCAAGCGGACGAGAGCTCTCATCTACCCGATGGTAGGGAACCAGAGCAGGCTCAGTCTGAGGAACAAGCTTCTGCTAGTCAAAGCACTCATCAGACCACAGCTGACCTACGCCTCCGTAGCATGGGGATACCAAGCGAAGACCTATCTGAAGAAGATCCAAGCCGTGGAAAACGTGGCCATCAGGACAGCGGTGGGCGCACCATGGTACGTTAGAAACGCTGACATCTTCAGGGACCTGGAGCTCACACCAGTCACCGAATTCATCCGGGATAGAGCGAAGAAACTGTACACCTTAGCTGAGGAGCACAGGAACCCACTGATCAGTGAGGCAACCTCCTATGACCCGGCCGACGCACCGAGGCACAAGAGGTCGAAGGTACAGTTACTGGACAACGGGTAAGTATAACTAATCCTTTCCTTACAGATGGACCAACCCACGGAAAAGACATGACGCAACCAACTACCATCCCACAAACCTAAGACGAAAGTGCTAAGAAAGCACTTAGGCCTTCACCTCCTAGAGCTACACGGTTCATCCTTACCTTGTCCGATGATCCAGATGACAATGTGTCAATTGATACGTTGTGTACTGGCAGTCAATCCTAAGTCACAGAATATCCGCACAGTCCCTGACAGACAGATGACTACCCCCGGGGGTGACAAGCTGGCGAAGAAAGAAGACGAAGCCAGAAGAGCGCCAGAAGAGGCCCTAGCCAGCAGAGTTCATCAGCCAGGACCCAGGGAGGTTAGCCGAAATCTTCGACACCGCTCACATTTGTGAGTGGGGCCGTTCGTAAAGTAACTAACCCGCCCTGCACGAGGCCGGTCCAGGTCTACAGCGATGACTAGGGTAAAAAGGCAATAGTTCTGCCTGGCCCTAGCATCCGAGACCGTCATCAAGCCAAATGGATATTGGCGTATTTCTATATTTCGTGAATGACATCAAGAAATGAGATCGTGGTAATAAATAAATCCTCGGGGTCAGACGTCAGCAATTTAACTCAATATTGGGACAAAAAATATTGAATTAGATAATTGTTAGAATGCAATACGACATTGGGAAAGTCCACCTTTCGAATTTTTCTTTGAGAAGTTCTACCAGGACAGGTGAGGGACAATGACATAATAATTTGCTTGCAACTTGTTGGCTTAATTAACTTTGGAACTTAACCTCGGGGTCCCGGGTTCGAATCCCAGTCGAGGAACTGGCATTTTTTCGGAAAGAGAAATTAATTCCAGTATACTCGTTAATTGGATGTGTGTCCGTTGTTTCTTAATGTGTAACCCTCTCCCGCACAAATTCATTCCAGACCTTCAGGGGTAGAGGGGGGTTGTAATTACATGTGGTGTTATTATTATTATTATATTTAACTTCGCTCTTTGTCCAGTTGATACCTAGCAATTGAACACAGTTCTGACTGGGAAGTCAGTGTTGTCACCTGTGGAAGTACATTAAGACTTCTGATCTTTTTATGAGAGAGAACCCTGATCCAAGTATTTCCAACTCGAGACATTCACAACTGAATGGTTCTTAGGGTAAAATTCTCAAATTACGCCACCTACGGAAAAAATCCCGAATTAAATTTAATTTTCGTAAACAAGTATTTTTCAAAACATTAAATTTTAAAATTTCGTTTAACTAACAAGTTTTTCATCAAAAAACTTATTGAGGTCCCCGTTGTTGGAAACTTGCTCCTTGTTGGAACTTGAATTTCGGCTCCGAATTGTTTAAAAAATTTAAGCAAATCGAGCCTGAGGTACTAAGTGTCCCTTGAGTTTATTCTGTGTAATATGAGTTATATTGGTATCCCAGTAGAGACATTTCTTATCTTATCATATTTCTATGAAAGATCTACACGTAACACCTACGATATAATATTCCTTATGGGTATCATATTAAAAGATAAAGCTTTATTATAAAAGAGTAGAAATTTCTTGTAGAGATCAGATCATAGTAAACGTTTAAAGTGAACAGTTGAGTTTTTATTGTACGTTCCCACTTCACTTATGTAATGTTACTGACGCCCAGAAACAATCATCAACTCCGAACGACACAGGATAACAGTATTCAACGTAATCCTGTAAATAACTCAACTTTTTTTTATCGATAATAACTAAAAACGAAATCAGTGATTATTAAATAAAATGTAGATTAAGCAAGTCAAATACTGACAATTATTTTAGTTCGATATTTTAGACGACTTGATTAATTCAATTTTAAGTCGTTTTTAATAATGATGCTTGTTTTTATATGTTCTTTTGTTGTCAGGATTTACAAAATTCTAGTGATATGTAAATAAAATTTATCATACTATAAAGATGTTTTAAGTTATTAATTCATTACTTATGTTGAAATAAATTTCATTATAATATTTATTAGAAAAAGTTTGGTCTTAATTATTTATTTTTTACGTTAAATGAAACCACTAATATTCTATTAGTTGAGAAACCTGGCACCACCTATTATTTTAATGAAATAAAAATATCAAACTCAAGCTTTACTGAAGTTTTTATTAAAATGATGATCAGTATTTGGAACCAGTGCATAGAAAGGAACAACAGAATCATGACAGGCTTACATTTGGAAGCATATTATCGAAACTTATTTCGTAGATTTTAATGTAAGAGTTTAACTAGTTCCCCAATGTTATTTTATCACACTCTGATTTAATTTGATTCTGATATACATTTTCTTGAAACAATGCTTTCCTTTTCTGTTGCTTACTCTAAAGAAACAGATCTTACTGACTATCTTAACTTTTGTTTTGATACTCATATATTTATTTATTTATTTATCTTTTTTCATTCTAGTGTCTAAATAATGCTAAAGAAATAGTTACCTGTGTGGTCTGTCAAAATTCATTAGAAAACCTTTCAAATTTTATAACGAAATGTTTGGATGTGGAGGAAATAATTAAGGGGAATGTTGATGGCACAGGTAGTGACATCGCATTAAAATTAGATGATGATGCACAGGACGTTAAATTGAGTTATGAAGATAACTGCAACAGGATGAGTTTAACTGAAATTAAACCAAACTGTAATGAAGGGGGAGAAAATATTACCATCAAATGTGAGGTAAAGGATGAAAATCTTCTGGAAAAGAATAGTCAATTAGATATTGAAAATGAAGAAATTCTAATTAAATCAGAGCAGCGAGATTGTGAAAGGTATATACAGTAAAAATTGTAGATAGAGTATAATAGTCACACAGTACAAATGCATGAACTAATTTATATGACAGTTTGGTTGACAAGCACGCTTATTTTACTTGCCAGCTAGGGAACCCAGTCATAATTTCTAACCGTTGAACCGGTAAAAATATTGCCAATATTTTAGTTTTCTCATGCTGTTTTATTGTAGAATTGTTGTCCCTAATATGTTATATGTATGCACATTGCAATGTGCAATCAGTGTTAGTACCTTCATATTCCTGAATAATTAAAAATGTTGTGTTAAAAGTGCCAATGTATTTCAAAATATGTTTCGTAGGAATCGCTTTTATTGTTAAGTAATGGTAGCATCTTGTTATGAATTGGTTTATATTGTACCTGTACAATATTGTTTGCAAGTTGTTAAAAATATACAACAATAAAATGTACAGTCCAAAAACAAAGAATGCAGTGGTTTTAACCATTTATTACCATTTGTCAAATTTTCATACGAACGTAATGTAGAATTGCCTACAACAATACAAGTAGTTTTCATCACTATTATTTTAACAATTTATATTCGTAGTGCTTTCCAGATAGTTCTAGAATAATAAAAATTGTTACAAATATGCTCAGAATTGTAACTAACAGAAATTCAGAAAAACTAAAAATGACAAATTAGAATTGTATGCTGGTGGCTCTAAACTTCACTGTCACAATTTTACAAGACATATTTAAAACCCTTTTTTGCTTTTAATTTGGCAATAATATATGTAATTAAGCAGTAACTTCAAATTAACTTAAACTTTGCAGCGTTAGCCAGGATAGAGAACAAAATGCGCGCTGATTCTTGGTGCAAGCAGCAGGCAGATGTACATAAGTGTAAAGTTCCTATAACGGTTCATTTTCATGTCTGTTTTATTTCATAAGCATTGCTCATAATTGGACTTTTCACTCACTTAAGTCCAACCCAACACACTGCAAAGTAAAGTAAAAGAGTTTAGTACCCACCTTCAGGTAAATATAAAATTAAGTTAAAATTTTGCTTCTTTTGTATGTATAAATCACAATAAACAGAAAGAAATAATGAAAATTTTAATTGTTTTCAGTTTTCAAGATTCTACTCCGCATTCGAAAAACATCCAGCAAAAACTTACAGAGATAAAACCTTTTAAATGTGAAATTTGTTCATTTGAGACAAAATATAAACGTTGTCTTACTGCGCATGTGTTGGCCCATAAGAATCGTTCAGTGATACAAACATATAAATGTGATAAGTGCTTATATGAGGCGAAAAAAAGATATCTACTTAAAAGACACATGGTGTCCCATAAAAGTCTATCAGAAGGAATTATATACAAATGTGAGCAATGTACATTCCAGTCCAAATATCGAGATAGTCTTAGAAAGCACATGCAGCTGCAGCATCGAAATCATTCAGAACTATATGAATGTGAAATATGTTTGTTGAAGATAAAACATAGACATAATCTTAAACAGCACATGCTGGTCCACCAAAGCCCTTCAGAAATAAAAATGTATAAGTGTGGGTGGTGTTCACACGAGTCGAAACGTAAAGACCATCTTCTCCAGCATATACTGACCCACCAAAGTGCCTTAGAAGCAAAAATGTACAAGTGTGATATTTGTTCATTCGAAACAAAGTTTCGACTTAATCTTAAAGAACATATGTTAACCCACCGGAACCCTTCAGAAATAAAAATGTACAAATGTGATATTTGTCCACATGAGACAAAGTATAAACGCAGCCTTAAAAGACATATGCGGAAGCACCAGAATCCAAAATATAAAAATATATAAATGTGAAAGCTGTTTATTTGAGAATGAATATAAAAGTTTTCTTAAACAGCCCATAACTAGATCACCTCTTACCTAAATAACAGAAAGCAAGCTGTAATCATACTCATACCAATCAGATTTTAAGGACATCATTACTGGTGTACCACAAGGTTCGATTCTGGGTCCCCTGTTATTTTTATTTTTTCTTAATATGCCAAATTCCTGTATATCGACTGATACAGCAATTGTTTATGCAGATGACACAAATATTTTAATATTTAGTAACTCCTGGGAAATAACAATCCGTAGTGCCAACAAATCAGTAAATGAGTTTCCAATTGGTGTTTAAACACTTGAGCAATAGTTTGATTTTAAATGCTGGCAAAACATTTTTTATGTAATTCATGCCCAAAGAAGTATGTTCATAATTCTAGTATTTTAATTAAGGCCGATCATGAGTCAATTGTACAGACGGATGAAATAAACTTCTTGGGACTATATCTGAATCACAAAATGATATGAGAGAGGCACACTGATGATCCAAGAAATTAAGCAGATCCTGCTTCATTATTAGATTTAAAATCCACTGTATTACTTAATATGTTGAAATTTGCTTACTTTGGTTTGGATTGGGCTAATTTATCTTCTGGATTAATGTTTTGGGGATACTCTTCACATGCTTCTAAAATATTTATAGCAGCAAAAAAAAGAAAGTTTTACAGTATATGATTGGTCTACTTGCATAAACTTACTGTAAAGAAGTATTTTTATAACTATCAGTTATTACCTTTAACCATCTCTATATATTTTTAATCACAACAAATGTAAATTAAACAAGAAAATGTCCTTAAAAAATCTACTCTTTAACAAATTTACTTCGCTGTTTGGACCATTTCACAATATTAATTCGTTTAGAAATTTACGGATTTACATCTGAAACCAATAATGAATGCTAGAGAAATTAGTATTGTCGCTGCGGGAGTTAAATTCAGTTCCCAATAGGTTAAGTTGACAAATATTTACATTTCATGCTGTATACAAATTAATATAGTCTTGAAAAAGTTTGATACAACACAAATAAATATGCACATTTGAAAAATAATTCAAAATTACAAATATTTCCATACTGAATTCTATTAAACTTTGCAGCGTTAGCCAGGATAGAGAACAAAATGCGCGCTGATTGGCGCAGACGACAGAGCAGATTTACACCAGTGCAAGGTTTGCATAGCAGTTCATTTTCATTATTTATTTTATTTCATATGCAACGGTCGTAGTTGGACATTTGGCTTACCAAGTCCAACCCAACACTGCAAAGTTAATGTGAATAGAATATAGTCATCAACCATCAAAATATTGACATTTGACGCTGGCAATAAATATGACAACTACGGGCCGCGTACAGCCAATTACCCCTGCAGTACAACCATCACTTGAGTATAGTGGGGTTGTGGAGAATGGCTAAATAGAATGCGCCGTAAATTCGGTATGCATTACAACGATTTTTCTGGTTTTGTAATCTTTAATATTTTGATCTGCTCTGACTTAAGATTAGTGAAAAATTAAACAGTATTATCAATAAAGCAACTGACTAGACTCCATTGAAGCAAAGATTTTATTTAGTATGCAAATAATAAAACATAGTAAGAGGAAAAACAGTCGTAGTTCGTTTTTTTTTATATGACCGGCTAGCTAGTGAATTAAATAATTTCTAATGCAGAAAACCTTCTGTTGTTTCACAGGACATTGTAAAATTGTTACTAAGTAAGTTATATAGGAATACATGACAAACGATTTATCTGTTGTGATAAAATAAAAATATGGTTTATTGAAAAAAATATAATAGATGATTTTTTTAAAATTAGAATAGGTATGTGTATAAAAAGACTCAATTTAAAAATTAGAAACCTGTTCGGGAAAATTATTTAACTAATAAATTAGGTATTTTTAACTTGATTCAGTAATTTATGAAATTTAAATTTAGAGAAACTTCATAGTATGCAAATTTCTAATAAATGAAACTGATTTGTGGTGAATTTAAACCGTCAGATATATTCGCCCAGTTAAGTATTAATGTAAATACAGTGAGGTTAGCATATAGAATAGAATATAATAGAATATTTATTTTGCACTAGAGACACGTCAAAACATGTACTTCGATATTTTCTGTTGAAACATTGATTATTATCGAAACTCGAGTGTATGAATAAAAAAATACATAAAAACTAGTAATCAAATTAATAATTTTATAGACATGAATAAAAACAGATAAACAAACAATAGATTCAATAGAAGAGTAAACAAATTAATAGATCATGGCGATGTTACAGTAAATAATAAATAATATAAAGAACCTAACACATAAGTAAATAATCTGTCAGTAACATTACAGAAAAAGTAGTCTCATTAACATTATATGGTTCTAATTGTATTTTATTTTTCTTTTACATGTTTTGGTAATAAGTTATATACTTGTAAACACTTATAATAACCCTTTCAAGTAAAGTGCTTGAGTCTGATGTATACGCATGGAAGAGTAGTACTGAGTATGGTATGTGACATCTTCAGGAGCCCAGATCCCCTCTTACGGTTTTTAAAACATCACGAAACTGTAGGTGGACGCAGGATTGTTTAAGGCAGCAAAAAGAACAGCTGATGTGCTCAGTCTCGCATTTGACATCAGACGAGGAGGCCGGCGAGGTGCTGATGTAGTAAGTCACTGAACGTCAGCCAAATCGTCTAAATGCACGAATCAGAGCTGCCGAACAGGAAAAACTGTTTCGGCAGCATTTCTATAAACCCCAGCATGGTGTCTTCTATAAGAACATAGAACACTGGATTTATCGACCAGGCTGACATTTGCATGTTTAAGGTCAGCTGGGCTAAGTCAGAGACCGAGAGATTCAATATGGCATGCCAAGATGGTGTTACCAACACCTTACTCTACCGTAGCCGCGTGTGGCGTGTAGAGGTTCCTGATATCAACTGCAGGACCTGCCGTCAGGCGCCGGAATCGCTCATGCACTTACTGCGTGACCCATATGTGTGATATCGACCTACATCCACCGATATAACACGGCGTTACGAGTGCTACATTACCACCTAAGGAACTCGTATTAAGTAGATCAAGCACTAGTGCTGCCTTACGTCCCCGAAGATATCGAGATCGAGAAATGCCTCATTTATTGGAACTACTTGTTCCCGACTGTAAGGCTAATCGAAGCCAATAAGCCGGACATAGTCCACAACCGTCAAACCAAGATGATGTATCATCGAATTTTCGGCCCCTGCCGAGAAAACATCACCTTGAAGGAGGAGGAGGAAAAGTGGGTCAAATATCGCGATCTCCGGTACGAGCTTCAAACGTTGTACCCAGACTACTCAATCAAGATGGTCATCCTAATAATCGGTGTACTCGGAGAATAAGTTCGAAACCGGTCTATGTCTGGTTAGGAATTGACAAATAATATTGGCTACCGATCTATCATGATTTGAAGGTATAATCCAATGCAAGTCGAGGTATTTGCCCGCTGAGTAGTTGTTTCGTACAAATCATATTTAATAACAGACCAAATTAGTTGTAGTTGACCTAGCATTCATGAATCCATGTTGATTTTTTACATCAATTATATTTGTTACATGATCATATATGTAGCAATGCAAAAGAATCTCCAAGACCTTACAAAAATTAGATAAGATGTCAATAGTGCGATAGTTGCAAACATCATACCTACCCCCATTTTTAAAAACAGGACATAGGCGTGAAACTTGCCATATGCTTGGAAATTTGCATTTTCAAAATTAAATTAAATATAATGGTTGACAGGTGAGCAAGACCTAAGGTACAGTCCTTCTGCATAAAAGCAGGAATCTTGTCAGCGCTCATATTTTTTGTTTGACATATAAGCTCAAAATTTACTTAATTTGATATCTTCAATTTTTAATAAAAAAAATGTATGACTCCTTTTAATGTCGGCCTTTATCCTGATTCCTGTTTTTTATATTGCCGGAGTATTTTTGTTTTATGTCCTTTCTAATATTATTAGTAAACCATTGAAGTTATTTACTGTTATGAGGCTTTGATTTGGAAACAGACATCCATAATATCATATAGGTTACTAGTTACTATACTATAAGAAGTTACAAGCATTGTCCACATTTGTGTAATTCGCAAGAGGCGACCAATCGTTCTTACATTCTCATAAAGCGAGATGAAATCAGCATGTTGTCATTATAATTTAAATTGAATGAAATGGACATGTTTAGTTCTGAAAGTTAATTCAATATCAAGAGCAGGATGGTATGAATCCCCTTTTAGGAGTATATCAGCGGTTTTACCCACTACACATGATTTTGAACATAATACTAAGTCCAAAATATTATTATTTTGATTTGTCACGGCATTGTATTGATTGAGGGAATAAAACTCGCGCATATATTGTTCAAACTATTTGCCTGTACATTATTTAACTGATTATTAGTATATTAAAATCTCCAACTAACATCAAATCCAGACCATAGTTGCAATTGAATGACAAAAAAAATTCGGAAAATAAATTATAGTAGGGACCATTTTTTATATCCAAGATTGTCCCAACTATCTCTATCTCTATTATGAAGAGTAATATTCTGAAGAATAAACCTGTAGAATGGGGACAAGGACAATTACAAATTGTACAATTAAATGTTCAATCAATTGCAAACAAAATAGAAAAAATTGAAGTTTTTCTTGAAGATACGTGCCCTAACATGCCCAGTGTTGCAGAGCATTGATGTCATAAAGATAATATAGATATGATGGTACTAAAAAGGTACAAACTGGCCGCATACTATTGCAGAGAAAACCACATTCACGGTGGAACATCTTTATACATCTAATCTGATCACGTCTCCAAAGTAAAAGTGGTACAAATGGACCAATATTCCTGTGAACTTCACTTTGAATGTTGTGCAATAAATCTTGAATATGAACAAATTAAGTGCTGCGTATTAAGTGTATGTAGACTACCAGATGGTAAATACAAACTATTTTGCTCTAATTTATCAGATGCACTAAATTACTGTTGTAAGATATCAAATGTTTTGTTTGTGTGGAGACATGAATATAAATTATTTAACAGACAATATGTACAAAAATTTACTAATAAACTTACTTGAAAATTATAATTTAAAATGCACATCTACCACACTACGAGAATATACACAAATGAATTAGGACATAACAGTGAATCGGTGATAGATTATTATATATTTACCAATTTGGACAATAGTATAATCCAACTGTATTACAGCCTAATATAGCAGATCACCTTGCTCTTGTTATTAACTGTAATTTGATAATATGATAATATCAAAAGAACAAGAAGTCAATGGGAAAAAATCGCGAGTATCAAAAATTATTATAGTAATTTACAAGATTCAAAATGCACCTTAAAAATTAGCAATTTTTCAGACGTATATAATAATACAGATACTAACGTAGCTTTCAACAAATTCATGGAATTACTAACATGGTCAATCAATATAGTACCCGTCCTCTGCAATATAATAGATAAAATGTAAACAAAAAGAATAAATTGTGGGTAATAAACGAAATAATTGTAGAAAATAAAAACTTAACGAATTTATTTTGGTTAAAAAAATGTACTAATGAATATAAATGTCACTGAACATTACACAAATAAAAAAACAAGAGTACAAAACATTAATTTGAAGAAGTAAAAAGTATCCTATGATACTATTATTGAAACATCAAGTAAACCTGAAAAAATTTGGCAAATGGGTGATCCAAATTGAACTTTAGGATTAGCTTTCTGAATAAAAATCAAAATATTGGGAACATCCGAATTTTATTGCTATCAGTATAAAGTACAAAATAGAGGTTTGAAATAGAAAATATGTTTCGCAAAAAGTCCTCCACGGCTCCGCTGACATGGTAGCATTCTTTTAGCGAAGTTTTTCATAACGCTTTCGCATAAATACGGCTCTATTTTAGCAATTGCACCTCTGATGTTCTCTTTTAGCTCTGGATCGTAGCAGGTTTGTTGACATAAACCCTTTCCTTCAAATAGCCCCACAGAAAAAAGTCTAATGGGGTTAGATCGCAAGACCTCGGTGGCCAATCGATGTCACCCCTCTGAGAGATATAACGACCAGGATATTTGTTTGAAGTAAGGTGACTGTTTCACGTGCTGTGTGACATGTGGCTCCATCCTGTTGAAACCACATGTCATTCAAGTTCAAATCGTTGGTTTCATTGAAAAAAAAAAAACGTTTAGCATCTCCCGATAGCATACACCATTGACAGTAACAGCGTTGCCACCTTCGTCCTCAAAAAAGTATGGGCCAATGATTCCTCCAGCCCATAGCGCACACCAAACAGTGCATTTTTGTGGATCTATTGGTTTTTTTTTAATAACATGAGGATTTTCACTACCCCAGATGCGACAATTTGAAAATAGGCTCCATCGGACAATGATTTTTTTTACAAAAATCAGCATCAACTTCTGTGTTCCTTAAAACCCAATTCACAAATGTACGGCGTTTCTGGTGGTCCGTTTCTTTAAGTTCTTGTGTCAATTGAATTTTATACACCTTTAAATGCAGATCTCTTGTCAAAATTCGTTTAGTAATACCGTATGAAAGTTAATTGCTGCGAACGGCGACGAATTGACGTGGTTGGTTCTTCATGCATACTATCACTTACGCGAGCAATATTTTCATCTGAACGACCTCTGCGTTGATACCGGACCCTTGGTTTGTCAATAAGCATTCCCCTTGTTTCAAACTTTTGCACTAGATCACGAATTGCACGCTCACTTGGCACATTATTGCGTCCAAAAAGTGGTCGAAGTTTTTTGAATGTAATCGTAACTGATCGCCTGTTTTCATAATAAATTTGCACGATATTTATGCGTTGCTGCACAGTATACGGCGCCATGATGAATTTGCCATGTGTTTCGATACCAACTGTACAAATGCAAACTCCCAACGTTCACACAACGAAAATTGCGCGTAATTCAAATCCTAAAGTTCAATTTGGATCACCCATTAGTTATTGAAAAAACGTACAGAATAAAAAAAATTATTTTTTTTTGAAAAAAAAACAAAAACTTTTAATTAACTGTCTTGTGAACACTTTTGGACACTCCTTTTCAAATATAGCGGATATATATTTAAATACTCATTACGGTGCATTTTCTTCTAAGAATTTCACTTTTTCAGCTGACAATGCAAAATCATCTTTCACCTACTGACAGGAAATTTTATTCCAATAAAAACAAAATTGCAATTTAATATGGGAACATCACTTACATCTACTTGTTTCTATGCTACCTCTTAATTAGTCATACAGGATATTAAAATTACAGAAAACTTCTACAGCAAGAGTTTACAAATGGAGAATTGATATTTTTATTTACAGTATATCAAATATTAGAATCAAGCGTCTAAGGTATGGTTCGTTTTAAAGTAATAAAGCTATTTTTGTAAATTTCTCTTTACAAGGCAAAAAAGGCAAAATGCTATTTATCTTGTACTTTACTCCACGACGATAGATGGTACATCAATTAGGTAGTACACAGCGCCTATTTTACTTCTTTAGGATCATTTACAGAAGGTCAAAATGTCCCATTGATTAGTCTCCGCCTGGTAAAATTGTGAAAAATGGTTTTAATAATTTTCCATAAATTATGTTCTATACAATTTTTTCTCAGTCAGTAACAGTCGTTACGTTACCCACACGGTTGTTCGATGTTCATAAATGGATCCTTAATTTCAAATACTCCCTCGTCTCCCCCATGTCGGTGGATTACACTGTTTCCAGCTACTATCTTTCATATCAAAATTTACACGTAAAATAATGATAAAAATCACCATCCCTGAGTGAAGAAAATTACCATATGGGAAAACATACTATATTGGATTTTAAAGATGTGAAATTTTCAGGTAAAATTATTCTCATTGCAGGAATCCATAAAAAGTTTACTTCATTTCTACCCATATCAAAATTAAAAGGAATGTACTCGGCAATGTACAAAAAAACGCTTAAAAAAATATCAAAAACTTCGAAATGGAAAAGTTAATAACTTTAGCCTTAATCTTGATCTTAAAGTTTAAATCTGCATATTAAATTTTTAAAGCTGTAATTTAAAATCTAGGCATAAAACTGTATTTAAACTGTGCGAAAAAACTGTATCTAAAAAACTTTATTGGTATAAGTTTTAACATCTCTTTAACGTGAATTAAATTAAACTTCAATTCATCCAAGATGAACACAATGCAACTGTTAAATATTATTTATGACTTAATTAAGCACGTGAATGTGCATCCACATTCTATGAAGCAGGTAGAAACAAAAAAAAAAACGCGGTTCAGTTTCCTTCTCAAGACCTGTCCCGCAAGAGTCGACAATCGAATATTTTCGGGTGACAACACTGGCTCAAACAACTCAAAAAATGGCTTACTGTCTTTATTGAATGCAAACATATAGTTGTTGACCTTAAACCCTTTAGTGGAAACCATACGACTTTGATGTTTTATAAAAAGAAATAGCAAAAGACAAACGGTCATTGAAAGTCGGGAATCCGACAAAATCGTTAATTCTATGCTTACTACATGCGTATAAACGCCTTTACTTTGTTGTAGTCCAGTTCAAAATATTATGTTCGTGGTAAAAAATGGCACGGTTCTTTAATTAGATTGAGGAAGCATTTTATAATTTTATATTTATTAAACCTTGTAACATAAACAAACATGGAATCGTTATAGTATACTTACTGTCATATCGGTGTATATTCTCAAGTGTATTCTAGTTGTTAAAAAAAAATATCCACCTCTTTATATCTTCCAATGACATTCAGCATAACTATCCATTAAGGCATGGTTATTACCTTAGATTACCCTCTCAGAAACTAACGAAAACTACCAACAGTAGTTATACTATGCCTATTAAGATTTTTTATCACCTACATGAGGTTAAAAGTACCTAATTAAAAATATAGTTGCTTTCAAAAATAAAGTTAAAACTCTGCCACTTAAATAGAGTTTTTATGTAGAAGAATTTTTAGAATGCAATTTCTTATCAAAATCAAAATATACTTATTGTCCAGAAGAAACAATTTCTCATTGACAAAGTAAAAAGAGCAAAAATATATGAATAAAATAAAACAAACAAAAATCGGAAAACAGATGTAAACATAGATATATAACAGAATAGATGTTAAACAAGGCAATAAAAAAAAACAATTTAAAATAAATAAATAAAATATCAAATTATATTACATTAAAACGTATCGTTGTAGTAATATTCTTCTAAATTATAATAAGGTTGACAATTAGCAAACTTTTAACTGCCTTTCTGAATTGGCTATTTGAGACAATGTCTTTAAGGTTGTTAGGAAGATGATTATACATCTTATAACCATTGTAAATAATCGAGTCCTTGACTAGAGTAGATTTTGAAATTGGTAAAGCAAGATTTTTATTTTGACGAGTGACATAAGATGATAAGTATTATTAAAACCACTTTTGTGTTTGTGAATTAAACATACTGTTTCCAGAATGTAAATGGAAATTACTGTCAAAATTCCATGGGCCAAGAAAAGTGGTTTGCAAGAATCATGATTTCTAGCTCTACACAAGTATCGAACAGCACACTTTTGAATTACAAATATCATATGCATTAGGTATTTACTGCATACACCCCAGAACGTAATACCATATTTCAAATGGGATTCAATTAATGAATAGTATGCAGTTTTTGCAGTCATGTAACCTAATTCATTAGATATGATTCTGAAGGCATAGCTTCCAGATGCTAGCTTATTATATAGGCTAATGACATGTTCTTTAAACTTAAGGTTGCAATCGACGTTTAGTCCCAGGAATGTTGTACATGGCTTACTTTCAAGTACATGCATGCCCAAAGAGATGTCGATAAGACCATATCAGAAGGTCATTATGTTTGTTTTACTAATATTAAATGAAAGCAAGTTAGAGACACCAATCTTTGACCTTACTTATATCAGAACACATAATTCCCAAAGGGTATTACCATCTTTATTATGTCACAGTATTGTAGTGTGATCAGCAAATAAGGTAAAGTTTCTGTTAATATCAATTTTAGTCAGGTCATTAACATACAATAAAAACTGAATTAGGCCAAGAACAAAACCTTAAGTTTGTGAGAGTAAGTTGATTTCCAAAATATTTGGCTACGGTCTGACAAATAAGACCAAAACCACTTCAAAGTAGTACTTCTGAGGCCATAGTGTTCAAGCTTCTGCAACAATATTTCATGCTGGACACAATCAAAGGCTTTTGACCACAAAATACTGCCACAGCAGACTCTCCACTGTTAATTTCAGTGTAAACTGTCTTTAGAAATGAGAACATGGCATCATTTGTACTTTTATATCTTTGAAAGACAAATTTGTCACAATTGACAAATGCAAAACTGTTTTGTAATGCACTATTAATGAGTATTAATGTTTCGCCATGAATAGAATTAATTCTACTATATTTCGATAAAACAGAGTAATTGGGTATATGGATGGGTTCATTAGTTTTTAGCCAGTGTTCTGTTATTAAAACTATATTTGGATATGCATGGCTTTCCAGTAGGATAATTCATCAGTTTTGTTACGAATACATTAAATGTTTAATGAGATAAGAGTTATATTTGTTTTATTGGTACTCATTTTTGAATTACACCTAAAAAAAGAATTATCATCTAAAAAGGAATTAACTTCTAAAGAAGAATTATCTAAAGCTATAATGTTGTTTTCTGCAGATGTGATACTATCTTGCATTGTGCAGTTTGAATTTTCCACAACTAATTGTTGCAAGTCAGTAATAATTGTTTTTAATATAGTAGTTGGACATTTTTTGCTCAATGGGCCTAGAACATATTGTTTTATATAATTTGATAGAGAGGTTTTATTTTACATCTTGTTTGCTGTAATGAAATGAAATGAAAATGAAATCATTTTATTGATCAATATTTACACCTTGGTGTTTGATATGTCCGTATACAACAAATATGTAGGTATATACATACATATACATATATATATATATATATATATATATATATATATATATATATATATATATATATATATATATATATATATATATATATATATATAAATATAAATAAAAGAATAACATATAAAATTATTTGTCTTAATAACGTTATTTAAAAAACTACAAAAAAATTTCACAAACAAGAAAAAACATCACTCCTAGGCACAAACAATTTACATCAAATTTTACACATAATTAAAATCTGTAATGTCATAGTAGGCACTGGCTAAAAGATGACTTTTCAATTTAAATTTAAAATGGTTCATAGGCAATTTTTTCAGAGTCTTTGGCAGAGAGTTGAACAACGTTACCCCTAAGTTGCCTCTTTTAGTTATTTCTAACCTTTGATTGGGTATTCGTATATTGTTCCTTGTACGGGTGTTGTATTCATGGGTATTTCCATTCATAGTATAGTCACTGATATGCTCCTTTATGTGGATCAAATTACATAATATTATTGCCGACGGTAGAGTTAAAATTTTAAGGT
Organism: Rhamnusium bicolor; assembly: GCA_029963845.1. Classification (NCBI taxonomy): domain Eukaryota; kingdom Metazoa; phylum Arthropoda; class Insecta; order Coleoptera; family Cerambycidae; genus Rhamnusium; species Rhamnusium bicolor. The sequence continues at coordinate 99,268 of JANEYF010004580.1, read as the reverse complement.
TTACGAACCAAGGCTTACAACTCACCATTTGGTTTACATTTACAATTGCTCTAATTGGTCTCTTTTGGACAATAAAAACTTTTTGAATATGAGTAGATGATCCCCAGTTTATTAGGCCATAAGTCATTGCACTATGAAATAGAGCATGATACGCTGTAATTGCAGCATCTGTATTAACTCTACTTCTGATCTGGCGAATAGCATAGACTTTTTTTGACAAATTAGTACAAAGATGTTCGATATGTGCCTGGCATGTTAACTTAGAGTCTATGATTATACCCAGTGACTTAACTGTTTCAGACGAGGTAGTCTTTTGGGTGCTGAATATTAGTGTGTTCGTTTTGTTTTTATTTAGACAAAGTTTGTTTGCATTAAACCAGTCTAGCGATTTATCAATGATATCTGTTTTAGTTTTAACGATATTTTTGTCACATATGTCATCTAGTTGCTCCGCAAACGTAGTATCATCGGCAAACAAAATTGAAAAAACTGGCATAACATATGGTAGGTCATTTACATAAATCAAGAACAACAACGGTCCCAGGACACTACCCTGCGGGACACCCCTTGATACAGGCAACAAACTACTTAACATATCATTGTACAACACGCACTGCTTTCTATCTGTTAGATAGGACGATAATAAGTTTAAAGCTACTCCTCTGAAACCATAATACACTAATTTGTCCAACAAGATATCATTTGAGACACAATCAAATGCCTTGCTTAGATCCAGAAAGATCCCTAAAGTTGATTTCTTATTTTCGAAACCTTCAGTTATAAAATTAACAAGATTAAGCACAGCACTTCATGTGTTTCTACCTTTTCTAAAACCAAACTGTTTACTAGTGAAATGGTTATTTGACTTAAAATAATTTATGATTCTTAAAGCGATTATTTTTTCAACGATTTTTGCCAAAATTGGCAGTAAAGCGATAGGTCGATAGTTCGATGCATCATTTATATCTCCAGATTTAAGAAGTGGTATGATCTTGGCTATTTTTAATTTATTGGGGAATACTCCGTTCTGTAATATAAGGTTTACAAGATAAGTAATGGGTGCAGCCAGTGATAAAATATTTTCTTTGTATATAATTACTGATTGATTATACACATCCGTTGACTTTGATTGTTTCAAAGATTTTATAACATTCTCCACCTCCGTCTGTGAAGCAGGATACAAGAAAATTGAAAGGTCATTTTTCTGTGGAATAATTTTTAGATAATCCATATGAGAATAATTTGATTGCGGTATCTGTTTGATTATATCATCTACTATACTTGTAAAGAAATTATTGTAATTTTCAGAGGAAATTGAGCTGGCTTCTTTTTTACCTACATTACGTACATTTTTATTTATAATGTCCCAGATTGTTTTTTGTTTATTGTCAGAATCTATTATTTCTTTATTTGATTGATATTTTTTATATTCAATTATCAGTTGTTCATAATTATATTTGCATTTTTTGAATTCATCTTTCATTTCTTCATTATTTCGTAGATTTAGTTTTAACATTTTATTTAGCCGGTCAATTTCTTGTTTAGCTTCCACTATATCTGGATGCGCACGAATTCTTTTATTATCCTTAGAATTAGTTTTAATTTTTATCAGAGGAAAAGATATGTCATTTTATTATATATGGTTTTATACACTGGTGTTTTGCTTTTGCTGTTTGATATATTTTGAAACTTTACAATTTGTGCACGATGGTCAGATAGCGAAAAATCTGTTACAACAGCTTCAGCGACATGAAAATTTGTAAAAATATTGTCAATGCAAGTTTTAGAATTTCCTTGCACCCTAGTGAATTCTTTTTATGCGTTTTACTAATCCAAAAGAGAGAAATAAATCTACAATTTCTTTACAATCACTTGTTTGTAAAGCAAAATTTATATTAAAATCACCACCGACAATTATTTTATGTGTTTTGAATTTACTACTTAAAATTTGTAGGACTTTAAACATATTTTCTTTAAAAATTAATTTATCCCCACTTGGAGAACGATATACAGTTACTATAATACAGTTTAATGAGTTCACTTTTATGCAACAATTTTCAAAGTGTTTTTCTACATTAAATTCATTTGTCAGATTAATTTCTGTGGATTGAATATTGTTTTTAATAAAAATACATACCCCTCCATGAATGCTCTGATCTAGAAAATATAGCTGTTATATTGTAATTTTTAATTTTGTATAGATATTTTTCATCATCATGTAACCAGTGCTCACTTAATAAAACAGCGCTAAAATTGTTGTCTAGTAAAATTGATTCTAAAGAGTTACATTTATTCTTTACACATTGTATATTTAGATGCAATACTGCAATTTGCTCTCTTGACACACTCTGACTATTTTGGACTAACTTTTCACTACATTGCCAATGTTCCGTCAAACCAATAAAGTCTATTTTGTCTTGATCTTGTAGAAATGATTCTATGTTGTTTATACAGTTTAAAATACACTGTACATTTTGATGGTAAACCTTTACTTTTTCGTTCTTAATACTTTTATTTAAGTTTTTTAACTTATTGTCACTATTTTGTTTTAAATTTCTACTTGAAGTTGACTCAATCTGGGGTATAAAAAATTTCCATCATTTGTAGTAATTACATTCTCTGATAAATTTTCATCTGTACTCATTATTCATTCATATCTCTTTGTATTGATGGTATATGTGTTAATATATGTTAAGTTCGATGCGTTGATGTATTTGTTCCACTTTATATTCATTGTATGATAGATATACTTGAAGATAGCGGTCTTTGCCCGATCCTTTAGTTCATTTTGGTAGTTCACAATGTTGAGTTGTTTTAATATTTCGTTGGCGTCTATGTATTTGACGTGGTTGAGTTTTGTTGTCTCATCATACAATTTGGAATTCATTTTGAATATAAAATTATTTAAAACATGCCTATTTCCACAATACACTGCACCTACAAAGATAACATTGGTGTTGTGTAGAGTATTTAGAGTGCTTCTTAACTTTTCAAAATCAACTTTGCGTCCATTTAGCAGATTTTTTATACTAGCTAGGATTATCACCAGTGGCGGCTGCTCCTAAGGGGCACAGGAGCACGTGCCCCCCAAAGCAAATTCAGCTTAGCTAGTTAATTAGTCAATTTCTAATTTCTATTTATTTTTATCCATTTTAACATTTTTATCAACATAATAAACCCCAAAACTAATTTCCGACGCTATCGCTGCGTTACAACTTGAGTTTGCCAATATCTACTTCCCAAAGGGCACAAGATGAGTTGTGTACGGAGATCGCGTCATGTTTCTGCATCAGGCTAGATTTTGTTTACGGCATTGCTATGGCAACGACCCCCCCCCTTATGCTCTAATGCGGGCACAGTTCACTTGTGTACATCCACAGACCACAGACTTGTTGCAAGGAACCAAGGCATGAAGCCACCGCGGAGTCTGGCCGGTGCCTAGCAGTCGCATGGCGATCAGTATGATTTATGCAATCGAGCTGTAAAGATCTATTGTTAATGAGATATTTGTATGTAATAAAGGGTAAATGTGTTGTTGAAGTGTGTCCTAACCGAAGTGACACCGGTACCAGTGTAAATGAAAATTTTTCCTTTTTTCAGTAAGTAGTAATTACGAGTTATTTGTTATTTAATTTAAATTTTAAGCAATCTGCCTACGCCATGTGTACCTGCGCTCCAGCATGTTTGCAGGACTGGAGTAGTAAATTGTGTCAAATTATTTAGTTTACAACTTCGGTGGTTTACAAACATAAAACTAAGTCGACATTTGTATAAAATGGTATTTTAATGCCATTTTTTTTACCTATACGAATTTTATTATATTTATTTTTATGCATGTTATTATAATACATTTGATTTAAAAAAATACCTCGAATATTTTCATACGGATTTTATTATATTTATTTTACTACATAATAAAAATTAAAATACTTACTTAATATTTTATTAGGAAGAATATTTAATCTTGTGTAAAGTAACTTATTTTAAATAGTCTCTCTTTTTTTCTGTAATATCAGACAGCATGGGGGGATGGAATAATATTCCAACTAGCCGCCAATTTAAATCTGCATATAAAAAATTGTTGATTCATATGCAAATTAAAGAAACATTCTCTGGAAATTGCATTCCTTTGGAAAATATTTCTATTTTAAATTGTAGTTCTGCAATAGACAAAATAAATTTAACTTGCAATAAATTTAGAGCCCATGATATATCTGAAACTGAATATAACTTTAATTTTTCTTTGGAGTTGTCGGAGTACAACGAATATATTATGGTGTATAGTGGCTTTGTGGTAAAATCAATTTTAAAATCGTTAAAATGTGAAGAATGTATAAACGCTTTATTTTCAATAAACAGGGAAAATTTCCATGAACTAATATTTGTAAAAGACCGCGGTGGTCTTATTTATCCGTCATTTGATGTCATACAAATATGTAAGGAAACAGAAAAACATTTAAGACATTTTAAAACTGAAAAAAAATATTCAAATAGATTTGAAGCTAAAAATTAAAATTATGTGTAGTGTTTTAAAAAAAGTTTCAAAATTCAAATATTTTTAATGATTTAGAAATTCACCAATTGGATAATTTCCCTAATAATACCAATCATATTATTGAAATTATAAGGGCAATTTCAGAAACTTACATTAAAATTAGAGGTCATCATTTTACAAAAATGTTTCATAACTGTTTATGTACTAGATCTTAAACTGGGAGGACACCTTTTGCAAATTTTTTGCTTATTTTTTAAGCAGCACACGATTTTGAGAACAGAGAATATTGTGAATGGTTCTCTGGTAAGTTAATTTTAATATACAATTTCAAAATGTCAAATGTGTGCCCCCCTATAAAATTAACCACGAGCCGCCACTGATTATCACATAATCAAATTTATCGTAGTTTCTGCACAGCCTGTCAGCATTTTCCACCACATCCTCCATGTAGGCATTTGGTTTGAAATGTGAGCATACAACATATTCTTCGGTATTATTATATTGACTTATAATCCTGTTTATAACATTTCCACAATTACGTCCGTTATTATCACCCAGTAACAAAATTTTTGCTTTCTTAGTAATCTGTTCCTCTATAGTATAATTCGAAAGTTGTTCTTTCAGTTGTTGATTTATGGTGCTTTCGCTATTTTTAACGCTGATTACCTCATTTTTTTCATCAGTATTTCCCGAAGCCAGATGATCTGTAATATCATATGTAATAGTGGTGTTATCCGTATTTATTGAGATTGGTAAGTCAGTTTGAACTTCCTTATTTTTAAAGTGCTTATTCTTTTGTCCCTTATTTACTACACCACTGTCTGTTTGGGAATTTTTATCACCTGTTTTTATTTTTTTACATTTATCTACTAACTTTTTGTTTAGAATTTTTATTTGGTTCTTTAGTTCACTTATTAGTTCTTGTTGTTCTTTACATTTGTTATTTAAATCATTTTCAATTTCTAAAGCTTCCTGTAAAACTAGTTCATTTTCACTTCTTAATTTCTTTATATAATTGTTTTTCATATCAGCTTCTTCATATAATTCACTAATTGTTTTTTCTAGTACACTTGTGTCATCCTTTTCAATTAAGAAGCTATCTTCTTTGCAGCAAATTACTTTATTTTGTGTTATAAATGATATATTATTTTTATTACGAAGAATGCAGCTTTTGTGAAATACACTAGAGCACTTTATACAAACGTAATTTAAAAAAGGTTTATTTTTACAACACTTATAACTAATAATGCTGGAGCACTTTGGATCCACTTGTTCACTTGGCGCCATCTTGAATTTGACGTGTTCTTCTGCAATATGGAATATCGTTTTATAACTTCTGCAAACATGTCATTTAATATTTTATCCCTAGGTTGATTATGTTCAGAAAGTATTATTAAATTCGTCGGGAATAAATAGTGTAATGCCGAGTTGAAAGTTTTAGAATTAAAAATGTTTAATGTATTAAACATAACTATAATAGTCATTTTGTTCATACTGCATAACATTATTAAATACAGTTTTTGTCAAGTCTAATAAATCTATGTTTGGTTTAACAAGTTCTTGTACAGAATATTAGGAATTGTCCAAACGGGGCCTCAATAATTTGGAAAAATTTTTTTTCAGATTCATCACTAGGGCTGTCAAAAATGTTCCGTGGAACAGTGGCGTACGCGAAATTAACTAATACGAGAAACAATAAACTGTTACAATTTATAACAATGTATGTAAAACTTACCCTCTTAATTAGCTTGATGAACTAGCTTGCTTATCACAAAATGGAGAAGATGTGTAGCCATAATACACGCATACGTAAAATAGTCCTTGAACGCACTTAACGGATCTGGGGCTGCACCATCACATATTTGTCTTAATTTGGTAAAACCGCTGTTTTTATTTAACACACTTGCGAACTTTTCTTTAACGCGCTCATTTGCTGCGTCACCTATATCGTGTAGCAGTAGATTTACTTCGTCCACTATTTGCAGTGACTCCGCTAACGACTACGCACTATTTTCTAATTTTTGTATGCTTTCATATAATGGTTTATAGTTCTTAGCAATATTTTTTTAAAGCTGTTTCAACAGAAATATCTTCGAATTTTGTCTGGCTTTCCTTAATAGCTGCAGCCTCATCTGGATTGAATTGTAGTATCAGCTTTTATTTGTTGGAAATATTCAGCATAATAAAAAGCTGCCTGCAACCATGTTCCCCAACGTGTAAGAATCGGCTGTGGTGGTTCAGGAATACCGGGACACTTGCTATGAAATGCACGGAGACGTTTAGGAGATTTTGTACTTGCTATTAATGCATCCACCTCTGAAAAACCTTTTCGAATAGTTTCTGCCACAAGATGTAAAGCATGCACTTTACACGTAACATATATAAACGTACAACCTTGTTCTTGCAAGGAATGACCTACCGAACGCATGGTCACGGCGCGATCAGTCACAAACATCAACACTTGACTTTTTGACAGTTGAAATTTGTTTAACGTCTCCAGCACCACCCTGGTAATTGTTTCGCTAGTACACTGACTTGGTCTTTTTCTAGCTAGTAACAGCGGAACTGTCGGTAAGAGGGTCCAGTACTCGTACTATAACATTTAAAATAGAATTATTTTTTACAATCTGTTGTCTCATCAACAGATAACCACGTCCGTGTATTTTTTAATTCACATTTCATCTTATTTACCATGTCTACGTGTACAGTTGGTAGATAGTTACATAACGTTGTGCGACTTGGTAACTTCACCTGGGCATTGTATTTATTCCAGAACTCTCGAAATGGTTGTTTATCGAGTATGTGCAGCGGAACATCACAGGCAATCAGCATTAATAGTAAATCATTTACGTGAAGTTCACAATCACGCTTATCCCAGCACATCAAATCTTTCTCGCACACTTTACAAATTATTTTAGCACCATCATAGAATAAATCCGGGAATTCACTTATGAATTTATTCATAATAGACTGAACTGAGAAAGAGTTTCGCGGTTAAGGTGAATGCCGGCGACAGTAAGTACATCTGTACTCTACGACCATGATAAACAGAAACGATTTGCAGCTTTATTCATCACCAATTATTATTATTTTACTTGATGAAATTGTTTCATGTACCTGGCTAACACTACCTATAGATGTTTTACTTTGTGTCTTAGCGATGTCCCTTGAATCGACACAATTCCCAGTAGTTTTTGTATTTTCTGTTGCTTGTGTTCCAGTAGCTTCTTGTATAATTGTAACAATTGCTGATTGAGATGTAGTTTGACACTCAAGTGGATTGCATTTTATAATTACTTGTTTGGAGCAGTGGCGGCTGGTGGATTTAGGTTATACCATATCTTAATATTGGAGCATGGAATCCAAGCATGTTAAGGCACGACCATCAGATTACTTCTAGACCATTGGTAAAATATTTGCAAACTATTTTTTTTTTCGTAATCAAAAGGAAAATTTATCACCCCTTTTTTTTTGGTTTTCGAAAATTTTGATTTTTTTGAGAAGTTATGACATTTTGAAATTTAAGTTCTTCATTGTGTAGATTTCGAAATTATAAAAAATTAAAATTTTCGAACACCAAAAAACGAGGTGATAAATGTTCCGTCTGATTACGAAAAAAAAAATAGTTTGCAAATATTTTACGAATGGTCCAGAAGTAATCTGGGGTGGCAGCGCATTTTTGTAAATTTTTTTCTCAATTTTTTTTCTACACAACTTCATTCAGTACTGATAGTCGTGCCTTAAAATATTGCTTGGGTTCCATGCTCCAATACTGAGATTTATCAGTTGTTTGGATAGCAACTGACTTGAGTGGTATATTAATCTTATTATTTGTTATCATTATTTCTTGTTTTTTTAATAACTCAATCAATTTCTCTTCAGCATGTGATTCTTCATTAATAAGTAATTCGTTATCTTTCTTCAACCTTAAAATATACTATGTATTCATATAAATATCTTCAATCATTTATTGCTTTTTCTAAAATGGTATTTTGTACTTCTGCGGGGCTAGAGAGACTGTCTCTACATCTTCACAACAAATTATTTTTTTGACCTTAAATTTTATATTGTTCTTAAGGCACAGCTTTTATGGAAAACATTGGAACACTTAACACACATAATATATAATTGTCTGTTTGGCAACATTTAAAACCTACCAAGTTGGTAGGTTTTAAATGTAGGTTTTGGGATCTAGTATTGACATAATTCAATGAATTAATTGACTTAAATATCCTCTTATAATAAAATAGATTATGGCACTGGAATTAATAAAAAGTGTTAAATATTTGGTTTTATACACTGAAAGTTGATATCACTGGTAAGTTTTTATCGCTGATAAGTTTTCTGTTTTATATTGCACTTGATTAAAAATGTTGTTTCTATGCACTATTCTAAAAGTAATTTTTAAGATGTATAACTCAGACCATGAGTCATTTAATTATCTATATTTTTGATACACTTTTCACAAAATCTAGTAAAGGAAAACTTGCAATAAAAACTACAAAATGCAGGGCTTATGTTAACTTGACTTCAAGATGTTAGAGTAAAATATTTTGTGAGTACTAATAGTTTGCCTGCTTTCTGGTAATAATAGCTGTAATATCTTCTTTTTTTTTTAATAAAATAAAACAAAAAACAACAAATGATTAATTGTTAAATTTTTAATTCATATTATTGCCATTTTTTTCTTTTTCATATATAACATACACGTTAATATCCTTTTGTACGTTCTTGTCAATATTCTGACGTAGTGTAGTGTAGTGTTTGTTTTTGTCAATTTAACTAAGTTTAATTCTTTTTCTGTTAGTATGTAAGTTATGGTTGACAAACTCAAAGTTATGTTAAACATTATCTATAATAAGAAATTAATAAATAAATAAATAAACCAAACTGCCTATGTACCAGTTGACTTGACTTTTGTCATGTATGTTATTTTTATCTAATAAAGTATTCTATTTTATTCTATTCAATTGTCATTTTTTAAATGTACAATATTAGCACTTAATTACTGAAAAGGTCCAAAATAAATGTTCCTTAATTAAATCCATATTACCTAAAACTAAATAAAAAACCACTAAATTAAATGTAGGTTTTGAACAATTGTAAAAGATCTGTTATATATTGAAAACGTGTAACCCCCATCATTTACATCCATCGCAATTGAAAACATTTGAGCTTGCGACGCAACCCTGACAATCAGAAGCTTGCAAATGCATTTCGATAGATAGAGTCTTAGACGTTTTATTGTGTTAGTGTGAAAAAATGTCTCGACGTGTTTCTTCGCAAAATACCGTGGACCGGTGGATACAAAACAACTCGGACTAGAGTTTAATGACAGAACTTTACTGTATATGCTGTAAAAATAAATTATTTCGTGTACACGAAAATCGAATGTTTTAAAGCTTTCAGTATTTTAAATATTCTCCAGTTACGTCTGTAGACGTGAAACGGTCGTTTTCGGACCACAAATGGACTTTTAATGGCGAATCTAACTCCAAATCATTTAGAACAATTATTCTAGCATCAAAAAATAATTGTTATGGTGCAATCGTGTTTTCTGCTAAATGCTCGCATTCATTTCGACATTACAAAAATCACCCGTCGAAAGTATAAGATCTATTCTGTACTGTATATAATTTTTGCATGAAAATATTGACTTGTTCGTACATGAGCTGATTCAACCATTGATATTTGCACAATGACTACCTGAAATGCGTTCTTCATATATGAGATACTGTGTATGTTTAGATCATCTTGGTATTTTGTCTCATTTATATATTTACCACCTTCTTGGGCTAGCATGTACCTTTTTCCAGTGCTTCCATATTCCCTTTCATATGGACAGCTTTTCTATGTTTTTTAAGGTCACCACCATATTTAGTCTCGTACTTGCATGAGTCACATTTGTACATTTGTATCTCGGAGGGATCTCTATGGATTATCATGTGTTTGGTGAAGGCACTTTTGTATTTTGTTTCATATGTGCATAAGGCACATTTATACATATTTATCTCGGAAGGATCTTGATGGACTACCATGTGCCTCTTAAGATGATGCCTATATTTTGTCTCATATGTACATATGTCACATTTGTATATTTCATTTGTATTACTTTTGTGGGATAGCATAATATGACGATTAAATCGTTTTTTATATATTGTTTCATACGGACATACTTCACATTTGTATAATGCCCCTGAAGAGCTTGTATAGGTTTTTGATATATTTTTTGTTAAGAGATCAATCTTATGTCTTGACTCGGCTAACTTTGATTTCATGTGTGTTAGCATGTGTCTTTTAAGATGGCTTGATTGTTTTGTCTCATATGTACATAACTCACACTTATGAAATTTTACTTTTGAGGGATTTTTCTTTTGCTTTCTTGGGTTCAAGCATTCCAACTTTACTTGTGGCAAAGTTGGTTCTTGAAACCTGAAATACAGTTGATATTAAATTTAAAAAAAAAACGCAATATAAGTCAAATGTCTGAGTTATACAAACAATTGTAAAGAGAGACAGATAGAGAATATAAAACAACTGTTGAATGAATTCTACGCCAATGGCGAACTCTGGCGCGGAGTCAGCAGTTACAGTAGTTTTAAGCATGTTCAAAACAATTTGGATGAAGTCATTGTTTATAATATAAGAAAAGGGGACCATTCCCCACGGGACAATCATACAGATATATTGTAAAATACAAGTACAAGAATATAACTCGTGTGTTTTCAACGCCAGCATTTCATTAATTATTTAGCCCCCTTTTTGACATCTAACAAATCAGAAGTTGGGATAGTCTTACGTGCCTTTGTTTGTTTGTTTTTCTTTAAATTAAACAAAATGCCGCGACATAAATCAAAAAGGGCCGCGCGGTCATCATCTTCTGAGAGTAGTGATACTTCGTCAAGTAGTACTCCTAGTAATAGTTCTAGTAGTGATAATGCTAGTGTCTCTCGTAAGAATAAAAGACTGCAGCGCCAAGTAAAAACATTAAAGCGGAAGTTAAGTAATAAATCTAGTATTTACCAGGGTAAAATTGACAGTGTTACAGTGTTTAATGGTAACTTCGACGAAACAATGAACGTTACGCAGCGGTTAAATAGTATTGATGCTACGGGTGATTTATTTGATTGGGACGAAAAGGCTCGTGTATATTGTATGGTAAATAAACTTAGAGCTAACGCAAAAACATGGTATACTAATCAGGAAAACCTTAATATTTCGTGGAAAGAGTGGAAAGATAAACTAGAAGAAAGTTTTCCAGTGCAGCAGTGTGTTTTCAGTAAATTAAAGGACTTGGTAAACATCGAGCGGAGTGCATCCCAAAGTTTAGTTGATTTCTTCTATCAAAAGCTATCCCTTGGCCAGTACTGCAAACTACAGGACAGGATAATAGTGGACGTGATTACAAACACCATCAACAATCCTTTTCTAAAGTCAGGTATTCGAGCCGCTGGTTGCGTAAGTACAAAACATTTGTTACAATTTTTAATTGCTAACAGTGAACAGGTTTCGAAAAACAATCGCTTAGTAAGCTCCACCCATAGATTTAAAAACCACCGATCATTCGAACAATCTAAAAATAGACATAGAATAGAACTAACATGTTATTTGTGCGGTCGTGAAGGACATAAAAAGGTAGACTGTTCAAAGTATGTTTCGGACAAAAATTGCTCATTTTGTAAACGAGTAGGTCATAACACAAATGAGTGTTGGAAAAGACAAAAATTCGGCGAAACCTAAAATCGTGAATTAAAATTAGTGTCGAGTGGAAAACACAACACGAAAAATGATAAAATTCTTTAAAACTGCCAAAATAAATGGGGAAACCTTTTCCGCTTACATCGATTTCGGTAGCAGTTGTAATACCATTACATTAAATGTAGTGCGTAAGCTAGGTCTAAAAATAGAAACTGATACGATGAATAGTGTAATCGTTGGTTATGGAGGAGCTACAGTAAAACCTTTAGGTCAAATAAAGGCAAACATTGAAATAGACGAAATTTCTGTAACAACCGAGTTCTTTATTGTAACTGATACTTTACAAACAACTGACTTATTAATAGGCCAACCGATAACAGAGTGCGACGGTGTTTATGTTTATAAAACGTCAAATTATTTAACAGAGCGAAATATTATTTTACCATGGGACGATATAGAAGAAAACAATATTGTTAAAATAAATACACTAGATCATTCTGTTATTAAACCTGGAATAAATATAGTTGCTGTAACATCTGATGTAATAAATTGTGATTTACGCATTTTCTACTCGGAACAGAATAGAAATGGCACAACATTAATAATTCCCTCAAATGGAATACAAATCCGTCAAGGCACGGGCATGATGAGTATTTTAAATCTTAGTTTACAAACATTAGAAGTTGGTAAAAATACGTGCTTAGCGCGAGGTTCCAGTACAAATAATAATGATGAAAACGATACAAAGCTTAACTCGCAATTAAACAAAAATGTTCAAGAACTTACTGAACGATATCCCGAGTGTTTTGGTGAAAACATTAACCTTCTAAGCAACATTGACATTGAAATGCATATTGAGCTTACATCAGCCGTTCCCGTTGTGTATAAACTTTATCGTTTATCTTTATTTGAAAGAGAAAAAGTACGCGAAATTGTAAATGATTTATTAAAGAAAGATATAATAGAGCCGACTATTTCTCCATTTAGTAGTCCAGTTCTTTTAATTAAAAAAGGAAACAGGTGAATTTAGAATGGTAGTTGACTATCGAAAATTAAATCAAATAACAGTGAAAGATCGTTTATCCGCTGCCTTAAATAGAAGACTTGCTCGACAGACTTTCTGATAATACGATATTTACAATACTTGATTTAAAATCGGGTTATCATCAAATTCGAATGGCAAAAGATAGTCAGAAATATACAGCGTTTGTTACCCCAGATGGACATTTCCATTATAAAAAGAATGCCTTTTGGTTTGTCCAACGCACCCGCAGTTTTCCAACGTGCTATTAACATGGCATTGGAACCATTAATACATCAATACTTCATGGTATATTTGGATGAGATCCTCATTGTCTCCAAAAGGGAACAAGAAGGAATAAAACGTTTAGAAGAAGTGTTAAAATTACTGCGAAGGACTGGACTAACACTTAATCTGCAAAAGTGTGAATTTCTGAAAAGTTCGGTCGAATATTTAGGAACGGAAATACGAAATTGATGTTTAGCACCCTCTCCCAAAAAGTTACAAGCAATACAAGAATTTCCTACACCAACGAATGTACACCAAGTTAGGCAGTTTGTTGGGCTTACTTCATATTTTAGGAAATACATAAAAGGGTTTGCACTAAAAATTAAACCACTTACCATGCTATTAAAAAAAATGGTAAAGGGATTTGGCAAAGGGGAACAAAATAAAGCTTTTATACAACTTAAAAATGATTTAGTCAGTGCCCCAACACTGGCAATAATAGATGGTTTGACCAAATTTGTTTGGATCGAGGCAGTGCCAGATACGACCAGTAAATACGCGTGTGAAAAATAGAGCAGTTAATTAAATTAGCGCATGCTCCAAAAAAGAATTATTACAGATAGAGGCAAGGCATTCCATTGTCGTGAATTTAAACAATTTTGTGAAAAGTATTCTATTATCATGTGAAAAATACTGTAGCTTCACCACGCAGTAACGGACAAATAGAACGTACAAACAGAACAATACTAGCATCTTTGACAGCTAGTATTGAGGGCAAACACGATAAATGGGACGATGAATTAATTAATGTCCAACGAGGCATTAATTCAACAGTAAATGCGACTACAGGTATGGCTCCCAGTGAACTCCTTTACGGTTTCACACCAGAAATGAAATATGAAGTTAGGTTAGAAAATAAAAAGAGAGCGAACTTTAAGGGAAATTAGAATGAAAGCAAAAAGACGATGTGATTTAGCAGCTAAAAGAATGAAAAAGTCTTACGACAAGCGACGAGCCGAGGCTAAACAATATAAAGTAGGGGATGTTGTGTTGGTAGAACGCAAACTACTGATCAAGGGTTTGAAAAGCGGAAAGCTGGTACCAAAATATATTGGTCCCGTCAAAATAGTAGGAGTGTTGGGAAATGATCGTTATAGAGTAGCGTCATTTTCTAAAGATAAAAGACGTTTTAAAGAAGTGGTGGCAAGTGACCGCTTCAAACTATTTAAGCCACAATTGAACCAGTAAAGTAAGAATGTGCCATTATTTAATAGCGTAAATAAATGATATTTAGTATGGTAATAATTGTTGATTTAGCATAAAGAAAAAAAACATTATAAATTTGTTCTTTTATCTGACATGTAAATTGTATGTTGTAGGCAGCCCAGTGAGCTGCAACAGGTCCAGTGAACCTGCAAAGTAAGTAGATCAGCCCAGTGAGCTGTGACAGGTCCAGTGAACCTGTGAAGAAAGGATCGGTTTGGCCAACCATGGCGACCCAGTGTGTCGTGACATTGGAAGACTCCCTTGTGATATTCCAATTCGAAGCCCAGTGTGCTTCATCTGTGGTTCAGTGTACCACCATGACGACCCAGTGTGTCGTGACATTGGAAGACTCCCTTGTGATATTCCAATTCGAAGCCCAGTGTGCTTCATCTGTGGTTCAGTGTACCACCATGACGACCCAGTGTGTCGTGACATTGGAAGACTCCCTTGTGATATTCCAATTCGAAGCCCAGTGTGCTTCATTTGTGGTCCAGTGTACCACCATGGCGACCCAGTGTGTCGTGACATTGGAAGACCCTTGTGATATTCCAATCGAGGTCCAGTGTACCTCACCTTTGGTCCAGTGTACCAATTCGAAGCCCAGTGTGCTTCACCTGTGGTCCAGTGCACCACACCATTAATGTCCAGTGTGCTTCACCTGTGGTCCAGTGCACCACACCATTAATGTCCAGTGTACCTCACCAATGATCCAGTGTACCACATTACCAAACTTCAGTGTACGTCAGAGGACATAGTCCTCCATTGGCCGATTGTTGAATGAATTCTACGCCAATGGCGAACTCTGGCGCGGAGTCAGCAGTTACAGTAGTTTTAAGCATGTTCAAAACAATTTGGATGAAGTCATTGTTTATAATATAAGAAAAGGGGACCATTCCCCGCGGGACAATCATACAGATATATTGTAAAATACAAGTATAAGAATATAACTCGTGTGTTTTCAACGCCAGCATTTCATTAATTATTTAGCCCCCTTTTTGACATCTAACACAACATATATATCGCGTTTTTTAAAGTTTTTTAAATTGTTGTATTAAGTCCAATAGCTGATTATTCTACAAGCCCGTGAAGCCCGGGCTTTAGGCGCAAAATATGTAAGGACTGAACGGCGCACCAGACGCACAGAGGGCCTGAATAAATTTTTTGCAGGACAAAACCTAAATTTGTAAGAATTAATTTTGGGAAAAACTCCTTTGTTAGTATCTACAAAAATGGTCAGTGCATAACGACATTAATATGAGAATTCCTAAAAACAAAACATTTAGCAGTAGTGAGCAAGTAAAAACACTAATAATGCACAACCATTTTCAGTTTATCAGTTGCTTTTGTATTGTATAGAAGTGGTGTTGTGTTCTCGATTGTTCTTGAGGGTGTAAAATCTTTCCTGTGGAATCTTTTTATTAAATGTATGCTACTTATATCCCTTTTTATTTAACATTTTTTTAATACAGGTATTTTTGATACTATCTTAATCAAAATATTAACAAAAAAAGTGCCGTTATTTTTAAATTACACATTGGGTTCATAAAAAAATTGCACACATTTGCATACCGTAATTTGAAGTTTTTAGGGAAGCTTATACAATAACTGTTAGTGTCCGGTAGTGCTCATAAGGGACATATCGGGATAACTTGTTTTTATTTGAGCTTTCTCTTGCCTTGAGTATTAGCATATTGTTCAATTTACAGAGACAATGTCTGTTACCAGAAGAGAGTTATTTGAATTCTTAAAAGACAAGGGCAATCTCATGTCCCGGATTGTCCAGTTAAATTCAGAATTAGCTAACTATATTTATAAGCAAACTGTCTTTTAAAAACTCATATAACTGGTAATGGACATGCAAGTTACTGTAATAATAACTTGGCAGAACTGTATTGCGCGTGTCAAAAAGGTGGAGCCTAAAATGTGGGACCTGGATGTTAAAATCGACAATATAATAATTGTCAGTTTTTATTCATATTCATTTTATGAAAAACAGTATCTTACCTTTCACTCCTACCCGGCTCTGATTTAACTTCAATTTCTTCCTGTTTAATATATGCATTATCAATTTCTTCCTGTTTAATATATGCATTATCAATTGCCATAGAATAGTCAGGCTTTACCTCCATTTTCACCATAATCTTTTCTCTACCTTCATCACTACCACCATCATTTAATATGGGTTTGATTATTAATTGCTGCACACTATTTAATTCTATTTGATGTTTGCCTTTAATTCCTTCTATTTGGAGAAATGTATTAATTTTTTCTTCTACATCAATACACGTTTTTATAAAACTAAGAATATATCGTAAAGATGTCAGACAAGATGCACAAGTTATAGGCTCTTCATTACCATATAAGTTCTGAAATAAAAAAAGTTATCAAAAAATAATACGAGGTGATTAGAATTAATTCAGCCTTAGAAAATATTCTAGTTCCTCGACTGGAGATGGAACCAGGGACTTCAGTGTGGGCGAAAAGTGTCATTACTGCCCGACCACGAAGCCAGTTAAACGAACCAAACCTTTGATATATTTGTAAGACAAATAGATAGATAGATATACTATATACCTATAGTTTATTAACCATTTAAAAATACTAATAATAATATGATATAGTCTTTTTATGTTAACTAATATACATTTCAATTTTACGTTATATAGTTTTGCTTGAAGTGTGTAATCAGTAGAGCTTGGATGGAGGTATTGGTTCTCAGTGACGGATTTTATGTAGACATAATATGTATTAATTTAAAACAAATTAGATATCTTTTTTCTTGGTAAAAGTTCTATTAATATATGGGATTAAATGAAAATATAATAACGCTAAAAATTGTTTGCTAATTATTATTTTCTAACTTTTACAAAAACTTATCATTGATAAGTATAACATATATCTTTTTAAACAATTATTTTCCCGGCTATTTGCCAAACGCTGGAACTTGGATTATATAAAAAAAGAAAATAATATGCATATTATGTTCAGTATGACTGATTCAATAATGTTATTTTTAATTTTATGTTCAGTAAAACCAAAAATAAATAAAACAAAAGTACTCACCAGTTGAACAATCACTTCGAAACTTTAAAACATCCACAGACAAGTGTTTCTACATCTTTGCATCGTCAGTATGGCCTCCAAAAAAAGGTCCGAAAGTAACTGCGAATCTTAGTAAATCCTAATGCAATAAATATTAATGGCTTCAGACAACAGAATAATTGAAATTATATAATGGAAATTCCCTGTAGGATTAGAATAATTTAAAACAAATTAGGTATCATTTTCTTGGTAACAGTTTTATTAAAATATGAAATTAAATTAAAATATAATGTTAAAACTTGTTTGATAATCATTATTTTCTAACTTCTACAAAAACTTATCACTGATCAATACAACATATATCTTTTTAAATAATTATTTTCTGGGCTATTTGCCAGACGCTGGAACTTGGATTATAAAAAAAAATTATATGCACATTATGTTCAGTACGACTGACTCAGAGTAGTTAGGATTAAAAATAACATTTTTGGGCATTACACGTTTTTGAAAGTTAGAAAATAATAATTAGCAAACAATTTTTAGCATTATTATATTTTCATTTAATTCCATATTTTAATAGAACTTTTACCAAGAAAAGGATGCCTAATTTGTTTTAAATTGTTCTAACCCTACAGGGAATTTCTATTATATAAATTCAATTATCCTGTTAACTAAAGCATTAATATTTATTACATTAGAATTTATTAAGATTCGCAGTTACTTTCGGGTCTTTAAAGGGCCATACTGACGACGCAAAGATGCAGAAACACGTGTCTGTGAAAGTTTTAAAGTTTCAAGTGATTGTTCAACTGTGTGTACTTTCGTTACATTTAATTTTGGTTTTACTGAACAGAGCAGTTAGAATTAAAAATAACATTACTGAGTCAGTCATATCTAATGTCAATCTGATTCCTAAATTTTTGTTTATAGATAGAATGACTTAGCAAACTTATACTTATGCAAATTATAATTAAATTTATCTATGTTTTGTTTATACTAAGACCCTCAAGATAAGGCCAGAATATCTAGTGTGGGGAGCAATAGCCGGCGTCTCTGGTACTGGAGCCACAGCGGTTGGTATAGTTCGGTAGTTATAGGTCGTTCACATCTGGTGCCAATTTACACCTGACCGGCGGCATCCTTTGACGTGTGCGGAGGGTATCATGGTCAAAAAGGGTGGATATATATAAAAATGAGAACTTTCATTCGGGAACCCATGGTCAGTTTCCAAGCTCATGTGACCCAATACCTACTAGTTTAACTCCAAAACATTTAGAACAGATATTAGTAATATACTTTTATTCTTATAGGTAACTGATTGTGAAAAAATCTTGTGTGGTGTGTGTGTGTGTGTGTGTGAGTGTGCGTGAGTGAGTGTGTGTGTGTGTGTGTGTGTGTGTGTGTGTGTGTGTGTGTGTGTGTGTGTGTGTGTGTGTGTGTGTGTGTGTGTGTGTGTGTGTGTGTGTGTGGTGTGTGTGTGTGGTGTGTGTGTGTGGTGTGTGTGTGTGTGTGTGGTGTGGTGTGTGTGTGGTGTGTGTGTGTGGTGTGTGTGTGGTGTGTGTGTGTGGTGTGTGTGTGTGGTGTGTGTGTGTGGTGTGTGTGTGTGGTGTGTGTGTGTGGTGTGTGTGTGTGGTGTGTGTGTGTGGTGTGTGTGTGTGGTGTGTGTGTGTGGTGTGTGTGTGTGGTGTGTGTGTGTGTGGGTGTGTGTGTGGTGTGTGTGTGTGGTGTGTGTGTGTGGTGTGTGTGTGGTGTGTGTGTGTGGTGTGTGTGTTTGGTGTACGTGTATGTGGTGTGTGTGTGTGGTATACTTTTTATTATCTATAATAAAATAAGTTTTTATCTGACAATAAAACCAACTTTTTTTTAATTCTACAATGAACAGAACCGGACTACTCAAAATGGGCCCTAAATTTAAATGTTGTATGAAAGAACTAAATAACTATTGCTGTGTATCTTGCAGTAACATTTTCCATAAAAGTTGTTGGAACAGAAAGTGACTTAACTGTAATAGAAGGGCATAAAATATATTGTTCAGATAAATGTGCTGAAAAAAACACTGATGAAGAGAACTTAATTAAGGAGTTACATTTAGAGATAAGCAAACTAACAAAGGAAATTGAAGAAAAAGATAATTATATAAACAAAATAAGAAGAAGGACACAAGATTTTGAAACAGAAGTATTCGAGTCTTTAGTAGATATTAATAATAAATTTGGTACCAAATTAAATAAAAACGATATTGCTAATAAATTAGCCTATATGATTAGGAATTCAAGAAATAAGAACAAAACTCTCATATTTGTAAAAATAAATGAAAGTGCAAGTTGTGACAGAACCATTGGTATGGAAATACTTGAAGAAAACCAAGGAGTGGATACGGTGATCCAGGAGAAAGGGAAAAAAGCTATTGTACATGAAATTGTAGAAAGAGACATGATACAGAATGCAAATTGTGACAGATCAATTGTTATAGAAATATTAGAAGAGATAGATACGGTGATCCAGGGAGGAAAATGAAAAATCTATCGTAGATGAAATCTTAGAAAGTGAGAGTGAAATAAACAAAAATTATTTTTTAGAAATACAGGCCAATCACAATGTAAGTGTGGGCAGTGTAGTATAGGCAAAAAATGTTAGTTGTGTAAGGAAAAAATAGTAATGAAATATACATTGGTTTGTTACATTTTAATATTCAGGGAATTGCGAGTAATATAGAAAAACTGGAAATATTGTTAGATTCCTGCAAACCAGATATAGTATGTTTCAGTGAACATTGGATGAACTCAGATGAGCTCCCATTAATTAGGCTAGAAAATTACACGTTGGTTAACAAATTTTGTCGAAAAACTGTGATTAGAGGTGGTGTATGCATTGCTAAACAAAACTTATATTTAAAACCTATACACTATGAATTCAATGTAGAGAAGCACTTTGAAGTTTCTGTAGCAGAGATGGATAATCCAAACACAAAATGTAAATTAATAATTATTGTAGTATATAGGACTCCGGACAGTGAGTTGGAGTTGTTTCTGGATAAAATATACGATTTATTATGCAACTTATATACAAATGAACATCATTTCATAGTATGTGATGCACTAAATGATAAACAGCAACCAATAGCCTTATTTTTTGATCTGAGTAGAGCTTTTGATACGGTCGATCATGGTGTGCTTTTAGAAAACTTTTAGACTAGGAGTACGTGGTGTAGCCAATCAGTGGATCACCTCCTACTTAAATAATAGAAAGCAGGTTGTGATTATAGATAAGTGTAAATCTAATTTTAGACAAGTTACAACTTGGGTGCCATTGTTTATGCAGATGATACAAATTTTTTAGTCAGTAATAATTCCTTGGAAACTACAATTAGTAAAGCTAATCTATTAGTAAAAGAATTTTCCAACTGGTGCTTAAGCAATGGTTTAGTTCTAAATGGTAGTAAAACTGTTTTTATGTCATTCTTGCCAAAGAATCTCGTTCATAATTTAAGTGCTTTAATCAAAATCGATGGTCAATCAATAGTCCAAACAAATGAAATAAAATTCTTGGGAGTAACTCTAGATCACAAAATGACATGGGAGAGTCACACGGAAAATTTATCGAAGAAATTAAGTAAGTCGTGCTTTATTATAAGATATTTAAAATCCTCAGTATCATTTAATGTATTAAAATTAGCCTACTTTGGTTTGGTCCAGTCTAAGTTGTCCTATGGGCTAATTCTCTGGGGAAATTCATCACATATTTCTAAAGTGTTTACAGCTCAAAAGAAAATCATACGGTGTATGTTTGGCCTATCCGCACAGGCTCACTGTAAAGATGCATTTATAGCTTTATCAGTTTTAACCCTACCATCCCTTTACAGATTCTTACTCATAATAAATATAAAAAACAAGAGGGTCTGTTTATAAAATGCAACAATGTTCACAACTATCATACACGCAGAAATAACGAACTGTATATGCCCTTTTCTAGGTTAAGTCTAGGACAAAACTCTCATATCTATCAAGGCATTAATTGCTTTAATAAATTTACCCCGGCTATTCGGAAATATTAATAATTTTAATTCATTTAAAAAAGTCCTCTTAAAATATTTAGTGGATAATGCATTTTATTCTGTGAATGACTATTTACAATCGTAAATGTAAGTTTTAAGCTGTATATGATTTGTCTACTATTTATTGTGTTTTGTTTTGTATATTTATTTATTATGCTCTTTGTTACCTGACTAGTAGTCTGATGTTATACTATGTGTAACTTCATAGATGAATAAAGTAAATTATTATTATTATTATTATGTGTGTGTGGTATACGTGTGTCGTGGTAGTTTAATGTTATATCCGCCAATGCCTCTAGTCCTCTTAGAGTGAGCGTTAATAATAAGTTGACTTTAACAAATTTGGATATTACTGAATTCGCCATAAAAATTACAAGGTATAATATAAAGTATCATATATGCATAACATATTTACGCACTGACACATAACCTACAGCCAATCCTGGTTTTGATGTCATCAATACCTAAATCCGAGCTCTATTTATACAGTTCCATATACTTTCTTGTCACACAAACATACAAGAAAAAAATTGCAATCATTCTGAATATAGACGTGATGCGCATTTTTTTGTTTATCTTTGTTACTTACCAATTCGGGAAAATGTTTTTGCAGCATGGATAATACAAACATATTTTCCTTTGTTTCATGTAGATATGTAAAGCAACCCTTAGTATGAGTTGCACAAAATCTGCATAATTTACTTGATTTTACATTCTCTTCAGCATTGAACTGTTTTAAATTCAATGAGCCATTTTCTTGAGTACTGATAGAAGGATTATCCTCTATGGAAATGCATACCGATTTAAAATCAAAAGAGTTTTGAAGGTGTGTTGCACAATCTGTACACATTACAGGATCTATAGACACATAGAAATCCTAAAATACATATTTTTTAGAATTATTAATTTATGATACTATTGTGGCCATAAAATAGAATAAAAAATATCTCTACTTCTTCCTATATTTGCAAAAAGATCAATTAAAGATCACAGTTTTTAATCATGAACAATAAATATAACAACTATACACTTACAGACTTTCTTTTGTTGTATTGATGTATAGATATCGAAATTTTATCAATTCCATTTTTTCTCAAAAATTGACGATGAGAATGTGTAACCTAGCATTTCTCTATCTATACTTCATTTCACGTAAGAATACCGTAGTTGGCGCTTTGAACTTTGGTCGAATTGGCATAATTATATAATGCAACCAATCGTTTAGCTAGGCAAATTTTTACTGTTAGTTATTTCTAAGTATACTGTTGATTAATATTGCTAGTAGCTGAAAACTAAATTTTGGGTTTTAAATTAAATTAATTTGAAATTGGTCAACTTTTATTTTTGGATAAGTATATGTGTACATGTCACACCTTCACAAAATGTTCACATTGTCATTTTCTAATAACGTAGTATCTATTTGTAAACTATGAATAGTTAATTTGATAGAAATAATGTATAAAAGGCAGTAGTATTAAACAAATGGAGATCGGAAATCTAACATTTTGTTTTATACTAAAAATACAAGGCACTGGTATGAAAAATTTATTACTTGTCTCAAATAAAAACATTTAACAAGTATGGAATAATGGTTGATTTGCCTGACAACCGACTTTATATAATCCTAAATTGTGTAGTCTAGTATATAAATGACCATTGGCATGTCAAAATTGTGCTAAATAACGAAACTTTACCTTGAGCTGAGACCAATGATAGGCCAGGACAAATATTCTTTGTCTTACTCAATACTTCATTCTTACGTGAAACGAAGTGTAGTTTGCAAATCAACATAACTTCTCAATCTAAACCCGAGACACCCTGTATAGTAATAAATAAAATATTTTAATAACAATAACTTACTAGTTTCAAACGGAGCACATTTAACATTTGTATTGTTATAGTTTCTATCGCATCAAAATCGTTATTATATATTGTTTTAAGACAAAGTCTGCAGATTTTTTGTCTTTTCGTTGTTCATTTCTTTTATTCACAGGTCACAGACCTTCATAGACTATTAAAATTATAAATATATGCCTCGATCACAGCATAAGAAATCGTTTTCTTATGCTGTGCCTCGATATCAATTCAACTTTCGAACATAACCACACTTTCACCAGTCTCCTTCTTTCAGAATTTTTGTTTACAGCAGAGACACTGATTTAGAGATGTGTCATTCGTGAATGATTCGATCTTCAGGATTCGATCATCTGAAAGTATTGAATGATAGAATCTTTTTGCTGCGAACGATTCGGTCAATCGCGGATTTTAACATCGTTCGCTTTCGTCTCACCTAGATGAATGCTTGGTTCTTGGTTCATTTGCGTATTGAGTGAATGAGAATAGTGAATACGAACGACGACCGAAGATCGAACCAACTCGACTAACAAATGCATGGTACAGAGCTTTCATAAATGACTATGTCGTTTGAGTGCGAAAACATATGTAACCAACTATACACGATGGTATTATAGTAAACAGAAATTCCCTAAACCCATTGGTGTCCCAGGTAAAACAAACGAATCATTCAATATGGTATTCCATCATTGTTTATGTCTTGTATAAATGCTTAATTAATTTACTTGAAAATATTTATGCCATATTTATTATTTCGCTTAGTTTAATAGTAATAACAACATAATGAATTTAAAGTTACCAAAATATAAACTTACTTTAGACAGCATAAATCCCTTTTATAGAAGTACATATGTTTTAAAAGACGTGAATTATTGCAAAATGTGAGGGTGTTCTATTATTTTTTATTTAATTATTGCAGGAATTTTTGGAATCAAATTATTTTTTTATATCATATTTAAATTTTAATTGGTAAAACTCGATAATATAATTATTATTTGCCCAGTTCAATCAATGAAAATAATTTGAAATAAACAATTTTTTTCATTGCCACAGCAAGAACCACTGGGAAAGAAAATTAATTGCATTAAGTTATACAGAAGATTTGAACGGAATACGGTCCCAATGATTTCTCTACTAACAAAAAACACGACACTTTTAAGGAATAAACCGCCGAACACCAGCTCCAACATTTGTGATAATTAAGAAAATAACATAAACAAGTTTATAATAATATTATTCTCCGTTAGTTAGTATATACCTACATAATTGATATACATAATATTCATAATAAAGTAAAAAGAATGGTGGATTCAGCATTCGGCGACAACAAAATAAACAATAATTGTACTCGGGCTATCGCCCCTGTCAGACTTGCACGGCCGAGTTGAGCAAATGATTGAATTGTATATTGAATGATGAAAGCTAACCAGTCAGAGAGTGAGTTAAGGCAAAGGCGCACAAAACTGCGCATTCAATCATTTCAGTATTGTTCAGTTAACGACTGGCTAGAACGATCGAATGATAGATACAAAAGATTCGATCTTTTTGATTATCAATCACTGATCGATCGAATCCTTGTAAAATGAACGAATGACACATCACTACACTGATTGTGATTACAGGCATAGCATGGTCTGTGATTCTAATTACAGGCGATTGCGAAGTAAATTTTCATTATTCATAAATCAGTAACGTATCATGGAGTAAAAACAATTTATTTGTAATAAACACAGAACAGAAAAAGAAATAAAATTGTTAAATTGGTAGAAAGTTTTAGTGGTATATTTGTCATTTGTGTGATATTTTAAAAAGTAACACCAACGAACCATACTCATAAGCTTAGTCACTACCATCTCATATGCTCCCTTTCTAGCATTATTTGTAGTGAGGCGTGCCAGAAAGAGAGCATATCGGAATGTGTTGATTGATGATGAGAATTGTACCTTAAACGAAGTTTCCACATTACAGAATATGCGTTGTAATAAAATTCATCCAAAACACAAAAAATACCTATTTTTTTTTTAATTCTGACAATTTATTAACAACTGATTGTATGATATACTATGGTGTAACCAAAATAAATTTAATCAGCTTAAGGTTAGAAAAAAATTATTTAAATATCGAACGTTATAAAAAAAGTCAAGTTGCTTATTCAAATGAAAAACGTAGGACTTAGATTAGTTTCTATTAAGCTCAGGGTTGGGAATCTACACAGACCTCGGATATATAGACCAAGTGACAATGGATTAATAGTGTCCGAGACATATCCACGACACATTTAATTTGCTGATCTCTTTCTATTGTATGATTTCAGGCTTAGCTTTATCTCTCTCTCAATTCTCGGTCAATGCACTGGAAGAAATAGTATATTGGTTTATGTAATAAGTTTTGTTCCAATAACAAGTAGGAGCTGATGGATCATGTGTTAGGGTTTTTGTTTTTGGATTGAAGGTCCCGGGTTCAGTTCCTCGACCCAGCCACTTTTTTTTTTTTTTACTTTTTGCTTTTTATAAATTTAATATCAGATTCCAATAAGGAAAATTGCAGTTTCTGAGGCGCAAAGTTTTGGCATTTGATTACTATATGAATTTAATTCCCTACAAAATTATTCGTATAAACTTTTATGGTTTAAGATATGAAAAAAATTATCAAAAAAATAGAGAACCAGGGAAGGGGCGGGTTACATGTTACATTATAATAACGTTTATTTTAATAAAAAAAATATACAATACATTTATAACTGTTTATTATAAACATAAATACACCACTGTAAATATCAAAAATTAATATTTGTGCGTGGGTAATAAAAGAGTTTATAAACTTAAATTGTTTATAATAAAAAGGCACCATAATAATGATAAAAAAATAGAAAAATACATAATATGTATGAGTCATGACGAAGAATAAAATTGGTCCTTGGCACAATCCAATATATACCACAATTGTCTTTTAAATCTATAACTAACGTGAAAAGATATTAATTACATAAAATCACAAAAATTATATTTAAAAACTCGATTCTCTTAAACACTCTAACTGTAAACAATCAAACAAATTTAACACAGAACAGAAAAAGAAATTTAATGGCGGCGGCAGGCGAGTGGCGACGATTACGAAGCGAGAGACGGCATACGCTAAAATTTCTAATGAGCAAGTTCAAGAAGGTCATCGACCCTGAATTGAGAGAGAGTGAGGTAAATACGAAACAAATGACACGAAAGGAGAGGAACCAAAAACGGCATTTTGCTGGTTGTCCGGACCCAGTCGTAGTTAGATTGATATGGTATATTGGTGTCTTTAATTTTTATAAGTCTATGGGAATCTACCACAGTGGGGGTTACCGTTTTTACACTCACCAGTTGGCGTCACTGGCGAGCAAGGTCCTGTCAAAAGTTAGGCATGGAACAAATTGATAGGGTTTTATTATAATTATTTCGTACACCACTAAATAAAGAAGCTTGCTAATTATGCAGTGTTGCACAGGTCCATTTTGTTCGAAAACAAAAGGTGGACTTATGCTTTCCAAAGACAAAAGTCGCCTAAAACAGTGGTTGGTAGCTATTCGTAGGGATAACTTTACTCCTTCGAAACATTCGTGTGTTTGTAAGGAACATTTTAATCCTGACGATTATGCGTTACCAAAGGAGTCTACTACAGAATATCGTAAGTAATAATTGTGCACATTCTTTGTTTTCATGATCATGCTTGATATAACCCAACTTTAATGACATAAGACACCTCTGATAGGTACAATAATTTCCCCTACTGAGCAAGTAAATTACTACTTTCCCCTTCTGCCATCATTGTGTTAAATGTTTCAGTTAATTTTTATAAAAAATACTAAAAACTAGCGTTACAGAGTCATAGTAAACAGTAACGTTCAGTGACATGGACCTCACCCTACACTAGCGCCTGTCGATGTGAATTCAAGCGCGATAGCCCTCATTAAAAAACTAGATATGATAAACATTACACCATTGTCAACGGAGATTGTAAAATCTGTTTCCTCTACATTGGTTTCAATATCCACATCTCTGCGTTCCTATCGTGGGCCTAAGTTGTGGGTTCGGCAAAATTTTGCTCCTCGCATCAGCGTTTTCGAATTCCTGGCAATCACTCATTGCATTGCATCCCAATTGGGGGTTAGGCGAGATTGGCCGAGGCCTTCAAATGTTCACGAAGTACGAAGCTTGGTCTATGCATGCACTTATTACAGACGATTTGTGGAACGATTTGCTGATATTGCGAAGCCACTACACCGGCTGCATATAAGCATTCCTTACAGTCGTACGACAATGGAAGTATTAATCGCAATTTCATTGGCCGTTTTAAGATAGCCTCAGGGCATGCGCAGTTACATGACATTTAAAGTGTATTACATCCTTTTGGAATCATTTGTAAGCAACGAATTCGTTAGACGATAGAGAAGATACTCGCCTAGCACGCGGTAGGTCCAGGGTTCGAATCGTAAACTTTTTATTTTATTTTTTTTTTAAATAAGAATTTTTTAGTTCGTTAGTAAGATTTTCCTTGCCCTTTATTACAGTTTGTTTATTTTCCTTGCCCTTTATTATAGTTTGTTTATTTTCACGGTGCCGAATTCCCCTTTAAAAATGATATCTGATGAGCACGCCATGCCGTGGCCTTGAAACGGCCAATGAAATTGCTAGAAATACTGCCATTTCCGTATGACTGTAAAGGATGCTTATATGCACACCGGCTTACAGAAGAGAAGGTTCAATGGACACAAGAGTGCGAAACGTCATTCAGAACACTAAAATCAGCACTGTGTTCGAGTCCGGTTCTTTCATATCCAGAACGGAAAGGTCTCTATGTATTAGACACGGATGCCAGTAATTCTGGACTTGGATGTGTTCTTTCCCATATTCAAAATGGACAGGAAAAAGTTATTGAGTACTTCAGCAAGACGTTGTCGAAGCCAGAACGTAACTATTGTGTGACACGGAAGGAACTATTGGCCATTGTCAAGTCCATAGACCAGTTTCACAAATACCTATATGGACAACATTTTAAAGTTCGGACCGACTATGCTGCATTAAAGTGGTTATTGCAATTGAAGACTCCGGAAGGCCAACTAGCTCGCTGGATAGAAAAACTGCAGCAGTACGATTTTAAAATCGAACATCGTCCTGGAAAATCCCATAGAAATGCAGACGCTCTCTCCAGAAGACCCTGTCGGGAAAACTGCAAGCACTGCCACCGGGTGGAAAAACAACAAGGGATAATAATTGTAAACACCGTTAAAATTGATGTTCCTGACGATTGGACAAAAAGAGACACTAAGAGAAGAGCAGTTAAAAGATCAAGAAACTGGTCCTATTCTGCAATAGAAAGAAAGAGGAGCTCGACCTGGCTGGAAGGACATTTCAGACAAGACAGTGGGACTGAAGGTTTTGTGGGCACAATGGGATTCCCTTAGAGTAGAGGATGGTTGAAAAGAGCTTGGGAAAGTCCAGACGGGAAGGAAATTACTTTGAGATTGGTAATTCCTAGGTGTCGCATACCGAAAGTACTCCAGGAAGTGCATAATGGAACATCTGGCGGATATTTTGGCATCAACAAAACTCTCACCAAAGTACGCGAACGATTCTACTGGGTGAACAGCCGCCAAGATGTGGAGGCTTGGTGCCGCAAATGTGAAGTTTGTGCGGCAAGTAAGGGGCCACAGACAAGAAGTAAGGGCCAAATGAAACAATATAACGTAGGGGCTCCTTTTGAGCGAATTGCGATCGACGTAGCTGGTCCATTCCCCGTGACAGATAATGGGAACAAATACATCTTAGTTGCCATGGACTATTTCAGTAAGTGGCCTGAAGCTTATGCCATACCCAACCAAGAAGCAGCCACTGTCGCTCAAGCTCTGGTAGATAATCTAGTATGTCGATTTGGCGTGCCCCTAGAATTACATTCGGATCAAGGAAGAAACTTTGAATCAGGGGTGTTTCAGAAGATGTGTCGCTTACTGGGAATTCATAAAACAAGAACAACAGCTCTACATCCACAATCAGACGGAATGGTAGAGAGATATAAAACCATGGAGGAGCATCTATCCAAAGTGGGTGAGAAACATCAGAGAGATTGGGACCGTCACTTACCTCTTTTCCTTATGGCCTACAGGGCCTCCATTCATGAAACAACAAAACAGACGCCGGCTCGCGTGATGTTTGGGCGTGAGATTAGACTGCCATGTGACTTGGTGTTTGGCACACCAGATGAGGAGCGACTTTCCATAAATGATTACGCCGATGAAGTTGGTGAACGGCTAAGGAACATTCATGAGCTGGTACGAGACCAAATTGCCATAGCAAGTGATCGCATGAAGGCTCGTTATGATCTTAAAGCGAATTCAGGAGGGTTCCAGGCTGGAGATTTGGTTTGGCTATATAACCCACAACGAAAGAAAGGCAGGTCCCCGAAGCTTCATCCGCCCTGGGAAGGTCCTTACACTGTCGTCACTAGACTAAACGACGTTGTATATAGAATTCAGCAAAGTCCAAAATCCAAGATGAAGGTGGTGCATATAGAGAGACTAGCCAAGTATGCAGGGAACAATGAATTGCCTGATCGGGACGTTCAGGCTTAAGGAGGGGGCAGTGTTACACCACTGGACTGTGTAGACTGGTTAGATGAGACTGGAATTGTACACGAACGGCCGGGAATATTCTGGAATGCCCTAGACCCTGTGAATGGATGTATAAATAAGACACACAGTGGGCCGAGATTCAATCTTAAGTTGAACGTGAACGAGTAAAGAAGAAATAAGAAAGAGACTTATAAGTGTTGAAGTGTGATTATAGTTAAGACAGTAATTAATCTATTGTTGTTAATTGTTAATTAGTAAATAAAGTAGTGAGTAAGTGTTACCTGGACTTTCAATCAACGAATCTACGAGTATAGCTGTTTGTGTGGATAGCAAACACGTAACAGTATCATATAAATTTTTAACGATGTTAGTCGTACACACCTCTATAATTTTTACAAAGTCAATCAAATAAATAGCAATTAATATTAAAGTAAAATACTTTAAAAAATTAATAATAATAATATTAGGTAACAATCATTGTTTCCACGCAGCGCCTCATTAACCGCCAAATTTCTCTATACGAGACTTAAACTTGTAAAATTGAAGTTTGGTACACCATGTAGACCATTCAAATAGACAGACCGCAATGAGAGCTTTCACATAATTGGGAGCTTTCAAAGTGGGGTAGCTTTTGTTCTTTTTACGCGTTTGGAAAAACCATGACATCATGTTAACATCACAATAGATGACGACACAACCCCCAAAAATATAATGTTTCAGACAAGTTGAGACAATTATACCACTCGACACTGAAGAACAAGCATCATGGTAGTAAATTCATTTTAAAAGTAAAAATTTTTCAATTTTGCATTAACACAGACTTGATGTCCCTTCGGGAACGATAAATAATTAATTTAAAACCGGTTGTGAACCCCATTAATAAACACCAACTGATCTACAGCCCTCAGAACAGTCTTTCGTTGACCGTTTCACAGGTAAATAAATCTCCACGGACATCAGAAGTTTTAAGATAGGCACTATGAAATTTCTCCACCCGCCAGGCTCGGTTATTTTTTGGTACTCAAGACAAAAAGAAGACGTCCACCACCTATAAAATATTTTTACAACATCCACCGCAGAAAACCAGTAGCACTTCTTCGACAACTTTTATCATTCGTGGATTTTGGATTGAGGAGTCTTCCATCATCAGGTTTTATTATAAAACTCTACGTTGTTTTTTATTTATTAAACTTAGAAAACCACAAGCAGGCTCCTACGGACGTAGGCCGTCTACTAATAAAAAATTAAACCTTATTGCAAAAGAACATCGTCGTCTTAGATCTCCGAGGACAGGTAAGTAAGTGACTTGCATACTTCGAGACTTGGAAAGTATTTTTCAATATTATTTTTTTTGAGAGACAGCTTTTAAGAAAAATTCTCGAACCTCATTATTATATTAAAAAAATTTAACTTGTTTTAAAATAGAAGCTCCACTCGACTGAAAATTAATTTGTTTGACAAAATTTGATTAGTTCTAAGTTTCCCGGGTGTTTACTAGGCGGCCATAAAAGTTTCAGAATATACTGAAATTTTTTCGAGTTTTAAGAATCTACGGCCAAAAACTTTTACAAAAAATAAATTTCATCAGAACATTTTGTTAGTCCACCAGGACACAGAAAAATTCATTTTTAAATTTTTAATAACTTTCGACTTAGTCGTTTGAAAATAAATTTTTAAATTTATTTTCATTTTAATAAAATCACATTAAGCATAAAAAGATAATGCTAAACATTTTTTTTCGACTTCGAAAGAAAATTTTTAATAAAAAATTTTTTTGGTTTTACAAATCGACATTATGAAAGTGTGGTTTGGGCGAGCCTTTTAAGCAGGCTAGTAGTATCCGAGTTGAAGGTCAACTTGCTACCGGTTTCAGTTTGCTGAATTTCAACAATTTTTCAAGAAATTTTTTGAAAGTGTTTTGTGATTGTGAATTTTACGTTCATCCAAGGACCCAATATTTTTGGTCTTAACGACTTCAGTCAAAAAATTTTACTTTCACAAATCACCTGATCTCATGAGTAAAATTCAATTTTATAAGAAACCCTCTGTTCAATTTATTTTTTGGTCTTCAGCAACTTTGAAAAAAATAAGTTCATAATTCAAAAAACACTTACAGGAAACCAAAAAGACATTTTTCAATTTTATTTTTGCATAAAAGCTGACTGAAAAAAATATTTTCAGTATTTCATAGTCATTTTCAGGCTAGAAAAAAGGCAAATTGCCAGGGACCCCCTGTGCAAATTTTTTTTAGACCTAATAAATAAATAAAAAGCATACGTCGCTTGATTAAATCCTTCAGCTACAAAGTCTGAGGTAGAAATAGGTCTCTCAAGCCAGGACCGCCGAAGAGGAGTTGCTGAAGCCTTGCTCAGCTCAGCTAGCGTAGCCATAGGCACAAAGAAATATTCAACGAGGATAAGAACAGGCTACCTTACCTCTCCGTATAATAAACATCGACCTTGAGAAAATTCCATTCCTATGATCAAATACCAAGACAATAAAACTAAGTCTATTTTTCGTGGCAGCAACTCACGTGGTTCCCAACTTAAGAAAAATAATAACCTAGCTAGGGAGAAATAAAAACACAGGTCTTCAAATTCACAACCAAAGCCTTGACCTATTTATGACAGAAACTCGGCGACCTTGTCCCGTCTTCCAACGGTTTGCATATCAGGGTATACAATCTTAGGCAAGGGTTGTATAGGTGATATACCATCCTTCGGAAGGGATGTAAAGCAGTTGGTCTCTTGTCTATTAAATGTTCGGCAAGTAGAAAATTCCTACTCTTCGACAGAGCGGAGGTTCGGCAAAATTTCCGATTGAGGGTAGCTCGTCTCCTGGCATCGATGATTGGCCCTGGTAGCGGAAGCAGGTCGACGTTAAATAAATGATTTTAAAAAATGCAGATACATTGCAGCAATGCTAACCAAACAGATGTTTTAATATTATATATTTTTCGGATAATTTGTTTTTTACCTACAGAAATATTTGCTAATATTCACTGTGAAGAAACGTTCAGATGCATTTCTAAAAAATGTTGCTGGATATTTGGAGCAGGTATTCACATCACCTACCGAAGTAGGAACCACAGCCCCCAGGGTTTTAAGCTTCTTTAGAAGACTAGAAATCGATGGGTATACATAGGACTTTTTTTAGATCGCACTGAAGGGCGACCACTAGGGCTTTAACAATCTACTTGTAATCTAGTAGAAATACAGGGTGAGTCTTAAGTGCGTAGTTATATTTAAACCACCGATTTTTGACATCTATAGAAACCCACTGACAAATTTTGTTCTCTTAATTCCCACGGAAAATTGAATTATCGACTTTCAAAAAAAATAAGATGAAATTGTTTTGGAACTGTTGACTATTAGAAACATTTTTCATTTTATCTGAAATGGCGAATTGCCTTGAAGCAGCGTTGCCGTATTTCTTATGCAATTTATCATCTTCCAGTAAGTTCGTTCCCGAACATAATAATTTTGAATGAAACAATTACCTATTTAAGCGATTAATTGTTCCATTTGAAATAATTTTTAAACATTTTCAAATATCTT
This sequence comes from Rhamnusium bicolor, assembly GCA_029963845.1. Classification (NCBI taxonomy): domain Eukaryota; kingdom Metazoa; phylum Arthropoda; class Insecta; order Coleoptera; family Cerambycidae; genus Rhamnusium; species Rhamnusium bicolor. The sequence goes on along the minus strand of JANEYF010004580.1, from coordinate 65,449 downwards.
TTAATGTAATAAATGTACAATTTTGCCTTTTTTTACATTAACATTTCTTTCAAGTGTTTCATATGGAATATACAACTATAACCAAATTTTTTTGATGAACAGTAAACTTATAAAATGCTACCGACAATTTTAATTTCGTTTTTTTAAGTTTATAAAAGAATTATTATTTTTTAAGTAGTTACTTGCCATGCGATTATAAAAATTTGAAGTAATCCTGTAATTTATAAATAAATAAATCGTTTTGAAAGTCATTGAACTATGTATGTTTGGCCGGTTCATTAACCTGACAGGTCAATGGGCGAGTTCCACTAACCTATCTTTTACGTACATTACATTAGAACCAATTCACGATTCACCACTGACTGTAGGTGATCCTTATTACATCACACACATGATCAAGCATACCCGTAGAATTAAGATGAAAAACGAGTTCAAATCAGTAACACGGTTCATTCACTAAATAAAAACAATTACCCAACTTTATTTGTAAACAATATCCAACGGAGATAATAATTTAGATAAATAACATCTAACTAAGCCACCGGTCAAAATGAACTCACTTTTTGAAATTAAATATTTTACTCGAAAATTAAACATCTTGTAACAGCCAGAAAAGTACAACATTGTAACCCATGGATTCAATTTAATTGTTTTAAATAATCCAACTACAAATTAAAACATTTTTCTCACTATTGATTCATTGATTGATTTACATTTTTTTCACATCATAAAATTTGTTATTTTTCATAATGTGTCTTTGTGGAAATACTCGTACAAATACAAAATGGGAAACTCAAAATATTTACAGCTTTATTTTTATTTATAAAAAAAAAAAAAAAAAAAAAAAAAAAAAAAAAAAAAAAAAAAAAAAAAAAGAAAAAAAATAAAAAAAAAAAAAAAAAAAAAAAAAAAAAAAAAAAAAAAAAAAAAAAAAAAAAAAAAAAAAAATTTAAAAAAAAAAAAAAAAAACAACAAAAAAAAATTAAAAAATTTAAAAAAAAAAAAAAAAAAAAATTTAAATAAAAAAAAAAAAAAATAATTATAAAAAAAAAAAAAAAAAAAAAACCCCGGGGGGAAAAAAAAAAAAAAAAAAAAAAAAAAAAAAAAAAAAAAAAACAAAAAACAAAAAAAAAAAAAAAAAAACCAAAAAAAAAAAAAATTTTGGGTCCCCCAAAAAAAATGGGGCCACCCATTTTTTTTATCCACAAACAAAAAAATTTTTTATAGGGGGAAATTTAAACCCTTTTCAAAAGTCTATTATCGTAATTTGTTCCTCTATGCGGTATTTCAATAAACAAATGAACAACTAATGCTCGTCTTAAAAGTAACATCATTCATTTGTCATTGCCTTGTTACTTATTCGTGCTCTAAATGTAAGCAAACAGTTTAGTTTAACCAATCACGGAAGAACAAGAAATTTGTATTCAACAAATTTGCAATTAGCGTTAATTTTTATAAACATGTTTCAAGGCGTTTGTAGCGCAGAAATACTCGTTTTAATTAAAAAATTATTTTAGAAAAAGATAGACTACTCTTAAAACATTTCTTTCTGCTGTCTTTCTTTTGGATGTTCTGAGGGCCTTTGTCCCTTCTGTAACATAATTGTATTCTGCTTGTCACCAGAATAATTAAGTTCAACTGTTAAAAATATTTTACAGGAAAACAATACGTTTTCTTCTAAGTTGGTACGACTTACTCAATCCGGTTCTGCACTCAAGATAATACAACAGACATACATTCCGCAGTTCAGCACTACCAAAACGCCGCCGACGGCAAACAACTAAACTTAACAATCTTAACATGTGATCAAATGCATTTATACGAGCATCGTATGTCATCGCTCGAAATCGCATGTTTGAAATTTGACGATTCAAAGTTTTCTAATATTATTTAAAGGTTATTAGTGTGTTTTTAATTTTTGATTATCAGTGATTTATTTTTGCTGTGTACCAGGGTATGCGGTTTATTTAGATGTAGAAGAGATTTTTTTTCGATAAGGTACGTACAGAATGCCAATTTTTTATTATTTGTTTCAGTATTAGAATTTTTTTATGGTTTAATTTATTTATAAAGGAGTGTAAGTTTTCGTTATCAGAATTTATTGATGATTTTACTAACATTTTACTAAACTAGGCAAAAAATAATTCTATTGTAGACGACATAGCAATTAATATTTAAGACTTCGATCGATTCACGGAACAGAAGTGAATCGACCTTGCGGCTGATGTTCTGTGGTATCCAAGTATTAAGGAAACAAATCTGCTTTTCCGTTCGTTACAGTAGATGCTTGTTTATAAAATGATTATTTTCAATTTTGTTTCGTTTTTAGAATTTAATTCAAACCGCATATTACCAGTTGTGCACTAATTTAAAATAGAATTGTGATGAACTGGCAGTGGCAACACTGCCTTCAGTTACGTCATTAATGTGAACGGCGTTTAGAGAGATATCCAGTGACCATCAAAATGTCAGTTGCTGGAGGACAAAAAAATTATCAGAAATTCAAAATTTTTTTTTAGTCAAAAAAATTTGTTGAGAGTGCCAATCGATTGTACTCGACGAAATATATTGAGGGTTAAAATATAACTACGCATTTAAAACTCGCCCTGTATAGTTACCCCACCCCCATTTCTAATAGACCTCAGAGAAATAATCACTAACTCTTATAGATTCAAATGATTTATTAATACATCAACAAATAATCAATTGTTGCAAAAAAACCAAAATTGTTTTGTTATATTTTTCATTATTTTACCACATTTACAGCAACACAAATAATCAATTTTACAACAAAGAACTTTACTTACTACATGAGTTTTTACCTTACTCTTTCGTTCCAACAGTAGTCTCGGACTAGTTTGAAACTATCAGAAATATTCGCCCAGTTAAGTAGTAATGTAAATACAGCGAGCTTAGCGTATAAGAGACAGCTGAGTGAATATTTCTGACGGCTTCAAACTGACTGCTGTTGGAACAAACCTATTACATCTATGATTCAACTATTTCTGAATAATAAGTTTTCATCTAACTAATCGCTTATCAACCCCCCCCCCCCCCCCCCCCCCCCCCCACCCCCCCCCCCCCCCGGGGGGGGAAAAAAACAAAACCACGCCCCCCGACACCCCGGGCCCCCGCCACCACAAAAAGGGGGGGGGGGGGGGCGGGCCCCCCCCCCCCCCCCCCCGGGCCGCGGGCCCCCCCCCCCCCCCCCCCCCCACCCCCCCCAAAAGGGGGGGGGCCCCCCGCCCCCCGGGGGGGGGGGGGGGGGGGGGGGGGGGGGGGGGCGCCCCCCCACCCCCCCCCCCCACCCAAGGGACGGGGGCCCCCGGGGGGGGGGGGGGGGGAGGGCGCGCCCCCCCGGCGGGCCCCGGCGGCCCCCGGGGGCGGGGGGGGGGGGGGCCGCGCGGGGGGGGGGGGGGGGGGGGGGGGGGGGGGGGGGGGGGGGGGGGGGGGGGGGGGGGGGGGGGGGGGGGGGGGGGGGGGGGGGGGGGGGGGGGGGGGGGGGGGGGCGCGCGCCCCCCCCCCCCCCACCCCCCCCCCCCCCCCCGGCGGCCGGGGAGGCGGGGGGAGAGGGGGGGGGGGGGGCCCCCCCCCCCCCCGGGGGGGCCCGGGGGGGGGGGGGGGGGGGGGGGGGGGGGGGCGCCCCGCGGCGGGGGGGGGGGGGGGGAAGAGGGGGGGGGGGGGGGGGGGGGGGGGGGGGGGGGGGGGGGGGGGGGGGGGGGGGGGGGGGGGGGGGGGGCCGGGGGGGGGGGCGGCGCCGGGGGCGCCGAGGGCCCCCCGGGGGCGCCGGGGGGGGCGGGGGGGGGGGGGGGGGGGGGGGGGGGGGGGGGCGGGGGGGGGGGGCGGGGGGGGCGGGGGGGGGGGGGGCGGGGGGGGGGGCCCCCCCCCCCCGGGGGGGGGGGGGGGGGGGGGGGGGGCGGCCGGCCCCCCCCCCGCGCGGGGGGGGGGGGGGCCCCCCCCCCGACCCCCCACCCCCCCCCCCCGGGGGGGGGGGGGGCGGGGGGGGGGGGGGGGGGGGGGCCCCCCCCCCGCCCCCCCCCGCGCCGCCCCCCCCCCCCCGGGGGGGGCCCCCCCCCCCCCCCCCCCCCCCGGGGGGGGGGGGGGGGTTGGGGGTTTTTGGGGGGGGGGGCGCTTTTGGGGTTTTTTTCCCCCCCCCCCCCCCCCCCCCCCGGGGGGGGGGGGGGGGGGGGCCCCCGGGCCCCCCCCCCCCCCCCGGGGCCCGGGGGCCCCCGGCCCGCCACTTCTTTGAAAATAAGTTTATCATGTAAAATCATTTACAATAATATGGTTTCAGTGACATATTTAGTTACCAACACTGAAGTAGCTTACACAAACACCAAAATTTTTATTCTATACTAAACGCGCGTTTCGTCAACCAAGTTGGCACTATCGGATGATGGTCAAGTGTAGTATTGAGTGCTCTGGTGTTTGTGGAAATAAACAGCTTTGTAATAAAGATAAAGAAGGCTCTATAAACATGCCACCTGCAATGGTTTTAATGCATTATTGGATACCACCATACCATTCCATTGAGGCACTCTACTACTGAGAATGCAACTATTACAAGTTTTGGTAGATTGGATTTAATATTCTGTGCGTTAACAAATGCCTATTAAGACCACCTTTAAATCTTGTGCTGTATAAGCACCACTGACATTTATATTTCGTTACCTCTGAAGAATCTTTATGTATTATTGCATGCTGTTTAAGATATGATTTATATATTGTTTCAAACTTACACAACTTGCACTTGTGCAATGTTACCTCTGAAAGGCGTTTATGTTTGTTATGAATATGACTTCTAATGCTACTTTTGTGTATAGTTTCATATGGACACATATCACATTTATACATCGTTAGGTCCGAAGGATTTTTATGAGACAGCATGTGAGATTTAATTGAATTCTTATATTTTGTCTTAAATGGGCACATCTCACATTTGAAAAACACTGCATCTGGTGTATCTGTATGCCTAACCATATTATGCATTTTAAGCTCGCGTTTCCCTTTAGTTTCGTATGAACATATATTACATTTGAACATTTGAATGCTGCCAGATTTGATCACACTATCGTTCGAGGAATGTGTATGTTGCATATGTTTCTTCATGGTACGCTTATAAACTGTCATATATATACATCTATCACACTGGTACACTGTGGCGTGGTTTTTATGGATTAACATATGATCGTTAATACTATTTCTGTGTTTAGTCTCAAATGTACATTTGTCACATTTATACATAATTATTTCTGAAGCAGTTTTATGAATGACCACGTGTTTGATTAAATTACCTTTATGTTTTGTCTCGTATGCACACATATTACATTTGTACATTGTCAACTCTGAGGGGTTTTTATGCAGTAAGGAGTGTTGTTTAAGACTCATTTTATGCTTTGTCTGAAACAGGCAATGCTTGCACTTATGCAACATTGTGTCTGATTGATCTTTGTGAATAACCATATGATTTTTCAGATGGCTTTTGTATTTTGTCATGTATGCACATTTATTACATTTATGTATGTTTTTTAAAACTGCACTCCTGGAAGTTGTAGTGCCCAGAAAACTGAAAAAAAAAATACATAGATGGTGGTATTAATAATAATTATCAGGTATATTACAATACTAATTCAAAGCCAACCTTTAATTTTAAAAATAAAAATAAATTAGGTTTTCTCTTATTGGTAAAAGTTTAAAATATAGAGTGGAATGAAAAAATAATAACGCTGAAAAAAATAATAATTAGCAAAAGAAAATTTGTCAGCGTTATCTTTTCATTCCACTTTAAATTTTATGGTGCCTCTACAGGGCGGGCCATATTTTAATCGGGTAACAGAGAATCGACAGAATACGCCAAAATAACATGGATTTATCATATAAACGTATAGATAAAAATGCTTACTTTTCGAGCTAGAGGGCGTTGAAGTTTTCATTTATTTTCAGTTTTTCGCATATTTCTCCTGAAATAATTGAGGTAATGTTATGAAATTTGATAGGTGAACATTGTGCAAATCAGTTAGTTTTCATCTCTCCATTCCAACCAGAGGCGTGACGTTGGGGGAGGGTGTCGTATATATTTTTCCCCATAAAAACGAGACGCCACTGATCGAAGTTTTTTTCTTCCTTTTTTGACATTTACTATCATTAATGCACAAAAAAGTTTTAAAATTTTTTGATAGGATGCAACGTCTTTAAGTTAACCTCATTTAAAAATCATTCATCCCCTACTTATCATTAGCTGATAGTTGAGAATAGTTTAAAAAATTACACAATTGTGCATTTCTCCGTTAACATAATTTCGAAAGGAGAGGCGAAAACTATGGTTCGAGATGTACGCATCTTGCACATTCTGAATTTCATAACAATGACTCAATTATTTCCAGAGAAATGCACCCTCTATCTCAAAAATTAAGCATTTTTAGCTGTAAGTTTACATGACAAATCTATATTATTTTGGCGTATTTTATTCTTTAATTTCCCGATTCAAATCTGGCCCACCGTGTATATTATACAATATATCAAACGACAACGACACCAGGTACATCTAAATCTTCACTTATATTTTGTTAGTTAAAAATTTGATCATAGAGCTTTAGTCGAAAATTTGAAAATAAACCATTTTTGCCACTGGTAGGATTTCTTTTTTGTTGTATTAGAACTTTAAATGTATATCTGTGGATATTTTGGTGATATTAAAAAATTTGTACCACCACAATTGATAACAAAAATAATATTAACATCATTCAGGGATAATGCCAAGCTAAAAAATAATAAAAATGCTATAAATGGATAAGATCAATAAGTAGTATCAGGCAAACTTTAAGATATGACCCAAAAAAAAACACTGTATGTACTACACTCATCAGCTTAAAGTCACCAACTTCCGAAATGTTCTCTTTCTGACACTATTTGTAGTGGAGGTGCCAGAATGAGAACACCTTGGAAGGTTGTGACTTTAAGCTGATATGTATTGCACGCTGATTGCGAGAATGAAATGATAAATTAAATTTATCAGTGGTTCTTTGGTATTTATGCCAATACAAATTAATATGAATACAAAAAATGACAAAAACTGAAAAAAATTATTTATATGAAATAATAAAACTTATCTCTCTAACAGAACGTTTCGAGCCACTAACTTTTAGGATCTTCTACAGCTTAATAGTGTTTTAATAAACCGGCAACAAAAACTCACGTCACAAATAGAAATTATATTTCAAATTAAAAAAAATGTTGTCAGTTTGACATAAAATGTTTTAATTGAGACAGTCATAGAAACCACAGCTACTTTATTTTCAATTTTCTATTATCAATGTCCTTATGTATAATAAGAATCCATATTTAATCAGAAAAATGTATGCAATTATCGCCGTTAAGGCCATCTCTCAATTTTCTTTGATTGCGTTTTATCTCTTTTTGAATAATTTTCGCCTAAGACGTTAATGATCTGCATGATGAAATAGTAAAAGAAAAAAGGCGGTAGGTACTCCGAAGATCATGGGAAATTAAGTCTAGAAGTAATATTTAAAGGGTAAACGGATTTCGAATGTCATCCATAATTTATAACCTTATGGAGACAAAGTGATTCATACCAAGAAATACAATCTGATGATAAAGTGGAACAGCTGATTAGAAATCCTGCAGATATAGACATAAATTCTCTCAAAGTAGTTCGTCTACTATCGTTTAGACCATCAGGTCAAAGAAAATCCAAGAAATAGTGGCATTTTGGTATAAAATAAAAACCAATATTAATTCTAAGAAAATGAACATAGCATCTGAAGAACTATGGATCTCATTACCAATTGATCATTGCACATCATTGTATCAACCAAGTATATTCCACCTCGATCGTCTGTATTATCATACGAAACATATGTACACAACATAGAAACGCTAGTGAACAAAAACTCATCTGTAGTATTTTTTATTGTAGGTGATTTTAATTTGCCAAATATAAAATAGGTTCCCTCGGAAAAAGTTGGTATTTTCCATCCTGTGATAAGTAACAACCCTTTTCATTTTATCTTCTGTCCATTAATTATGTTGGGCCAATGTGGACCTCTCAATAGAATGTAAGAAAGGAGCAGGCTGAGAGGTGTACATTGGCTCCAAATGTATGGCATAATGGACATAGAATGAAATGGATTTTGGCGGAATTTATTCAAAAAGCGATAAAATCCAATCAAAGAAATTTGAAAGAGAGTGCTTATTGAACTTAATGGCGGCAATTGCATTTCAACAATCAGTATTTTTTTTATCAAATATGGATTCCTGTTATATGAAAGGAGATTAATAATGGAAATGAATGAGTGCCACTGGTTTCCACAGACAAAAACCGTTTTGAAAAATCTTGCACAACGTTCTGAATTTTTTTAAACAATTGTAAAATCGCAAAGCAAATTGCGTTATACTGTTTTATACATTTTAATTGCGCATAATACTAGTACATTTTATTTACCCAATATAAGTAATAGCAACTTAAGCTTAATTTATTGTTAATCGTGCCCATAAACTTTATATTACTGTCTGTCCACAGAGAGAAGGCCCACGGAAAGAATGTTAGTTCTGTATTCCACCTCCATAAAGTGTAAATGAAATAAATGAATTAGTGCACAGCAAATTTTTGTGATCGTTAGCATCCGCACCTGCTCATTGGGAGAGATACACTATTCTAGTACACTTTGCCGCCCTCAGCGCTCAAAGACTGCAATCCAGGTAAATCAAATCAGGAGATCTGGTTAGACATCTGAGTAGATATTCTAAATGAATTTCAGTTAGTTTCAATGACCAAACCTAATGACACAATGCCAGTGAGACTCGATTCAGCGGATATTTAAAGTGGTAATAATTAATCCCCAAATATGGAGCCCAAATTTGAAAAGGATCCCTTATCTGGTATACTTATGGATCAAGGAAGGAGTAGGGGTAGGAGTATATGGGCCCAGATGTAGACTATCAAAAGCCTTAGGCCAAAGTCCCACAATCTTTCAAGCAGAAGCGGAAATTCACACCATAGAAATGCAAAAAAGACACACAAGGAGCAAGAAATTATATCCCCTCAGACAGCCAGGCAGAACTTTTAAGTTTTAAGTTCATTTACTTGTGTCTAACATACTTTGGGAATGTCTAGAAACAGTAAAGCAACTAGCAAGGAACAACAAGATTATCTTGATGTGAATGCCAGGGCATGAAGGTACAGAAGGGAATGAGATTGCTGACAGTCTTGCGAGGGAGGGTATAGAATCATCACTCATTAGACCAAAACCGTTTTTTGGAATATCTAAAAGCCACAAAACAGACGATGTCAGAAAATGGGAAAAGGAACATAAATCCTCCTACTGGAGGTTAACTTCAGGTCAAGACATGCAAATAAGTTTATAAACTACTCGCAAAAAAAAGCTAGAAAGCTACTTGAACTCAGCAAACCAGAGTTAAGGATGATAGCATGCCTTCTTTATTTTTCTCATTTCCAAACCGTGGAAGATATTTTAAATAAATTATAAAACTGTCAATAACTTTTCGTTGCATTGCAACATTATGACATAAGTGATAACTACCCATGGGTTGCTTTTAGTTAAATGTTACTATGATTGGTTATTTTTGCACGTCACTAGAAATTGATGGATTTTATTGGGTATCAGCCAAAAAATTTTCAAAAGAAATACTTCTCACCGTAAACTCACCAAGGATATTTTTTTGAATCGCAATTTTAAGGAACTATTTTTCCAACTCGTCGTTAATAATAGTGTCCAATAATGCATATAAAAAAAAGTCACATTATTTGTAGAGGGTCTCAGGTTGTAAATAATCGAAATATTGATTAGGTACCAAGAAAGCTTCCTTTACAAATATCAGAAGTAAATCTTTTCGATATTACATTTGATGCATATCCAGAAACACAAATTTTAACTGGCTCATCTACATCACATTCGGCTAGATATTGTGTACAGAAAAAATCATAATTCGATTTACAACCTGGGACACAGCACCTTTTATGTTGCAAAGTTAATATAACCTCAAAAGAAGAGTTCAAAACAACACAAAAAATAAACACTCTCGTACTATACACGCACAGGTAATAAAGCAATGAATACTTGATACTAATTCACAAAAACACTTCAAAACTATTATACATACATATAAAAAACAATGAAAAATTACATAAAATCGCCCGACAAACTACCAGAATTTCTAACACATTCAACGCAAACTAATAGACTGCGGCAGTGTTGCCATTTCTCGTTACTTCGTGGCTTGTTTAGAGTTAGCTTCGCCATAGTCGACTTGTCAAAACTTTCAAAACAAACTTTTAGTAACTTACTGAAAAATTTTAATTTTCTATTATGATGAAACGTGGGATTTGTGAGTTTGGGAGATAAACAAAATATTATTGTACAAAACTGATTTTTTTGTTTTAGTCTCTTTGTTATATCTTTTTCAGATTTTTTTTTTGACAGAGTGTTGTATGTTGTACGAGTTCAACTTTAAATAAGAATCTATGGAACTGACAAAGCAGCTGATTAATTAGATGCATTCATGCCACTGCATTGGCCATCCAAATGCAATTAAATTTTTGAACACTTATGACTAGACACCGGACAATTTCCGTGGGTATAGGGTCGGCACATGAATTAAGAGACAATAGCAATCATTTGTACGTAACAATTAAAATACATACTGTAACGGTCCGTTTTTTTTTGGACTAATAATTTGTATCATTTTCGTGGTAAATTGAAAATAATAGTTTGAAATATATCTTAAGTTCCAAATTCGATTAGAATAATTTTGACCAATGTAGTACTACCCTCATTTTGCGGCGCTAGTGGGCCATGGAATTGTGAAATATCGTACGAGGTGCGCGAGTTTGCGGTACGAGGTGTGCAGGCAGTGCTTTGTGCGCGAAAAACGAGGAGACGAGTTCGATCCGCGGTTCATTGTGGACCTGTGGATACTGTCTGAGTTGATATGGATTACTGTACCTTGTTACGTTGAGACAGAAAGTGATGAGCAACGGCCCAGGGCAGATCTATGCTGCGTTGCATTGAGTATGTTACCTTGCTTTCCCTTGTAGCAGAGAGAATATTGGACCACGGTGGAGTGTGGTCCTATGTGTCAGAGTTGTGCTGTGAGAGTGTTTTACCTTGCCGTTATCAGAGAAACCCACGAAGCCACGGGCTGGAGAGCTCATGTGAGTTGGATGGATATGTCCTTGCTGTGAGTAAAAAATCAACGGCTGGACGTTGCGACCAATCAATCCCTGATAAGGTCCACTTGTTTATATTAGAAACTAGGTACCTAGTAATGTTACTCCGTTTGTTAGCGTAATCTGGAGTGGCACACCAAAGTGTGACAATTAAAGTAACTTTCTATGATTTGCAAATCTTTCTGATATACGAACTTTCAGCATGAAAAAACTTAACTTTCGTGCTATTGTCATTGATAGTTAAATTACAGATGAACTGTAGAGGTAACTAACCGTTTCCCTTTTTTTTTTTCGGTGACAAAGGTGTTTCAATTAGCCAGAACATTGCTAAAAAATAACTAATACAAAAAAGTTGGCCCCTAACAAACTTATGAAGCGAGTTCTGCATTTTTTTTAATATTAAGTTCTGATTGCCTACTATTTTGAGATGTTTAGTATTAAGTCTATGTTCACATTTTTTTAATCCACAGCTCGCTTCCCTCGCCCCGAGAAATAGCCTCAATTTGTAATCTTATTTAGTCTAATAAATGTATTTGTAGTTTAAATATCGTTGTTTAATATCTGGATTTTATTACAAATTCAAAATAACGAGGATAGATCGTTAAATCAACCTCGAGTGTCTTAACATTTCATGAAATTTCCTGTACCATGTTTAAACCATTATTATAGATTGCAAAGCATGGGCCAAACAAGTTACATGAATCATATTGGGATATGTGGGTCGTAAAAGCCTGGTAGCTTTACACATACTTTGTCCCAGGATAGATGTAGCAAAAGATGAAATGGACAACAAATTATCAAATTTTGGAATAGCACTTGGGGATGCAGTCCTGCTTGACGAAAACTAAGATATATCAAAAATGAGAGAATTTATAAAAAGCGTCACTAATAAATTACCATCATTTCTCAAAATATAAAAAATTACAACAAAAAAAAGTTGTTTAGAATGCAATTTATGCCTCCTCACTAGATTACAGAAATATAAACTTACTTTGTTGGAACTGCCCTTTTTTTCAATAAATTAGTATATTATTTTGAAATTTGAAAAATCATTTTTGCAAGTTGAGTGCTCTGAAATCATGAATCTTTTCTGAAATAAATTAGTATTATGAATAAGTTTTTTGCTAACATCTTATTTTTGACAAAAAACTGACTACTAGTGAAAAAAGCGGTGGTTCCAACAACGTAAATTTATATTCCTAAAATTTGGTAAGTATTCACAAATTGCACTCTAAACAAAATTTTTTATTGGAATTTTTTAATATATTGAAAAAATAAATTTAGTGATTTAGTGACAATTTTTATAAATTGATCTATAAATCACCCTGTATCAAATTAACTCACTTTTGATATATCATAGTTTTACACAGCAGGGCTGATCCCAAAGTGCCATTCCAAAATTCAAAATTTTTTTGTTCATTACATCGGACAGTGTATAAGCCACTGGTTTTGATACAAGTAGTAAAACATTTTCACTTATAACACCAATATTACACAGAAGATTCACCACTATTTCCTCAACTGTTCATGCATTGGTTTGCATCATCAATTTACCAAGTATTAACGTGAAAGTGTAGCATTTAAAATAAGCATATTAACGATTATATGTTCCTTAAAATTCATGGCTTCATCAACACAAATCCACACCTACGTACTGATTTTTCGCGTCCTCTATAATATTTTCGACAGTTATTACTATTTATTTTTATCCTCGAGCCAGTCATTAGTGCATTACAACGTTTGTAGACAAACTGAATTAGGGAATGTAGTACATATCTTGCAACGCATGGAAAGCTGGTCCCGGGATTCACGGAAATTGTCTACTTATGACATATCCCTTTTCTAAGTGAATACATTCTACTACAGTCTAGATAGTATTTAAATTTTTAATGATGATTTGCTACTCTTAAATACATATTTTTTAAAAATTTAAACATTACCTTTCACTCCCAGTCTCCTCAGATTTTATACAAATTTCTTCCATTTTCAAATTATATTCAAAGTCAGCTATTTCTTTAGAATCGTCGTTGCTTACTTCTGCTTTCACCGTGCCTTCCTGTTCATCACATTTTTCCTTTGGTTTAACCTCATTACTATGCGTATCCGCATCCATAAGTATTGGCTTAAATTTAAACTCTTGAACATCTTTTAAATCTATTTCTAATTCATCACTAGTTCCTTCAATTTCGATATATTTCTTTATTTTTTTCTTCTGTGTCCAAACAGTTCGTTATAAAACTAACGAGGCTCTGTAAATATATGAGACAGCTTTCACAACTTTCCAATACCTCTGAATCATTTAAATTCTGAAAAATTAAATATATGCAAATAGTTATCTGGTTTGCACAATCTCATGACATGGCCTATGTCATGAGATCGTGCACTTGCAGTTGCCGGAATTTTAAAATTAATTCATATATTCTAATATAATCTTATTAAACATTATCAAATCTGTTTAAATAATTTCCACATGGAAAATGATTAAATTATTAACTGAACTTGATGTCTACGTAATCTCCAGATGGTGAACAGTACTGGGTGGGTGGTTGTTTCCTAAAATTATTTGGTAGTTTCCGGTTTGCGATATTTATGCAGCCATATAACAATTTATTGTAAACACCTATTGAAACATGTCCACACAGAAAACCGGAAATTTTTACACCATGAAAAAGTGAATTTTATTTCATTTTAAAATGTTAATACGTAAACTACATTCTACACGAATCAAATGTATCGAGCCCTCACTTTAACCACGATTATCTCAAAAACGAAGGAGGGTAAAATTTAAAAAAATTATGTGTTTATTATGTGCCTATTATAAACCACTCACTGAAATTTTAATAACTTAGGTTAAAACGTTATAAAGATTCTTTAATTTATATCAAAATATTTATCCATTTTTAACGATACTCTCGTCACAGTAAACTTTAAGTGGTTATTTTTTGGAAATCACATTAGTTTTATGTAAAATTTTTTAGTGTTTTTTTTTCTCAATTTTTGAGATTTGCAGTGAAGTGAAAAATTAGGTAGGGTGATGTCACATGTCTCCTTATAACTCGTAAACGGCTCAAGATATCTAATGCAGTTCTGGTTCCTAAATTTTTTGTTTATAGATAGAATTAAAACCCCCAAATCTATATACTTAAATCGATAAATGGACATCCAAAAATATTTTTTCTAAAAGTACATACAGTGTGTAGGTATATAAAATTCTTACACATATATAACAACAGTATATATATATATATATATATATATATATATATATATATATATATATATATATATATATATATATATATATATATATATATATATATATATATATATATATATATATATATATATATATATATATATATATATATATATATATATATATATATATATATATATATATATATATATATATATATATATATATATATATAATATATAATATATATATATATATATATATATATATATATATATATATATATATATATACAGACTGCGTAGGATATGGCTTCCGATAGTAGCCCAATTACATATGTTGTGGCGTCCGCCTGCTTTGTGACTTCCAGTATACGGACGCCGCATCGCAATCTTTAAAAATCAACTCTAACATACTGATAATGCCTTTTTTGATTGATATCCGAATTTTTTGATGGAAGCAATTTTTACCGGAGATTGAAAAATTTTGTATATTTTAGTTCAAGCACTCTCCACCGCATGCTCCATGGCGTATCTTGCTCAGCGCTTTGAGTATATTGTAAGCTTTCATTCGACAGTGGATGTGGTGTCCACTATATCGGCAACATTGTACTGTTTTAAACACTTTACTATAAACTGCTATATCGCTCATTAGACCTCAAGAATATATTGTATTATTTGATCGTGGCGCGTATTTTTTGAATATACGCAATTATAAATTGGTCTATGTATTAAATAATTACAGGAATTATGAGGATTATGAACATTATTTATATTAAATATAGCTCATTGTTAATTTTCTTTCCGTTCTAACAAAGTTAAAAACACAACTTTAATTAAAACAAAAATTACCAAAATTAAACTAGGTAAAATTATTAAAATTAAATCTTTAAATATTTTTAAATTTTATAAAAAGATTCTAAATATATCGCACTATTCTACCACAATCATTTTTTTATCGAAAAGAAAATTTTATATAATATTTGGTCTTTTTGCAATAAAATATTTTATACAAAAATTAAAGATAGAAACATCGGTTTAAATTTTAATTAAATGTCAAACAGACCTAAAATTTTTAGCAAAATTCTATTTTAATCCAACATAGAGGGCGCACTCACTTCTTTCAATAAGAACTCTCAAAAAAAAATTACGCTGTTATTCCTAAAGTAATATAATCTTTGAATCATTTCAAATGGATCAAATATTCAAATATAAATGTTAAAATAAAAAAAGTTTTAGTTAAAATTTTTAATCACCCCAATTAAATAAAACTTCCAAATTAAAATTTAAATTATAAAAAAATAATATTTTATAAAACTCTATAGGGTCTTCTCGTCTTTTAATTATATTTAAGCTAAAAGTAAAATTCAAAAAAAAATTAAATTGATACAGTATTTTTCATTCTACCTTTCATTCCATCTTTTAATTAAAAAACTAATGATTATGCTACCTTTGCACGGTCAAAATACCGCGGCCATTCAATTTTCACTCAGTGGGCAGGTTAGACTTTAAATTATTTTCATATACATGTTTTTAATGACAGGTGAAAAATATTTTTGCCGAATCCCTTAATTTAACTTTAACTAAAAACTTAAATTA
Source organism: Rhamnusium bicolor (assembly GCA_029963845.1). Classification (NCBI taxonomy): domain Eukaryota; kingdom Metazoa; phylum Arthropoda; class Insecta; order Coleoptera; family Cerambycidae; genus Rhamnusium; species Rhamnusium bicolor. Next base: position 49,449 of record JANEYF010004580.1, on the reverse strand, counting down.
TAAAATAGGTTAATTATACAAATTCAATCATTATTTTAATATTTTTGTTATTTAATTTTTTATTTTTATATATTTAAAATTAAAAAAATATATATTTTTATAAATTAATTATAATAATAATATTAACATTATTTTAAAAATAAAAATTTCTAATCCTATAAATTCATAATTTTAAAATTAAATTTTAAAAATTTATTTTAAAGCATCCTTTAAAATATAATCTTTTTTAATTAAAATCTTTTATAACAAAATTAGAAAAAAAAAAATCTGATTTTTTCTAAAAAAAACCCGATATATTTAAAAACGTATAACATTTAATTTCTAATAAAATATTATTAATATTTATTTAACAATAAAATAATATTTTATTATCCCTTTTAAATTTGAGAAAATTAAAATTTTAATTTTTATTTAATAAACATGGCACAAAATATTATTTCTTTTTTTATATTTTATAAAATTCTTTCACACTACTAATTTTAAAACAAAAATTTTTTTTCTAAATTCCTAATAAAATAATAATTTATTTATTTAATTTTTTTTACAGAAGAGAATTTTTTATAATTAACTTAAATTGAACTTCATAATTAACCTTTTAATGTAAATAAAATACTTCTTATCAAGTCTAATTTGTTCTTTCTAGGCTCACTTTCCAGTAAGCCTATTTTGTTACGACTTATTTCACTTTAAAATAAAGCGACGAGTAATATATACATATTTTAGAACCTAAATCATTTTAATTAAAATATCAAAATTACTATCAAATTTATATTATTTTTTTAAAATTTTTATTTTTTAAATATATTTAATGTAACCCATCTCTTATTTTTTATAAACTACACCTTGATCTGATTTCTTTTTATTAAAAAAAATCTTGAAAATTAATTTTCTTAACAAATTTTTATAATATGAAAATTTTTTAAAAAAAGTTATTTAAATCGTGGATCATCTGATCCTCTGATTAGACTAAAATACCGGCAAAATCTTTAATGTTAAAGAATATAAACTTAAAATAATCTAATTTTTTTACTTTATATTTATAATATTATGGCATCTAACCTGTTTTTTAATGAAATTATGTATGTAAAAAAAATTTTTAAAATTTTTATTGCATTTCTGGACGAATCTCGACGAATTATGACGATACACAAAATTTTATACAGAAAAAAATTTTCTGTCTTGTGTGGTTCGCGGTAGCAGTTACAGTTTTTGAGATAAACCTTTCAAATTTGGTACACACATTCTAGAGGTCAAGGAAGAGATTGAGTTCGTTGATGAGCAAAATCGGTCCCAATGTCTAAAGAAAATATTAGTGACATTCCATCAATATGACTTTTTGAAACGTCAAAATGTGACTTTTTTAAAACGTCAAAAAATGTGACCTTTTTCAAACGTCAAAACTTACTTTTATTATAAACTCCACCATACGTCGAATTTTACTACGGTGAGGAAGTTCTGATCCCCAAATAATTGGCAGAGGTTCTTTTTACATTTTTTACTGCTTAATAAAATAAAAAAATATTTAAATCTTCTTAAAATAAAATTTACATATAAAATTAAATTTAACTTAATTTTTAAGCTAGAGTAAAAATTTTCTTTTACTTTATTTTAAAATAAACATAGGTTTGATCGCTACTAAGCGAATTTAGAAAACATTAAAATTTTTATATAATTTTTTTAAAAAATTAATTAAAAATTTAAACATGCCATCGTTTACTTTTTTTGAAAAATTAAAATACTTATTTTTCTAAATAATTTATTAACTATTTCCCCAAATATTTCATTAACTTTAATATGTCTCCAAATATTTCATTTACTTTAATATTTCCCCAAATATTGCATTAACATAAATATTCCCCGAATATCTTATCAACTAATATTTCCCCAAATATTTCATTAACCTTAACATTTCCCAATATTTTATTTACCTTACTTTCAAAAAAAAACTATATTTTCTCACCAATAATTAAAAAATTCAAATCCGGTAAAAAAAATAATCTTTTTTTGTAAGTTTAATATGTTTTTTAAAAAGAAACCTTTATTTTCCAATAATTTTTTCTTCGCAAAAAAAATCCATTTATATCTTGTTTAAAATCCCCAGTTAACAATATTTTAAATAACAATATTTTAAATAAGGAAATTTTCTAATGTTTTTCTTTTAATTTTTTATAATGAGTGAAATTTAAAAAAATGGAAAAAACTATTTCTTTACTGGAAAAATATTTTTTTTGAATAATTTACCCAATAAATCTATTGATTTTAATATATATATATATATATATATATATATATATATATATATATATATATATATATATATATATATATATATATATATATATATATACATATATATATATATATATATATATATATATATATATATATATATATGTGTATGTTGTATTCGAGATTCACTTACTCACTTTTTAAAAACGATTTTATTTATAAAATACAAAATTATTATTTTTATGTTTGGTTACAACTGATGCACATAAAACTACTGAGATTAACAAGAGAGCATTAGCTATAAAGAATATTGTCAACTGAACTGCAAGTGGCTTGCCAGTCGTATTTATATTAGTTGGTTTTGTTAAATCAGCACGTTTGATATTTCTACAGTAGTAGCAAATCTAAATGTGACTGATAATATTGAAGATATTAAATTACAGTGGAAATTATTTTACTCTTATCAACAACGGTGTTCAATTACTGTCTGGGAATGATATGGGCTTAAACTAATTTACAATAATTATAATTTTAATATAACAGCTCCCTTTATAAAAAAGTTGATGCTTTGGAGCAACTTTTAAGCGTAATTTTTGCCATGACTTGGATTTAGCTCTATTTCTTCTAGTAGTTCCTGTATATTTATGCTTGGTTAGGGCACTTAACAGTCACTGGTGGACTGTCTAAAACCGAAATTAGCCACTTATTATTACTAAGTTTTTGAATATAATGTAATCTTTTGCGAATAATAAGTTTGACTGGTATGTCCGGGGCACTACACTTAATTGTCTTAATATTTGAGCTTCTCATATATTGTCACTGTCTATTGGATATGGAAGCACGTTCGAGCAGTTTTATGTTGTGGTTTAGGAAGGAGGTTTGAAAGAGGTACAAATAACAATGACATCATCTTTAGCAATGTATCTGTGTGTGGTTCATAAAATATGATGAGGTCCAGTTCGATTATCCAATACAGGTATAGGGTACAGGTGGTAAAGTGTGTAACTCTCTGGTTCTGAGGGATTTTGACTACAAATATTATTTTAGACCCAGATTGAAAACCTATTACATTACATCGAAGTATTGAGCTACTTTCAATATTTGTGGTGTTATAGGTAAATTATTTTTATGTAGAGTTTGAGATATCTGCTGAAGTAAGGTAATCAGATCTTTAGGTGTGATTATTGAACTATGCATGATTTTTAGTCTGGCAAATGTAATCGAATTTAATATGTCATCTAGACCGTTTTCTAAAAATATATAGCTCTCCATTAGAGATTCACATAACTCAAGAACTTTTAATTTTGCGTCGATGTATAATACATCATCCGATATATCATATATTGATTTTTCGATTTCTTTGATGTCAGTATTAAAGGTTTCCTCATCAATTTTTAGTTTCTGAATGGTAGTATTAAAACTTTTTATTACTGAAGTTGTTACAGAAATTTGATTTTACAACAGATTTTCTAGTTGATGCTCATTGTTAGTGAGTTTATTAATACAATTAGTATAATATTCACCATCAGAGGAATCTAAGTTTCCTGTGATAGCTTTCCAAAATGTACCTACTCCGTTTAAGAGTCCTCATTTAAAGCGTTTAGTGTCCGCGAATATTTCCTCAACTTTTAATTGTAAGGATTGCGAGATCTGAGTTAAGAGACTAATATGTGTTCTGACTTCTGACCGGAAAGATGTCATACGGGGTTGTCTTTATCGAAAGTATTTATTAATTCATTTAAAATTTTGACATTATTGTCAAGGGTTTTCTTAAGTGGTTCTATGTCTTTATAAACTAGGAGTATCCACTTGTCATTTGAAATTTCGATGCGGTCTTCTTCATGGTAGTAGATTCCGATCGTACTGTTGATGGGTTCAATCGAGTATTGGGATGATACTGCTTTTAGCAGTAGAAGAAACCTGAAAACAAATTAATTTTCAAAAAATGGTTTCATTCTATCGAAATTTATTTTTGTAGTTTGTTCAGTTTGGGGATTAAGGAGTATTGCGGAATTTCTAAGAATTTCTCTAATTAAACTTATTCTGTAGCTTATCTTTAAATTGACTCCCTTTTATGTACAAGGTGTACATCGCCTACTTTATATTCTGGCAAATTTTCGGAAACATGTTTGTCACACCGAATTTCAGCTTTTTCTTTTTAGATTGGTTTTAGTACGGGCTATTTTATAATAGTGCAAGATTCTGTTGTTTAAATCTCGAACGTATTTTGATATTAGTTGCTCCTGATTGTAAAGTGTTTCAGGAGGACGGCTTGAAGTGTGTCCGAATAACAACTCGTACGGACTAAAGCCATGCGTCTTGTTTACAGAGTTATTGTAGCATACGGCATACGTTATAATAGTTAATGGATGTTCGTTAGGGTTGTCAGATATGTGAAGTCTTATCACTTCCAACAATATCGAGTCGAACCTTTCTATCGAACCGTTCGATTGAGGATGATGTACACTAGAGGTGAGTTTAATATTGTAAAGAGTACAAAGATCTTTGAGGAGCTTGTTGTCGAATTCTCGTCCGTAATCGCAGTGTATGCGAAGAGGTGTACCGTAGTGTTGAAAATAAAAAAAGTAGTGTATTTACTATCGATTTGGCTGATTTTTCAGTGATGGGATGAGCTTGCGTGAATTTAGTTAGTTCGTCCCTAATTGTTAGGACATAGTTTTTTGTCGGAATTTCTAAAACGTATGTATTTATTTTTTCAAACGGGGTCTTTGGGGTCTTAGTAATAACGTGAGGGTTATCGAGATTTTTACGTAAGATTTTGGTTTTTCGACACGTTTCGCAATTTTTGATGTACCGTTCTACATATTTCGTTAATCCGGTCCAATTGTACTTGTTTTTAATTCTACGTATAGTCTCATTTATGTCTGGGTGTAAGTTATTTTTACGGGCGTGAAATTGATCGAGTATTATAGGAATCTGATCCTCGTCAGGAGTTTTTACGATGTCCTGAAAAATTACAAGGTTTATGTCCTTGTTGGTGAATATAAATGAAAGTATTTCGAAAATTGGTAAATATAAATTATTTTCTATATAATACGTTTTGGATGGGCTTTTGTCGTTTTGATACAGTAGAATAAAGAGTTGTAATATTGCCGTACCGGGATCAAAAGGCAGTAGTATGATATAATAGTTTCTTTTCTTTACTATTTTACTAGATAGAACATTCATTTTATTGTTGGTAAAATCGGCATTTTCTTTGAAAATATCATCTGATTTTAAAATGGAAGTCTCGTAAGTTTTCTTGTTGAAAGAACGTAATGATATTTTTGTGCTCTTTATCTAGTAATTGATTATTTGAGAACCTAATTTTCGAATAATCGATTAGTGATGTTGTTTGACATAATTTCTCAAAAGTGTCGAACTCTTGGGATATTTGTTCTGGCGGTAGGTCATCGTCAGAGCTGGTTTCTACGTTATTATGAAATGTCATGCATTCTTGGATATTATTAATTTTTATGCGCGAGAGCGTCCGCGTTTTTGTTGATTTTTCCTGGCTTGTATATGATCTCGTAATCATACTCCTCAAGCTTGAGCCGCCAGCGTGCGAGTCTGCTTCCGGGATCTTTAATGTACAACGCCAAGTCAAAGGTCTGAGGTCCGTTATAAGCTTAAATTTTCTACATAAAAGCTATGGTCTGTAATGTTTAACAGCCCATACAATAGTTAACAGTACCCTTTCTATAGAGGAGTACTTTGTCTCCGCGTTACATAATGTTCGCGATGCATAGGCAATCGAAAGATCTTTTCCTATGGGGCCCTGCGAGAGCACGGCTCATATGACGTAAGCGTTTGCATCCGTTGTTTAAAGAAAGGTTTCGTCAAAGTTAAGGTATATTAAAATAGGTGTAGAAATTAAAGCTTCTTTAAGCTGTTCAATTAATTTTTTACAATCGGATTTAAAATTAAATAAAATGTCTTTTTGAAGCAGAGTAGTAAGTGGTTTGGAAATTTTTGCGACGTAAGAAATGAAGTTTCATTTAAGTTATCGCATGTTTTAAATAGATGTACTGTTTTATAATTGGTAATAAGCTTTTTATTTTTTAAGTTATTATACACCTGTAATGTTCCAAAAATCCAAACCAAGGAATCCGTCAAATTCTATATCAAGATTATAAATGTATACTTTATGTGGGTCGCCTGGTTTAAACGGAATAATTTTGGTCATTTACACAAATTTTTGCATTAGTTATACCTTGAATAATGACATTTTCAGAAGTTTTATCTAAATATTTTTCCGCAGTTTTTTTTTTAAAGATCGAAATTCCTGCACCAGTGTCAATTATATTTTTATACATGTTTGTAATATCCTTGATATAATACAGATTTTTGAAATTAACAGTAAGCAATGGATTTAACAGTAAGCAATGGATTTAGATGAAAGTTTGTTCGGGGTAGTTCAGATTGGGGTTGAAATCGTCTAAGTTCATCGATTGGTTTTGAGATTCTAGATCTGAAATCGGATTGAAAGTTTGTTGGGGCATCAGAGAAAATGTGGGGTACTCCTGCGTGAAATAATCGGGGTGTTGGTTCTGAAAATTCGGCGAATCGCTCTGATGGATTATCTAAAAATCCAGAACATTACCAGAGTATTGGTACTGTTCTGAAAAATCTTCCTGTGTATTAAATGGAAATTCTTGTAATTCTTCGTTGATTGGTTCTTGATATTCCTCGTTAAAATACGCATAATTTGGCGTTTGATGATTTAAATGATATGCCCTTGGTTGGTTTGAGTTACGATTAAAACTCGGGTTTGGCTGAATTACGGATGGTCGAGATTGGTATTGGTTAGACCCGTTAAAGGATTATTTGGTTTATAATTTTGATTTAAGAAGTTTTGTTGTGGAAAAGGCCTTTGCTGCTGCTGCCGTGGCTGTGGAGCAGCATATTGCCTTTGAAAATTCTGATATGAATTTTGTTGAGGAAAATTAGGAAAATTGGGCGGTTGCGAAAATTGTTGATGAGCGCGAGATTTATTTATGAGATGTCCGTTGCGCTTACAATATGTGCAAATTTTCTGGAGACCGCTTGGTACACTGGGCTATTTAGCCTATTTAACTGATATTTGAACATTGCGGGAAGGGTTAGACTTGTCAAATTTCTAATTTTCGAAGCAAGACAATTGAAGTTCTCGTCTCATGCGTGCACATGCTTCGAGCATATCTGCAGGGTTTCCTGCCCTAAACGAGATTCTAGTCCAGCGAGAAGTGTATTTAAAGTCATTGTGTCGATAAGTTGAGACTGAGCGTCTTTTTGATCAAGTGTTAGATTGGCTTTTTGTACAGCAGCATGCATTTTAGCATTATGCGTCTGTAAACGAGAAAAGAATGTTAATGCAGATTCTTTGGACAACTGTTTAATTCACTGCAAGTCTTGAATGAGAGAAGTTAAGTCACGTGAATCTCCAAAATGGAATGAAAAAAGCTGTTTAATTTCGGGCCATGCTGCTGGGTTTCGCGAGTTTATTAATTGAGCTGCTCACCCACGGAGCTTATTTTTAATGTGTTAATAATATTCGTTGGTCGTTCACGGCCATGCGATACGCATGATCGCAAGCGTTCAAAAATGTATTTACAAAGATCTGGTTACCTTCAAATTCAGGGACAATAGAAAAATCTCTTACAGTTTGTAAGGTTCTACAATTGCCTGTGCTTCTTGCATTTTGATTATTTAATTGGAATTGGATAATTAAACTTTAGTTCGCGTTAAAATTAGCGAAATAATAACCATGAAAATAAAATGAACAGTAAGATCATTCAATGGAAAAATGCACTTACCAAAGTATTTTCATTGGGATGTGGGATGAGTTGTGCGTTTCTTCGCTGGTTTTGTTGATTGTTGTTTGAATTGCTTGTTTTGAGTTGTTTGTTGTTTGAGTTGGTTTCTGCTTGAATTGTTGAGTGCTTATGTTATTTATTTCTTGAAATACTTGTTCGCTTGAGTGATTGTGTGCAGTCGTTAGTTCGTTTGACCGTTCAAAGAATGATGATCCACCACTACCAGTTTGGCTCTTGGTTCCGTGTTCAAGTAGTGTTTTTTCAGATCCTACCGACGCGCGACGGCCAATTTGTGGTATTTGAGATTCACTTACTCACTTTTTAAAAACAATTTATTAAATACAAAACTATTATTTTTATGTTTGGTTACAATTGATGCACTTAAAGCTACTGAGATTAACAAGAGACCATTAGCTATAAAGAATATTGTCAACTGAACTGCAAGTTGCTTGCCAGTCGTATTTATATTAGTTAGTTTTGTTAAATCAGCACGTATGATATTTCTACAATAGCAGCATATCTAAACGTGACTAATAATATTGAAGATATTAAATTACAGTAGGAATTATTTTACTCTTATCAACAACGGTGTTAAATTACTGTCTGAGAATGATATGGACTTAAACTAATATAGAATAATTATAATTTTAATATAACATATATACCGTTGTCAGATATGTGTAAGAATTTTATATACCTACACACTGTACGTACTTTTTAGAAAAAATATTTTTGGATGTCCCTTTATCGTTTTCAAGTAAAATCAGTGTGAGTGCGATTGAAATCTATTTAAATAATAACATTCGCTAAAAATGAGTCTCATCACAACTTTGCGTCCGATTTTCAGTAGCACCCAGTAGGCTCACACAAAATCCACGATGGAAAAAACTTCGTTAGAGCCCCAAAATAATATAAAAAAAAATTTGAAAAATCGTTCGAAACCCATGATCCCTGTTGTTACCATGCCATAATACTTTACACATATTATTTTTTATTGACTGCATATTTATTTTTGATATTAATTTTTTAATTACCAACATTAAAAAGTTCCATGCACGCAAAAAACGCAACTTGTTTTCAAAAACTCTTCTGTATCCCATTTAATCGTCTTTAAACACACTTTTCTATGTTTTTCATTTCTTGGAACTTGGACAAAAGTTTTTTCTGGCGTTTTTCACATATTGGTACGATGCACCAGTAATACGATAATTTAATTATATTATTTTACTTAAAATTTCACAACAGAAATCACAAATAACACCACTTGTTTATATTTAACAACATGCTTTACCTGCTTCTGCACTAATGTCACCACATCGACTTGCCGGCAGGCAGTGTTTGCGCACGTAACAGACTAATTCAAACTTTAAAGTTGAATAACCTTTGTAAAAAGAAAATAAAAAAAATCCTACACACTGTTTCTTATATTAAGTAAAGATTCCATGCCAAAATTATATTTTGTGCATGTATTATCTAAATAGCACTATATGGTACCAAGAATTAACACCTCTGAATCACACAAAGAGACAAACATGACTAACTAAGAACTAACAATATTTTTAGATACTGACAAACAATTAAATATTTCTAGACTAGTAAATATCCTTGCGTTTATGAATGACCGTCTTTAATTAGGGTATATACCTGCGTTATACTTAATCACCTGTATCAAGAAAACAAAATTATTAAGAATTGGCTATTTTTATTTATTTTGGCTATAAGCCAGTGTTATATACCCTATACCGTGTGTAAAACGGCTAATATGGCCAACTGTTAAAAATGACCAATTGAACAAGCGAGATGGATGTAACAGTGTGAATGTATTATAGCTGGATGGTGGGGCATAGACTGAGCCTGTCCTTATGTTCGCTGGGTGTGTCTTATTCCATCTCATTTCATCCTAGTTCGCAGCCATTGTTCGAATTCTTTTTCTGACTGGCCACACTTACCGTTATACATATGGTATATAGTGCAATGGCTGCGAACTAGGACGAAATGAGATGGAATAAGACATATCCAGCGAACGTAAGACCAGGCTCAGTCTGTGTCGTTTTACACACGTTATGAATGTTTTCTCAAAACTCAAGAAAATTTAATATTTAAGTTAATAAAATCAAAATACTTACCAATTCTGAAACGTATTTTTTTAGCATATCCACTATATATATATTGTCTTTTGTTTCATACAAGGATATAAAGCATTCTTTTTTTAGCATGCTTCATACAAAATCTGCATAGCTTATGGTCCTTCGAAAATACAATTAACTGTTCATTTTTATTTTCTTCTAAACTAATTTCGGCATTTTCTGTACAGTTATTAATAGACAAGAATTTATTCTCGGTATTTAACAATGACAATTTAAAATCAAAGAATTTTTGGATATCTGTGCTACATTCTTTACATATCACGGATTTCGTGCTTACTCCCAGGTTCTAAAACAATAAACAAAACTTAAAACTACAATGTCTCATTTAAGATGAAGACAGCTTGATATTTTCGTTATTTTTAGGATAGATTTGAATTTTTGCACAGTTGTGGAACCTCACGAGGTGCATCTTTTCATGTGCTCAATTCAGTCTACTGTTACCTCCGAAATGGATCAATTCTCTAAATTTTGTTTCACATTGGAGATTATGGAAAAAGTTATTAGAAAGGTTGTACAGAATCCAATTTTCGCTTCAGGTATCAAGCTTCAATGCAAAATTTGCAATACAATTTTTTAGTAATGTTACATCCATGCACAGCCACAGTTTTGACTTTCAATTATCACTAGAGTGCCATGGAAACAAAGGAACTTTTCAAAAACAAATGAAAAAACAATAATGGACTATTTATTCAACAAAAACTGAAAAATAAATTGTAACAAACTAACGCTGAAATAATGAACTCTCAAAACTTGTCGAATATAGTCTCTTTCAACTAGTCCGCAATCACTTCAAATGCATTTCTCAATTCTCTTGCGGTTATGATCAGTTACTCTCCTCAGTTCTGGTATACTAACTTCACGGCAGGCTTGCCTTATTCTGGCATGATGTTTCTATCCATTTAGAGGCCTTGTTTTGTAAATCTTATTCCTGACAGTACGCCAGAAATAAAAAACTAAAGGTGTATTGGGAGATCTGGGAGGCCACAGTTTAAAGGGGCTGTTATTGCCTACCCAGTGATACGAATGATTCATTCGGAAAATAAATCACAACAGCTTTTAGGCAATAGAAAAACAACATTTAAACAAATGAAAAGTCGGGGACTTTCGAAATTCGCTGTAAGGATTGTAATCAAAAGTATTTGGACAAACTAGATGATCAATTCAAACTAGATTCAAAGAGCATATGGCCCATCTCAAATATGGTAGAACAGATAAGTCTCAGTGTTGCCTAATATGCGTTTGAGAACCATAAAATAAGCAGCAATTTAAGATTAATTAGGAATGTAACAAATATTAGACAGCTGGATGCATTTGAAAGCTTGGAAATTACACTGTAAAAATAGTATGATAAGTGAAAGAGGGCTAATCTCATATAACTCACTCAATTGATTAATGAGTCACGGATACATTGTTAGGATACGGTTAATTTTAATCAACTCCGTTGGCGAAACGCGCGTTGAGTACAGACTATGGTGTTTTGTGAAAAACCACATCAGTGTTTGAAAAATGTTTGTTCAAACATTGGGGAACCTTACAATTATGAATGGATGCACCATCTAGCTGGAAGTACATTTCTTGACACACATTTTGGGTAGATTTTTCAATAATATTCCATAATTCAGTGTCATAAAAATTGACCAAACCTGCACCGTTTAACGTGTTATCAAATAAAAAAAGGACCAATTATTCAGTCACCCAAAATATTGCACCATACATTAATCTTCTGAGTACTAGTCTTTGCAATTAATAACTCAGCGGGGGCCCAGTATCTACAGTTTCAAGAAGACGCACCTCATGATGTTCTACGACTGTGCAAAAATTCAAATTTCTACTCCTAAATATCAGGCTGTGATCTTAAATATACCACACTCTATAATATGAAAAATCATATATTTCAAGTCTTTTAGAAGGCATAGCTTTTAAATTCCAATTTCAATTCACTGTTTATACCGGGTCATACTGTTGACATAGTTATCAAATTTGGATGTTTAAAGTAACTGTTATTGATTAGATGTGGTAGAAAAAAATACAACCCAACAAGCATTTCTGCCGCCACCAGTAGTATTTTAGAGGGCATATACTTAAGTGTAACAGATTTATACAATCATATTACGAAGATTTATACTATTACTAAGTAGTTACAGTTATATAATTGTTTTATAACACGATTGTTACTTAAAGACCTATAAGAGTGTGACAGAAATATTTCCATAACTATTACTAAGGTATATAGCATGACTAAATAATGGTGACTTACTTTTATATGATTCTCCATTAAAGCACTATAAGTGCATTACAATGGTAACAGTATTATTTCCAGTCTTGTATTATAATTAGCGATGTAAAAAGTAATATTATTGCGGGTAGTATTAGCGCAATATTACCCAAAAATTGTGTTGTTACCCAAAAATTCTTGTGTTGCCAGCCGGCGTATTGTGGCCTGTGAGTCGGTGATTCCCGTGCCGGGAGCGCGTCTCCCTCCACATGTTGACATCGCAATCCGTCCAAGCGACCCATAAAGTACGAAATTTTAAGATTATATAAGCATATCTAGCAATGGGGTTTTTGCATGGTATTCAGCTAAAACCATAACTCGAAAGATTGTGAAAATGAATAAACCCATTTTCTCATAATTAAAATTCCACGGCCTTACACCACCTATCAGTTTTAAATAGGTACAATTTTAATTTACACAGAAAACAATATAGTATCTTTAAGTATCATTCATTATATCCCATAGCAATAGGATTGCCAGATGACATACTGAGTATCTAGATTCTAGTGTGAGAAAATCTCATACAATTTCAACAAATTCGTCCAAACTCACTATGTAAAACTAAAATTAAATTCTTGTTGAGATATTTTTTTCTATTATGGGAATAAATTGAGCAATGTAAGGAATAAGGGTTGATTACGTTTGAACTACTATTTGCTTTCTGCGCAAAGCAGCCAAAAATATGTTTAATTTTTCTCATCGTTGTTTTTGTAATCTCATCATATTTTGGCCGCTCACCAAGAAAAACAACATAATGCACCGTAGGCGAAATTTTTTTTCTGAAAAGGAGGACAGCTTGTGAAAACTTATTTTGTGAGCACCTAGCCCACTTTAAAACAAAAAATGTATTCTATTTTTTAAATTTTTATTACAGAAATTTTTGCCTTGATAGGTACTAAATATATATTTTTTAAATATATGAAGGAAAATTGCTTTTCAATGTTTCAAAATTTTTTTATTAAAACCCCTCTACATGTTTCGGTTTTTTAGACCTTTGTCAAGAGTAGTGAACACTGAATGGTAAAATTTGTGATCATTGATTATATAACCACATCTGGTACCTACTATAAAACTATTGTAAAATATGTTTTTATAACTTGGACTTTACTTTATTCTTTAAATCTAAATTATTTTATCTAAAATATGGTGACCGGTAAAAAATTTGTTGTTCATTCATTAAATTTTTATTTTTTTTTATTTTTATTTCTAATTGTTCTAATAAATCAAGTTTCTTTCCTTTCTTTTTCGAATGGAGTAATTTTTAAATCTATAAAATGACTATTTTCTATGCAATGTGTTGACATGCCTGTGCTATATGTTTACAATTGATTTCTTGTGTTCCACGAATTGTTTTTTTTTTACATTTCGTCCAGTTTGTCCAATGTATATAGCATTGCAGTCACTACATTTTAACTCGTATACTCCAGTTTTGTCTTTATTATATTATATTAACACTTTACCTAAATTATTTTCATTTACTGAAATTGTTCTGCATCCTAATTTATTAAGTTTATTACTAACTTTATTGCTGATTTTAGGTCTATAATTAATACATTTATATGTCTTATCGCAACCTGTGAGGAACCAGCATAAAATTATTTACGTAAATTTTTCTTTTGTTTGTTTTTTGTTAGATTATCTATTAGGCTTTCTTTATAGCCATTATCTGATGCAATTTCTTTAATTATATTGACTTCTTTAAAAATTTCCTCGTTTAATGGAAATGTTAATAGGCGATGTATGCAGCTGTAGAATGGTGCCATTTTAATTTGTAAGGATTGTTTAGATTTATTATGAATTACTGTATCTGTGCAAGTAGATTTACGATAAATGTCAAACTCTAAGCTATTGATATGTTTTATATTGATATCTAAAAAGTTTAAACCCTCGTCATTTTCCATTTCTTGATTGAATTTTTTGAATAAGTGAATTTAGAAAACCTAAGAATTTATTTAACTGCCTTTCTGTACTTTTCCAAATGCAAAACACATCATCTACATAACGGGTCCAGAAAAATATGTTTTTAACTAATACATTTTTGGTATTAAAGAGTATTTTCAAAATCGGACATAAAAATTTCAGCTAGTAAAGGAGAAATAGGTGAATCCATTGGTAATATGTCTAATAATTTATTAATTTCACCATTAAATTTAAAATAATTTTATAACATAGGTAGGTTAATCCCATATGAGTAATTATTCATGATAAGACAAACAGAAAAATTTTCATAAAATTCCTTTATTGGCGTGACCGGTTTCGTGAACAAGCAAATTTACTTCACATCATCAGACATGGGAATTTTTATAAATAAAACCAGGGTAGTCAAAATTAAAATAGTTTTGCAACATAGTCAAAAGGGGGTAAGTAAATGTAAGATATATAAATTATTGTATCTAATAAATTAACTTTCTAATAAAAATTATAAAATTAACATGCTTTTTTTAAAAACATATATCCAATACAACAGTTTAAAACCGATGTAAACTTAAAATTAAAAAAATAATGAAGATTGAGGATTGAAAGCAACTAAAATATTAATAGAGTGCTTTAAAAACGGATTTGTTAAATGATTTCCTAGACAATCGAAAAATGGAATGCCATAATTAAAACCATCTGTTATGAATAAAGCTGACAGCGCAAGCCGCTTTACTGTCATGCACTGCAGAAATCTGATTATCCCACACCTGCACCATTTTGTGACTATCACAAGATTGCTTGCTGCAAAGCGATAACATTTTGGCGTGTGCGCAAATCAACGATAAGCCAAGAGTAACTTTTACGATATTTGCTAACAAATGAATAACTTTGGCAAATGGTCAGGAATTGATTCCAGAATACTCACACTCATGATATAGTAATAAAAAATAATAGTTGATTGAATTGACCTTTACTTGGTGAAAATCCATGTTCACATTAAATGAAGTAAAACAACTAACTACTTTATGATTTTCAAAATATTTTTTTTTAGTTTTATATTTTTCTACAAAATATATAAAAGCATGATAATTGTTTTGCCAACACAACGGCTTCTTTAGATGTGAGTACAACACATCTGATGAAGCCAGTGTTGGCGAAATAATTGTCTATATATTTTGTAAAAAAATATATAAACAACAAATTTTGTGAAAATCATAAAACAGTTAAGTTTTATTTCATTTAGTCAGAATAAAAAATAAAACAATCAAATTCACTCGTTTAAAAAACAAACAAGAAAACCATAAGTAATACTATTCAAAATGAAGAATATCACTCTATCACTCAGTTGAGGATAATAAATAGCCTCCAAGCAAGAAAGAACAATGAAGGACTAGAAAAGGGTAAGCCATTTTGAGATGACGATTCCAAATCAAACATGTTCATTCTTACATGTACTTTTTGAATGAACTTTTCCCATACAAGCAGAATAATTATTCGTTATTCTATATATTTCTAGTGCAAATACTTGTTTAAGAAGCGTAAAAAACAAATGTAATGAATCTGACGAATATTATATGTATTTGTTATTTACCCTTTCCGAATATGTACTAGAAATAAATGTAATAAAGAATAAATCTTATGAACAACAAACATAAATAACTAACAAAACCAAGCTAGGTTTAGACCAAAATAAGTCCTCATAGTTATTATGACTACTCTGTGCCGAGCTCAGCTCTGTTGGGTGTAAAAAATAAATACATATTATTGGCCCAGTTCTGGCTGCGTGCGCCAGCTCTGGAGCGCCCGAGCAGTCGGGGCCTATAAATCTTATTATCAAATTAACACCAACTCATACTACAGGGTTAAAAAATCTGTCAACCCTACTTAGCAATGAAGGTGAAGATATGTTATTTATCTGATTTGACAAGAGAGCAAGAAAGCCATCAGAAGATGATGTTGTCTGATCTACTAAAAAATATTTATTAATAGTAATACTTCATTTTAAATTTTTTGTCAACCTCCGATCACTTAAATGTTATTATTTTGTTTTCTGTATGAAAGAAGTATATTTTTTGTTAATGCAGATTCTTGTTTATTTGCATTATTATACAATTTCGGACTATTTGTACATTTTGTTTACAAGCTGGATTACATACATATCTTACAGTTATATTACCATTTCTCAATTATCCGTAAATTTACATCACTAATTATAACACGTGTTAGGATAATGTAATTGGAGGGTTTACTTTTATAAAACAAAAAATGCTTGTTGGGCAACGCTTCAGAGCACATTACAGTAGATAAGATTATTATAACACTCTTCTGAAACTAGGTGAATTAAAGTAAATGTGAGTAAAGCTAAAACAAACAAGTTTATTTTATATAAAAGATTAACCATAGTGGTGTTGCAGACAAAACTGGAAAAAATATGTAGACACTTATTAAGGAATAAAAGGGCATGTATAAATTCAACTAATGTAGAAGCCTGAATGAGGCAAATCAAGTAAGGTCAAGATGCAACATTCTTTTTTAAGCAATTCAATAATATGGTGTCAAAACTTACTTTCAAAAGAAGTGTTTCCAACATATTTCTTATAGTTGTTTCTATCGCGTGAAAATCGTTTTCGAATATAGTTTTAAGGCAAAGTCTACAGACTTCTCTTTTCAAATTATTCATGTTCGTTTTTTCAATAAACAAAACCGTCAACAGCACAAAAATGTCCCTATAACTAATGAAAGGATCATAACCCTAATTTATCATCTTCCTCTTTCGGAAGATGATGAAATGGTTTACTGCGATGATAATTAAAAAGGTATGTTCGCCGGTGTTATAATTAGGTGTAATTTTTACTCTAAGTAAGACGTCATCATGCCAGAATGCTCAACTTTAATCTCGCTGGAAATGGCAACTAGCAAACAGCTTTCCTCCTTTATATTTAGTCCTCGTCTGGAACAAGAGTAGAAATTTTTATTTCCGAGTAAAATATGATGACGTTGTTTACGGTTCATAAACAAAACGGTTGTTCAAGATTTATAAACTTTATAAATCTTGACGGTTGTCGCATTTAATAAATTTATGGTGGGGGAAAACGTCAATGACATCAAAAAGAGCATTTCCGCTTTTCGTTCGAAGTGTTTATTTTTGCATTTGTGTTATTTTAAGTTTTAATATTGGTTTTTCTTCGATTTCTGCTTTGTTTGGACTTTTACTTGTTTTACCAAGATATAAGATAAGCGATTATTACATTTTAACGATGGAGAGTCCACTAGCGAACAAAAATTAGGTAAAAATGTCTTGTTTAGAATAAATATTGGCCACCGACTAACAGACCTAAAAACTAGTCGATCGGAGTATATTACGCAAAAATAAGTTTCGTTCGGTATTTTCTCGAGAAGATTACAGTCACATGACCAACAGATGAATGAACAGTCGACAAATCTGCTAATGGACGCAGTGGAGGGTCCACAAGGACCCACTCATAATAACCTAACCTAAGTATGCCAGCTGCGTAAGAAGCGCCTAAATGCAGGAACGTTATCCAAGCAACGGCGCACGCGCGCCATTCGTAGTTCTTCGTAGTCTCGCGTCAGGATCTCAAATGCGTGACTCGAAGATGCTGGTACTGTACAAATATGACACTATAGACCGAGTTAATTGCAGTCAATGTTTTAAAGAGATTGAATTCTTTATATATTTGTTTTTTATTTGTCTTATATGTAAAATACCTTACTGTTAATAAAATATTTTAAACATGAAGTTTCAGTAATCATTTCCGCATAGAAAGAAAGAAATAATAAATAATATAATCTCAGTAACCATCAAAGTATGGGCCTTTACTAAGCTTTTATTCAGCTAGCATCTTCAGTAAAGGTCCGGTAAACAACCAGCATTTGGTGTTTACTGGGATATAACTATTAAATCACTTATTTAACTGCGAAATAAACTACTTATTAGAATTTGTTACTGGTCAATTAGAAGAAGATTAAGAGTGATATGTTATGATTAATAATTAAATTAGGTTGATTTCTAAACTATTTAGCTATTTCATATATTAATAATATCTGATAGTTTTTTTGGAGATTTCGGTCTGGTATAACTAATTTTATTATTTTTTTTCTAACGTTTCGATTTATTACACCATCATCAGAGAACTACAATTAATATAATATTTTTAAAACATAGTTATGGCTATTTTACATTACATTATTTACTTACACTATTAATTATTAGGTGTTTGTTTTAAATTTTGTTACATATGTTTGGTGTTATTGGATAGTTTGTTTTAACGCAACTGAGATATTTTAACATGGTGTGTAGGCTCTTAAAGTTTTGTTTATATTACAGAGATACCGTTGGAAATGTATACATATAATCTACTGTAGGTGTTTTGCTTAAATAGTGAGTATATGATATTTTATTTCAAGAATTATTATTTTGTATCGGTAAGATGTAAAAATTGAATTCATGTTGTAATGTACCCCAATCATTTAATTAAGTTAAAATAGGTTTCGCTTAAATTTTCTATATCAGTGCGATTATTTATTGAGTTGGTATGTCTTTTTATTTGCAGAATTTCATATATGTTTCTTCGGTTATAGTTAGGTTCTTTTTCTGATATTTGTATGGTGTTAAAATTAAATCGGTGATTTTGTTCTATGGCGTGTTTGGCGAGTGCTGTCGTGTTTTGGTTTTGAGTTTTTATGCTATATTTGTGCGTTTATACTCTTTTATGTAGATATTGTTTTGATTGGCCTATATAGGTACCGTTACAGTCGTTGCAGTCTATCTTGTATATAGTGTTAGTTTCGTCTTCGGTTGGTAGTCTATAGGTTTAAGTTTTGTGAAAAATATTTTTGTGGTATTGTAAGGTTTATGGGCTATTTTTATTTTATGTTGTTTAAATACGTTTGTTATTTTTCCGGATACTGTTGGTATGTATGGCATGGACCTATTTATTATTACTATTATTTGGTGTGTGGGTTGTTTTATTATAGGTTTTGTGTATTCTTTTTTTTTTATTATTGGTTCATAAAAGTAGTGTTTGTGGTAGGAGTTTGCTTCTAGAACTTTTTTGATTTTTTTTAGATTATTTGGTCTGTATTTTGAATGTGAAAGTTGGATGCCACGATCTGTTAGGCTGTTGATGATGCTTTTTTTTGTAGTTGTTTGGTGTGTGGGATTTAAAGTTTAAGTATCCTTACGACCACACTTCTTTCGTGTACCAGTTGGTTTCGATAATACCACCGTCCTTATTATATTTAACTGATAAATCTAAGAAGTTTATACTATTGCTTCGTTCTATTTCCTTAATGAATTGTAACCTTGAGTGATAATTATTGACCGTATATTCTATTTTGTCTTTTGATAAGCAAATAATGCAGTCATCTACATATCTTTTGTAGAATTTTGGTTTATAGTTTAGTGATTGTAATACATTATTTTCTAATTCTTCCATTACCTACAAAATTTGATATAGGGGACGCCGTGGCGGTTCCGAAAATTTGTGAGAAGGATCCATTGTTGTACGTGAAATATGTAGAGTCTAGACATAAGATTATTGCTTTGATAAATTTGTCTTGGGTAATGGGTGAATATATACAAATTTCGGACCATTTATTTTTTATACAATCTATTGCTAAATCTGTTGGAATATTAGTATATAGTGAGGTAACATCAAGTGAAATAATAATATGATCTCTGGGAACTGTCTGGTTTTTTTTTAATTTCCAAAATTGCCATGAATCTTTAACAAAGGAATCAATTTTTCCTAAAACGTTACTTAGTATCTTAGGAAAAAACTAAATATATGTGGTACTATTTATATTGCTTAATTATCAAAAACATGTAGGATACCCTATGCCTAAACCCAGCCGTTTCAGAGATATTTGACATTTAAAAAATTTTTAACAGGTGTACAATAACCTTTATAACTTTCTTCGTGTAAAAGATACTCATTTGCTTTTTGGCATGCCAGAAAGACCATAAGGTGAGCTACGCTCTAGTTTTAAGAAATTCAATAATAGTATACTAAGTGTTCCATTTTTGACGTTACATTTTGTAAACTTCAAATCGCGAAAACTTGTCAAAAGAAATGGTATTTTTTTACATCAAGTTATGTATAATTAAATTCCTCTAGCCCAGGTGGACTAAACTACTATTATAAATATGATTTGAACGAAACAACTACTCAGCGGGCAAATACCCCGATCTACATTGGATTATACCTTCAAATCATGATAGATTGGTAGCCAACATCATTTGTCAATTCCTAACCAGAAATAGACCGGTTTCGAACTTATTAGGTCTCCTCAGTATGCCATAGGTTATGAAACAGACAAATGATAGTGGCCAACCTACTAGTCATATACTGACTAGCAGGTTGTTTTGAAGGTATAATCCAATGCAGGTCGGGGTATTTGCCAGCTAAGTAGTTGTTTCGTTCAAATCATAGTTATAACAGTAGTTTAGTCCACCTGGGCTAGAAGTCGTCGCTCTCGGTACTTGCTTCGCAAGTGGCTATCCGCCACAAACATCTATGATGTCGGTCGGATAGTAGCATTTGGACCATATGAGAAGTTTCACATACCTCTCACCACTACCAAATAGTAAGCCAAATTTTGCACAAATACCACTATAAATCTTTTAAATGCCAATTGCACCAGCACTTGTACGAAAATGATTACGAACGTAGGATGGAATATTGCAATTGGATTTTGCAGAATAACATAAATAAAAAGATTTTTTGGGAATGATTTTATTTTCGGACGAGTCTTGGTTTACAAAGTTAAGATTACTTAACCGACAAAGTACAAAATATTGGTCACAAGAAAATCAAAGGAAAAACTAAAACAAACAATATAACCAATACATTACATGGATGTCCAGTGGATATCCATATCCACTTGTACTTTGGTGTACTATCACAAAGGCATAGAAAACAGACGTCCAGTGGACATCCCTTTATGGGCAGTGTACAGATATACGTAAATAGATGTCCATCACGTCCATGGACATACGAACATGAAATGGACTAAAAATGGACACCGTATGGATATCCTGTGCTATATGTGTAGCAAGGCGAGGCTTGCTTTGTAATAGATTTTTTTATTTTAATTAATTTGCATTATATGTATGATTATTTTGTGGGCCACCCTGTATATGAGTTTAGAAAAAAAAATGTTTTGGCTTCACGGCCAGAAATAACTGTATTGCCAGCGAAGCAATTTCTTATCGCGCTTGAGAAAATTTTCTGGGAAACTTTCTCACACCTGAGTTTCGGCTTGTCAGCAAATAATATTTGGGACAAAGTAAATGCGTAGAATGTAGTAAAATTAATACCTACCGAGGCATCTGTGAATTGTTGGAGGAGCTAAATTGGCCGCGAAAATTAGAAAGAGCCAATGGGATGCTGCCGAGTAATAACTGTTAGAGACTCGAGGAACGTAATGTAGAAAGCTGGGAGAGGAAATTTGAAGGTTTGATTCGCGGCGTGAAGAGGTCCCTGCATGTATGATCGGCTAGGAGAATTCGTTACTATGGATTTTAAACAGAAACTTCTAGAAGGAAAAGATTTTGCAAAAGTCAGCAAAAAAGAATAAGGAGACGAAATTTTAGAGGGGAAAAACGGAGAGTTGGCCCGACGGTTTTGGAGAGGCCAGGCGTGCGATGTGTATTGCTAAGGGTTAATTAGGGGTTGTTTTGTTTAAAGCGGTTTTATTGTGTGATTTTGTTAAGGGAGATTGGCACGACGGTTCGAAGCCGGATTATATGCGCGGAGCATAATTAGTATAAAGAAATTTTGTGTTAGGGGAGGTTTATTTTCTGGAGTTTTGTTAAGAGGGTTGGTCGTGATTTTTTTTGGTTTAGTAGAAAAAGTGTGGGTTCGTGGAGTGAAGTTTGTTCCACACTAAAAAGTGAAGTGAGAAACTTTTTCGTTTCCCTGCTGACAGAGGGTGGATCAGGAAAAGGGTGAGTCTGTTTTTGTATGTTTCGAAAAGAAATATTAAAGATATACTAACCAGTGGGGCTCAAAATCAAATTTAAGTTTAAATTGAAATATTTAAAAATAAAGGTAGAACTTGCTTTGGCTTACAGGGCGGACTATTGGAAGTAGCAAAAAGGAATAGGGTCAAATTATTAGTTATGATGAACTGACAAGAATTGGTGTGTGTTAGATTTCAATGTTTATATAAAGCAGTGTTTATTAAACATATAAGTTCTCAGTAAAAGAACTATACCAATGCTGAATAAGATATATATGTAAAATATACAAAGTTTAGTTTACGTTAGTCACTTGTCCAGAGAGCTTGAATATATATTTTTTATTCCGTCTATTGTTATTTAAGTTGACTTCTGTCCATTCTAAATCCTAATAGGTTATGGGCCCAGTCAGTTCTATGGTTTCGCGTAAATAGTTTTACTACAGGGTGTGGTAAAAAGAAAAAAAAATATACTTAGTGAAAAAGTGATAAATTTAAAAGTTTTGCTACAGGGTGTGGTAAAGAAAAAAAATATCATTAGTGAAAGAGTGATAAATTTAAAAGTTACCATGGAGAACAAAAGTAAACGAAATATTCAGCCATTTAATGGTGACCGATACGGTATCTGGAAATTTCGTTTGAGAGCTTTGCTTGCAGAAGAAAACGCAGTGAAAGTGCTCGATCAAGACCCACCAGAAGTGCCTAATGAACAGTGGGACAAACTAGAACGATTTGCTAAAAGTACTCTGATTGAATATCTAAGTGACACAATGATTGGTTTTGTGACAGAAGAATCAACTGCACGTGATATTATTCAAAGTCTGGATAAAATCTATGAAAGAAAAAGCTTAGCTACACAATTAGCGGTTCAAAAGAAACTATTAAGTTTAAAATTCACAGAGGATATGCCATTAATAAATCATTTTCTTCTTTTTGATGAAATGATAATTGAACTGATAGCTGCAGGAAGCAACCTATCCGAAATGTCAAAGATTGCACATTTACTTCTTACTCTACCACTTTCTTATGATGGTATAGTAACTGCCATAAATACGCTCACAGATGAAAGTTTGACTTTGGCATTTGTAAAAACTAAACTACTTGACTATGAAACAAAAATAAAAAGTGCGCGAAGTGATACAAGTAGCAAAGTGTTACAAGTTGCCATTAAAAACAAGTCTGAAAAGTTCAGATCAGAACCAACTAAAATGTATAAAACATTTCAAAGTTCTAAAAATGCCAGAAATCCTTATTCAAATCGTTCTCCCAAGAACTTCTACAGAAAACCAAATTACTCAATTAAATGCAATTTTTGTGGGCGGAAAGGTCATATAAGAAGGCATTGTTACTTTTATAAAAAGATGCTGCAAAAACAAGAAGAATCAGCACGTTCACGAACCCTACAAGCGGTTCAATGTGAAACAGAAAAATCTCCAGATGGTTTTGCTTTTATGATGGGTACTGAGATACAAACAAAACCAAGCACATCAAAAGTTAATGAACTAAAATTCGTCTTAGACTCTGGAGCAACGGATCATATAATAAACCAAGAGGCTATGTTTACAACAGTTCATCATTTGGTACATCCATTAAAAATATCAGTAGCTAAAACGGGAGTCACAATGACAGCTACACGCCGAGGTACCATCAACGTCATCAGTAACCTTGGTATTCCTGGAATTCTGGAAAACGTCCTGTATGCTGCAGATATCCCCTATAACCTGTTGTCCGTGCGACGTCTCCAGGAAGCTGGTATGACTGTTATTTTTCACAAAACAGGTGAAGTGGAAATTAAAAGAGCTGGTAAGGCTATCGCAACAGGTAAGGTTTCAAATGATTTAATTCTGATCTGTTTCGAAAAGCAATCTGAAAATAAATTTGCCACTAGTGTAAAGACTTCACTTAATTATAGTCTTTGGCATGAACGTTTGGGTCATATTAGCAAATCTAAATTTTTAGAATTAAAGAAATTAGAGAACTCTTATGTTCATAGTATTAATTTTAGAAATGTTTTTCCCACAACTGAAATTTGTGAAGCTTGTCTTTCTGGAAAACAAGCAAGACTCCCATTCTCAAAAGCTAAAAATAAAACTAATGTACAACGACCATTGTTCATTATTCATACAGATGTTTGTGGTCCAATAAGTCCACCTACCATTGATAGTAAAAATTATTTTGTTATTTTTGTGGACGAATTTACTCATTATACGGTTACTTATTTATTAACATTTAAATCGGAGGTCTTTCAGGTATTTAGGGATTTTGTGGCTAAGAGTGAAGCACATTTCAATTTAAAAATTGTCAACTTATATTGTGATAATGGCCGTGAATACCTCTCGAGGGAATTCAAAGATTTTTGTGTTCAAAGGGGCATAACTTACCATTGCACAGTGCCATATACGCCGCAACAAAATTCAGTAGCGGAACGTATGAACAGAACAATCGTAGAGAAAGCCCGCGCCATGATTCATGGGAGTAAATTAGATAAAAGATTTTGGGGTGAAGCAGTCCTAACTGCTACCTATTTAATAAATTTAACACCCACTAAAGCACTTGTATCAAAGAAATTACCTTTTGAACTATGGCACGGGAAAAAGCCCAAGTTAGATTATTTAAAAATTTTTGGGTGCACTGTGTATATACATAATAAAATAAGAAAAAAGTAAATTTGACGAGAAATCGTTTAAAGGTATATTGGTTGGGTACGAACCAAATGGTTATAAAATTTTTAATCCAAATACAAATAAATATATTATTGCACGAGATGTTGTTTTTGATGAAGTAAATTATCAAACATCAAGGCCAAAATTATACCTTGATGAAAATTCCGATTTAATTCAAACATCAAGAATTCTTTTTGATGAAGGAATTAATGACCCAGCCAGTTTGCCTCAAACTACTACTGAAGTAGGAAATGTCCCAAAACAACCTAAAAATATTAATAAAGGTAAATCTGTAGCACAAACAGATGATGAACACAATGTAGAAAAACAGATACAAAGTGAAACAGGTAAATCTGTAAATGAAGGCCAAAATAACTCTTCTTCGGCAGTAAACTCCGAAAACAAAATAGTAAATGTTCGACGGAGTGAACGATTATTGAAGGTACCAACTGTTTCGTATAACGAAAACGAAGAAGGAGTAAACAATTATATTTTATGTGTGGAATCACTTGACTGCAAACTTCCGAAAACTTTCCAAGAAATTAACGAAAGACCTGATAAAATTGAGTGGGAGCAAGCAATTAAATCTGAAATAGAGTCTTTAACAATCAATAAGACTTGGTCACTGGTTGAACGACCAAAAGACAAAAATATAATCGATTCTAAGTGGGTTTTTACTGTAAAAAATAATGTACATGGACAACCCTGTAAATATAAAGCTCGTTTAGTGGCACGAGGCTTTAGTCAGCAATATTTATTAGATTATAACGAAACGTTTGCACCAGTTGCACGTATTTGTACTTTCAGATTTCTTGTCTGTTTTGCAAATCAAAATAATTTGTTAATGCATCATATGGATGTAAAAACAGCGTTCCTAAATGGGATTTTAAAAGAAGAAATATTTATGCGTGTCCCTGAAGGAGTTCAAGCCGATAAAAATAAAGTTTGTAAATTAAATAAAGCCATCTATGGTTTAAAACAGTCGGCCCGCTGTTGGTTTGAGCGTTTTGACACAGTGTTAAAACAACATAATTTTAAATGTTCGTCGGCCGATCGCTGTTTATATTACTTAAACGAGGGTCATGTCAAGAAAAATATTTATGTGTTGTTATATGTTGACGATCTTTTAATAGTTACACATAATGTTGATACAATGAATAACTTTAAACAATATTTAATGAACAAATTTCAAATGGAAGACTTAAAGCAGTTAAAACTTTTTCTTGGCATTAGAATCCAGCAAACAAAAGATCAAATTACATTAGATCAAAGCTGTTATATCAAAAGTGTTTTGAACAATTTTAAAATGAGTGAATGCAAAGCTGTCTGTACACCTCTTCCAAGCAAGTTAAATTATGTAGCTTTAAATTTAAATGAACCTTGTCAGGCACCTTGTAGAAATCTTATTGGCTGTTTAATGTATATAATGCTGTGTACACGACCAGATTTATGTACAGCTCTAAATATAGTAAGTAGATTTCAAAACAAAAGTAATAACGAATTATGGAAGTGCTTAAAACGAATACTTAGATATTTGAAAGGTACACTGAATCTTAGATTAGTGTACAAACGTAACAGCTATGCACACATTTTAGTCGGTTTTGTAGATTCTGACTGGGGCACTGATGAAAATGACCGTCGAAGTACAACGGGCTATATTTTTAAATTATTTGAAAGTTGTACAATTAGTTGGAATACTAAACGACAAAATTCAGTTGCCGCCTCATCAACCGAGGCTGAATATATGGCATTATTTGAAAGTGTCCGTGAAGCTTTATGGCTTAAATCACTTTTAAGTGATATAAATATTACACTGTCAGAGCCTGTAATTATCTATGAAGACAATAATGGGTGTATAGCTATAGCAAATAATCCGACTGCTCATAAACGTTCAAAACATATTGATATAAAATATCATTTTAGTCGAGAACAAATTGAACAAAAGAATGTGATACTCCATTATGTTCCCACAGGTGAACAACTAGCGGATGCATTTACCAAACCATTGGCAGAATGTAGATTTGTGAAATTACGATTAGAAATGGGATTGGAGGAAATCTCAGAATCAACTCAGTGACTGTTGGCCTGATTGGGTTTTTTGGAAAGGGGTTTTTCCCAATCCGCTGCAACAAATGTTGGGCTGTATCTTTCCCCCCTTGTGATCAAACTACTCTGGACCAAATTTAAAAGCTACACTGTCCTTTTTGAGTGGGAGTATTGGAAGTAGCAAAAAAGGAATAGGGTCAAATTATTAGTTATGATGAACTGACAAGAATTGGTGTGTGTTAGATTTCAATGTTTATATAAAGCAGTGTTTATTAAACATATAAGTTCTCAGTAAAAGAACTATACCAATGCTGAATAAGATATATATGTAAAATATACAAAGTTTAGTTTACGTTAGTCACTTGTCCAGAGAGCTTGAATATATATTTTTTATTCCGTCTATTGTTATTTAAGTTGACTTCTGTCCATTCTAAATCCTAATACGGACCGACATCTGGAATTTTACAATTTACATTTTTGTGTTGTATGGTTTGTAATTGGTGTTAATAGTGTGAAATTTCTATATAGGGCGGCTCACTATAAAGAAAGTTTTATTTAAGGAGGGAAATATATAATAGGGTCCCGAGTTATTTTAAATACAGGAATGTTATCCGGTTTAGATAGTAAGTTGAATTTTCTTTTCTGAAGAAAAACATTGCTTACGTCTTTAACGTATAAGAATAATTTTCCCTTTAGGATTGTGTTTTTATGTTATTTTTTTTTGTTGATTATTTGTTGTTTTACTAGGTTTGTTTTCCAACACTAGAATTTTTAATTTTATGTCAGTATAGAAATTTTAAAGTTTTCCTATGTTACCATTTTTGGGCAGAACCAAGTTGTTTAGCCTAGTTAAATATATTTAAATTATTGTTTTTTTTCATTTTCTGGTAAACTTATTTAATCAGATAATATATTGATTTTTAACCTGTAACTACATATATTATTTTGCTTTATGTTAATATACTTATTTTTCGTACAAAGACAACTATTTATTTCTCTCATCTCATCTTCACCCTAAAAGACCACGCATATAAGCCGTGGCCGGGCTCTTGCCCTCCGAAGGTGCCTTTTCTTAAAAAACATCTTAAGTTTTATTTTTGTTGTTGGTTAAATTTATTATTTCCGAGGTCAGGCGGAAACTAAACTTACCTGACCTGGTGGCAGCTACGCTACCCTTACATTGACAGCCCGCCCCCCCAAGACGAGTGAAGGAGCGATCTTGTGAGTGGGGACGGCGTGGCGTGTTACAATCTGGTGGCAGCGGTGGGATGAAATAAATTAGTTGAAGGGGATGAAATTAAATTAAAGGGGAAATAGATTTTTGTTTATATAGGTGGGATGAAATTAAATTAAAGGGGTGAGATTATGTAAAATAGAGTGGTGGGATGAAGTAAATTAGTTGTAGGGGATGAAATAAATTAATTGAAGGGGATGAAATTAAATTTGAGCGGTAGGATGATTTAAAATTGACCAGTGAGATGAAATAAAATAGTTGAGGAAATAGATTTTTTTCGTTTTATATAGGTGGCATTAATTAAAGTAGGGGTGAGATTAATTAAAATAGGGGTGAGATAAAATAAATAGGCGAAAGGGATGAAATAGAAAATCTTATAGGCAAAATAAAATATACAGGTGGATAAAAATTTTAGCACAGGAGGATGAAATTTTAGTTTAGGAGGATAGAAATATTTAGTACAGGTGGCACTGAATAAAATAGATTTGGTAGCGGAAGTAAAATAAATTTAAGGGAAATTTATTAAGAATTAAAAAGAAATTCTTTTGGAAAATTTATACAGGTGTAATAAAAATTTGTATTTTTTTTTTATTCTTCCAAAGGTGATTGGAAAAATTCTAGTACGCGTGTATTGAGAAAATACATATATTTAGTATCCGGAGAGAAAGTTGTTATAAGGGGACGAGACCGAAATAGTTTGAGAATTAGAGATAAAGAAATTTTTTTTTTTTTGGTGGTTATTAAGTGGGTAATTTTTTTTCTTTTCTTTTATATACCAGGAGTGATTAGAAAGTTTTGAGATTATTCTAATTAATTTTAATTATATAGGGTGCTACAAGAAGTCGTGTAGGTAAATAATTGTTGAAAAGTAATAAAATAAGTGACTGGAAGGTTTTGATTTATGTTTTGGAAAACAATTAAGTACTATTAATTTACATAAGGTGATAGGGAAAATCGTATAGGTAAATGATTGAGGAGAGTTAATAAAAAGAAGAGTCATCGCAATACAGGTTGGTGCTTATTGCTATATTTATTTTATTTTTGTTTTGTTTTCTTTTATAAATAAAAATGAACCCCACTACTAACATAACTAGTACTACTACCACGGTAGATGTTACAACAGCTATAACAGATCCCATTGTGACGACAGCTAGTGCAGGCGGTTTACCAGGGCCGTCCCAAAATTTAGGAGCCGTACCTAGAGTCCCGGCTATGTATTCTTTAGGGATGATTGCATCCACTATTGAAAATTTTAATGGCAGGGAGGTTGTAAAGTACTTAGAAAAATTGGAACAAAGGGCCCGACTGGACGGATGGACGGAGGATGAGACTTTAAGGTTATTGAAATTTAAATGCGTTGGGGAAGCGTACGATTTCTTAAAATCCGATGCGAGCTTAGATGGGTTAAATTTTTGGGCGTTGAAGGCTAGATTAATAGCCAACTTTGGAATAAGTAGGTTGCCGGGGGATAACCAGTTGAATTTAAGTCGGTGCTATCAGAGGCACGATGAAAGTATTTCCGCGTACTGTACGAGGCTTAGGATTTTGGGAGCAAGGGTCTTGGAAGAAGACTTAAGCAACGCTACGATTGAAGAGCAAGCGGGAATAAGGAAGAAAAATCGCGACTTGGTGTTAAATCAATTTAAAATGGGGCTAAGAAAGGAGATAATGAAAGAAGTAGGTGTATTATTGCTCCGAGAGGATCAGTTGACCTTAGATAAGGCTGAAGAGTTGGTGAAGCTGCACGAAACGACAATGAGGATGATTCAAGGAAAGAACACGGGCCAACGGATGTTGCAAGTAAATTGCTATTCGTGCGGAGAAGTTGGACATATATCCAGGAACTGTACTAGACAGCAAAATACTCAAAGATATGCCGAGAGAGGTGCCTGTTATTTATGTCATCAGCACGGACATTGGGCAAGAGAGTGTCCTAATGAAAATAATGGAAATAAAAAACCATGGAATGGATTTGCACAAAGAAGAGAGGAGAGAAATAATGGAGAGCGATATGGTGCTTCTTCTGGAAAGACCAATGCATACCGGGCAGATAGGGAATAAGCCCCAAAATAAATATAGAAGTGGGGCAGGTGACGAAAATAGGGAACGGTGGAATAGGACGAATTATGGAAATCAACCTAGAAGCGTCGAAAATGAGTATAAATGGAAAAATACGAGAAGAGAGACAGGGGGCAATCGTCAAGAACAGCCGAAATACTATACAAAAATGGAGGAGAGAGCTGATCGTGTTGTTGGAAGAAGAAACATGGATACTATGCCAAGAACTGCGAAGAATGAAGTTAGTAAAGATAACAGCACTATGGGAACACCGGAGAGTCAAAAAAAATTATTATATAATGGGGAAGAGGAAAATTGTATCAGTGATACCAACGCTTAGTACGGTAGAGGACGGAATAGACATGCCTTATATAATTTCCTTGCGGCTTAATGGTAAAGTGCGGGGATGTTTAATCGATACTGGGGCAGCGGTCTCCTTAATGCAATATAGAACGGCGATGGAAGAATCACTACGATTAGAAGAGTATACGGAAATGACATTAACCGGAATTACCGGCCACCCACTCAACACGTATGGTATAGTCCATGTAAACCTTGAGACACCTATTACCAAGACTAAAGTTGGAGGCGATTTTATTGTATGTGAGGACGAAATATTTGGAAGTCAAACGGAAGTCGACATACTGTTAGGAAGAGACTTCTTGGCAGCATATAACGTGGTTATTAGTTGTGGTCTAGTACCGGCCGTCGAAATATGTGGAGAATATGTGTTGGAAGGATCTTCTGGTAGTTTGGCAGGACAAGATATTGAAGAACCTGTGGAAGTTGTACTAGCCGCTCAACTATCCGCGGCTACGAAAAATGCTCCGACAAATCCGAAGAGGGGAGTCCTCACGGATATGGACGAAAAAGAAGTGGAAAAAGGAAGTCCTTGGGAGAGTTGGCTACAGGAAGTGGAAAATTTTTATAAAGGCGATGGAAATAAAAAAGAATCAGATGACTAAAAAGAATCAGATAACAGTGGACGCTCAGGTGCATTGTAGTGTGGAAGGGACAAAGGACGCCAATAATAAGGAAAAAGTAGCCAGGAATCTGGAGGTCTTGGGAGAAATTAAGGAAGAACACCGGGTGACTTTACAAGGCATAGCTGAGGATAAGAAAAATGTAGAAAAGGTGGAGGAAGTTAGACAACCGGGAATTAAGGATCTTCAAGACAGATTAGAAAGTCTGGAAAATGCCTTGGTCGAGTTGATGGAAAAACTATCTACGGTAAGAGGGGATGAGCCCAGCAAAAGATGCAAGTGGAAGAAGATTAAGGGACCAGGGCAGTCTACTGATAGAATGGAGACGGGAATATTATCTGAAGAAAAGGTTATTGTACCACCCAGAACAGAAGTTATGTGCCTGGGAAGACTAAAACGACAACTTAATGGGGAAGTGCTGGTCTGTAAACCAGTAGAAATAGGTAATAAGGAAGCTCACGTGGCCCGGGCAGTTATCGAAAATAAGGACATTATACCGGTTAGGATTATAAACGTCTCCAAGAAAGAGGTGACTATAAGAAAGGGGCAGAAGATTGGGACAGCAATTAGGGGAAAAGAAGCGCCTGAAATTGAAGAAAAAACTAAGACTATTTGCCAAATTGATGTGTCCAACGATAAATGGATAGAAGATTTTAATTTGTCTCATCTTGATGCTGGAACCAAGACGGAGAAGGCAAAAGGTACACGAATTACCAGATTTAACAAAAAGACCGAAAAGAGGACTTTTGGACAAGGAGATCTTGTTTATATGAAAGACGTGAGTGCAGAACAGGAACTATCTAGGAAGCTTGTTAAGCCATGGAAAGGACCTTATAGAGTAATAGATGTCGTCGGACCGGTAACCTATAAGATACGGAAGGTAGGAAGCCGAGAGGAGCAAGTAGTTCATATCAACCGGTTGAAGAAATTTTATCAAAGAGAAAGCATAAGCAGTGAGGATGATACAGAATCCGATGAGGAGAAGAACGATCAGGAAGAAATGAACGTAGATGAAAACACTCAACAGACTTGGAAGCCGGTCTTTCCACAATGGGTGGAAGTCTATAACAATACAGAAGAAGATATAGAAACCGTACAAGACGTTATCAGGGAAGGTGATGACACGGTAGGGGACGATGAGATATTCACTGCGGAAATTCAGGTACCGCTGCGAAGGTCTACGCGAACGCGACGGCCTCCGGATAGGCTTAACTTGTAAATATCTCTAGTTTGTAGTCAAGCGTATAGTATAGTATAGTGTTATTGGGTAGTTAGTAACCGCGGTGTATTTTGCCTTATGAAATTTGCGGGGTCTTGACCAAGTTGTTGAATGATGTTTTTTTATCCCATTGGGGGGGATTACCTTTAATATAGAGAAGGTGTTATTGATTAGTTAGGGACCGCGGGGTATTTTGTCTCAATGAAATGCGGTGGTTGGAGCAAGTTAAATTATGGTGTTTTTTTTTTGGGGATTTAGTCCAGTAGGACCTTTGTAATTACCGAAAGTAAGGGATTGACTCAATTAAGGGTGATATATAAGAACATATGGCTGGTATGCCTTAATTACTGGAGTGTCAGTAAGTATTCCTTCAGGGTTGGGGTAAGAAGTTGAGTAGAAAAGTTAATGAAGTTATAATTTAATATTTTTCAATTTTTTGTATGGTGTAATGGTTGCACTGCTGGGACCCAATGCAAGCATTAGATCTGAGGGGTAAAATAAGAAAAACTTTTTTGAATTTTGTAATATTCTATTTTAGGACATGTTAGAGTTAATGATTGATGTATTTTTTTATGTACTTGTGTATTTTGGATTAGCGAGAAATTAAGAGGAAGGCATAATGGTTAGGACGAATCAGCAGATGGTTGCCGCTATTTTGGTAATCTGTACTTGGCTGTCTCAGTGGCATGTGGGAAAGGGGTTAATCGGTTATGATTGTGAAGACGAAAATACAAACATTACGGCAATATCACTACGAGACGTGGCGAAGTGTCCGGAACCAAGTTCGGCGTATGCGAGTGAATCGGTGCCAGTACGAGTTGTACAAAGAACCCAAATAGGACTGCAACATGTGTGGACGTGTTTAATAGACGTTACACGACTTATTACATACTGTGGCATGCATAGCCATAGCTCTGTAGTGGCGGGAGGACTGCTAAATTATGTTCATCAAGTGGGTGCTGAGGAATGCCGGAACATTCATCGTTATCGAACGGTGAAAATCAATCAGCAAATCATCGGACAAATATTATTAAATGGGACTACCACGGCTTCCATGACATTGTTTGGGTCAGTGGATAACGCTGGAAGATGTGAAGGAGTTAATTACCAGGAGAATGGTAGGTCCTGGAGTAATGTAGTTGTGACGGCTACAGTAAAAGTGCAAACTATGGATTACTTCGCGAGGGTGAAGTTAAAAGACAATGAAATTAGTTTGAAAGGAGGGGTAACCTGCCCATTCTTGGAGCAGTATTGTTTTGATTCTACCTATGGAGAAAGTACGTGGGATCACCAGTCAGGGACGGTGTGCGAGGAACAGTTGAGTCTAATTTATAGTGGGCGAGCCGAAAAGATCACTAATGTATTAACGAACGAACAATATATAGTAGTGGACAGGGAGTCCAAAGTGTTTGCAGTATCGTTAGTGAAGAAAGTCCGATTGTGCAATTTAGAATTATGGCAAACAGAGCACCCTTAGTTGCTTGTCTGTGAAGGGAGAGAGGCTATTTTCAACCCGTCAATAGTACTTCTTACTGAAGATACCGACTTGATGCTGTATGTTAATAGCAAGTTCCTATATGTTGAACAGTTGTACGAACGAAGTCTGGACGTGTTGTGCGAGGATGCTATACATAGAAGATGCATGCTGCAGAGAGAGAGATATTGAAAAATATTTGATCCGGAGGAAATGAAAGAATTGGCACATTCAACTATGAAACAGATGTGGGGCTGGTTTTCTGACATAGGAATATTTATGAGTGGCCTGGTAGGGTTCTATGTCATATTTCGTATTATTAAGTACGCCATAGGAGTTATTATTAATGGCCTACATTTGTACCAGACGGTTGGAGGAGGCATCGCGCTATTAGCCTGTATAGGAACACGCTTACGATGTGGGTGATTCATCGCCATCAATCGGTGAACAATCCGTTACGAAAGGACACAAAAACCGTGAGTGAAGGACTTAAGACTGTTGTGAGCGACGGAAGGGATAAGAGTGAGAAAGACTATACGGACCAAGTGCGAGTATACCCGAACTTATCGACTGAACCTCATTGGACGGAGGCAGAGTCGAAATGAGACAGTTAAATTTTAGACATTTTGACCCCCTACCCCTTATGCCTACTGTAGGTTAGCCATAGTACTTGGAGCAGGACAGTAGAACTTTGGGTGGAAAAGAGCTGCGTTGGAAAGGTGTTGTGCATTGTGCGCGAAGTGCGTATTCTTGAATGTCGGGAAATCCTTGTAAACAGTAGGACTAAGGAACCAAGTTTGTTTATGTAAACATAGGTTAAGTTAGGTTAAGAGGAAAACCCTCTAAGCTATTAGGGAAGGTTAAGAGTATCTATAAAATATAAAATGTTAGAATGTTAATAGCTAAAAGTTATGGCCAGGAGTAAGGCCAAAACTTTTTTAAAGAGGGAAGTATTGTAGCAAGGCGAGGCTTGCTTTGTAATAGATTTTTTTTATTTTAATTAATTTACATTATATGTATGATTATTTTGTGGGCCACCCTGTATATGAGTTTAGAAAAAAAAATGTTTTGGCTTCACGGCCAGAAATAACTGTATTGCCAGCGAAGCAATTTCTTATCGCGCTTGAGAAAATTTTCTGGGAAACTTTCTCACACCTGAGTTTCGGCTTGTCAGCAAATAATATTTGGGACAAAGTAAATGCGTAGAATGTAGTAAAATTAATACCTACCGAGGCATCTGTGAATTGTTGGAGGAGCTAAATTGGCCGCGAAAATTAGAAAGAGCCAATGGGATGCTGCCGAGTAATAACTGTTAGAGACTCGAGGAACGTAATGTAGAAAGCTGGGAGAGGAAATTTGAAGGTTTGATTCGCGGCGTGAAGAGGTCCCTGCATGTATGATCGGCTAGGAGAATTCGTTACTATGGATTTTAAACAGAAACTTCTAGAAGGAAAAGATTTTGCAAAAGTCAGCAAAAAGAATAAGGAGACGAAATTTTAGAGGGGAAAAACGGAGAGTTGGCCCGACGGTTTTGGAGAGGCCAGGCGTGCGATGTGTATTGCTAAGGGTTAATTAGGGGTTGTTTTGTTTAAAGCGGTTTTATTGTGTGATTTTGTTAAGGGAGATTGGCACGACGGTTCGAAGCCGGATTATATGCGCGGAGCATAATTAGTATAAAGAAATTTTGTGTTAGGGGAGGTTTATTTTCTGGAGTTTTGTTAAGAGGGTTGGTCGTGATTTTTTTTGGTTTAGTAGAAAAAGTGTGGGTTCGTGGAGTGAAGTTTGTTCCACACTAAAAAGTGAAGTGAGAAACTTTTTTCGTTTCCCTGCTGACAGAGGGTGGATCAGGAAAAGGGTGAGTCTGTTTTTGTATGTTTCGAAAAGAAATATTAAAGATATACTAACCAGTGGGGTTCAAAATCAAATTTAAGTTTAAATTGAAATATTTAAAAATAAAGGTAGAACTTGCTTTGGCTTACAGGGCGGACCGACATCTGGAATTTTACAATTTACATTTTTGTGTTGTATGGTTTGTAATTGGTGTTAATAGTGTGAAATTTCTATATAGGGCGGCTCACTATAAAGAAAGTTTTATTTAAGGAGGGAAATATATAATAGGGTCCCGAGTTATTTTAAATACAGGAATGTTATCCGGTTTAGATAGTAAGTTGAATTTTCTTTTCTGAAGAAAAACATTGCTTACGTCTTTAACGTATAAGAATAATTTTCCCTTTAGGATTGTGTTTTTATGTTATTTTTTTTTTGTTGATTATTTGTTGTTTTACTAGGTTTGTTTTCCAACACTAGAATTTTTAATTTTATGTCAGTATAGAAATTTTAAAGTTTTCCTATGTTACCATTTTTGGGCAGAACCAAGTTGTTTAGCCTAGTTAAATATATTTAAATTATTGTTTTTTTTCATTTTCTGGTAAACTTATTTAATCAGATAATATATTGATTTTTAACCTGTAACTACATATATTATTTTGCTTTATGTTAATATACTTATTTTTCGTACAAAGACAACTATTTATTTCTCTCATCTCATCTTCACCCTAAAAGACCACGCATATAAGCCGTGGCCGGGCTCTTGCCCTCCGAAGGTGCCTTTTCTTAAAAAACATCTTAAGTTTTATTTTTGTTGTTGGTTAAATTTATTATTTCCGAGGTCAGGCGGAAACTAAACTTACCTGACCTGGTGGCAGCTACGCTACCCTTACATTGACAGCCCGCCCCCCCAAGACGAGTGAAGGAGCGATCTTGTGAGTGGGGACGGCGTGGCGTGTTACATATGGGTTGCAAACAGATAGTTCAAAACTTAGGTACCTAATGAAAAATAATTCTTCAATTGTGATGCGCTTCATCAAATTTGTCTATAATTAAAATTGGACCAAATTTTTTTTGCCGTTGAACTTTACATACTTTTTGTGTGACGTCACATATTAGACAAACAACCTTTACTGCAGTGACTAATGATGATCATAATATCACTGATTTTGTAGTGCACCCCTTTTGGTGGTGAAAATCTCAGCAAATCCCAATTTGAGATAGTCAAAGAAAACGTATTTCTACTACATCTGAAATTTACTGATCTCAGGTAAAAGAAACACATTGTCCTCATGTGCGGAAATGTGAAACGGAACTGTCAGTTTCAAGCATTTTAATTGGTTAGAGCGAGTCTCATGTTGCTGTAATAACTCGAATCAAATGGCTTAAAATTGACAGTTCCGTTTCGCATTTTCGCGCTGCATTTTTTATATGTAGTCAGTGTAGGTGACAACATATGAAGTTTTGAAGATAATTGATTGAAATTTGGGATATCCTATATACACAACAAGCGGCACTTGTTGACATACAAGTGTTTTTTATTTCACTTCTGGTTTCGGCAGAAGTGACACTAACTTTTTGAATTTTAAATGGAACACCCTGTACATTATTGCATTTTTGAACTCTGCATAATTTTCTGAATCCAATGATACTAAATAAGTGACATTTGAAACATCAATATTTTTTATAATATAATTTTTAGTTTTCCATTTAGTGTGCCATGACGGTTCCGATTTATTCTAAATGACCCGTGTAATGCTAGAAAAATCGAAATCCTCTCAAAAATACTAAATTATGTGATTTATGAGCAAATAAAGTTCATCAAAATGGTTTTTGGGCAAAACTCAATTTTTTCAAATGAAACCATATTGGTACCATTTATTAGTACTTTAAAAATTGTTTAATATTTCATTCTTGACGAGGGAACGGAAATTAATGTTTTGGCTCGAGTAGAAGCTGATAAGACTCTTTCTTTAAGGCAAATTGGGTTTGAATAGGAAATCAGTCACCAAACAGGAAGCCGAATTTTGCACAAATACCACTATAAATCTTTTAAATACCAATGAGGACTATCGCGCTTGAATTCACCACGAGAGGCGTTAGTGTAGGGTAAGGTTCATGTCACTGAACGTTAATGATTACTATGGCTTTTTAACGCGAGTTTTTAGTAATTTTTATAAAAACTAGCTGAAAATCATTTAACACAACGATGGCAGAAGGCGAAAGTAGTAATTTACTAGCTCAGTGGGGAAATTATTGTCCCTATGAGAGGTGTTTTATGTCATTAAAGTTAGGTTATGTCAAGCATGAGCATGATGAAAACACGAAGCGGTTACGACAGTACGGCTGCCGACTAGGCGGACCTAGCGGTGGAATGTGAAATTAGTGATGTTGTTAGATGTCATCATTGACGTTTGTCTCTGATGTCATTATGTGTTTATTATTTCATTTATGATTTTTGTTTCTGTTGTGATAATTATTTTATTTAACATGGTGGTAAAGTGTAACATTTGTAGTAAATAATTCACATTGAAGAAAAACTGTATGCTCATATAAGGAAAATTCATGAAGTAATGCCTGTGATAGATAAAAACAAACACTATATTAATTTCATTTCTGTCAACGTAATTATTGTGGTTGCTTTTATTATATCTGTATAATATTTTAATATGTAGGTAATATAAGTATTAGCAGTATGTGGATTTTTTATTAAATTTGTTACCTAAAAATCTGAAATTCAAAGCTGATTTATTAAAAATGTTGTACCTGAACAGTCAAACGTATTTATGTTAGCTACTTTTTAATTGGATAGTGTAAGTATACAGAAAAATAAAAGTTGTTTATATACACTTTTATATTAAATTGGCCATAAAACGTTTTGGCTAAATAAATTGTATCCAGTTAGTGGGTCGTTAAAATAAAAAATTTCAGTCTAGGTTTCATAAAATATATTTTTTTGCATCTTAAGGACTGGCTTCGTTGAGTTTTTGTCTTTAATTAAAAATTTAACAATCAGACCGATGTATGCAATTATATAACACCTGTTCCTTGTATACATCCACCTGCTTGTTAAATTTGTTCTATTGTTTTATTGGGGAAAAAAAGATAAGAAAACTCGTTAAAACTATATTAGTCCTGAAGATACAAATATATTTTGCAAAACGTCGAAGGGTTTGAGACAGTCCTGTACTTTTGCACCTGATGAAACAATCAAAACTTCTGTTAGCTACTATAATTAAATTAATGCAGAAAAATAAAAGTTACTTAAATACAGTTCTACTTTAAATTGCCTTCCACAAAAAAAATTTAAAGTGAGTATGATGATAACAATCAGTACTTATTGACCTTAAATGATAGCAGTGACAACTCACGGGATTTTTAAAACAACGCGCGAATAAGAAACGTCGTTCTGCGAATTCCCGCTAGGTCCGCATAGTCGGCAGCCGTACTGCCGTAACCGCTTCGTATGAAAACAACGAATGAGCTTGATTAGTACTAGGGCTGTCAAAAATGTTCCGTGGGACAGTGACGTATGCGAAATTAACTAATACAAGAAACAATAAACTGTTACAATTTATAACAATGTATGTAAAACTTACCCTCTTCACTAGCTTGCTTATCACAAACTGGAGAAGATGTGTAGCCATTTTACAGCATCAGGTATGTTTCTATGGTTGTATCCATGACTGATGTTCGCTTTGGTGAAAATATATTCTTATATTTTGAAAACGACCGTTCGACATCTACTGATGTAATACACGCATACGTAAAATAGTCTTTGAACGCACTTAACGGATCTGGGGCTGCACCATCACATATTTGTCTTAATTTTGTAAAACCAGTGTCTTTATTTAACACACTTGTGAACTTTTCTTTAACGCGCACATTTGTTGCGTCACCTATAGCGTGTAGCAGTAGATTTACTTCGTCCACTATTTGCAGTGATTTTTTTATGCTTTCATGTAATGGTTTATAGTTCTTCGAAATATTTTTTTAAAGCTGTTTCAACGGAAATATCTTCGAATTTTGTCTGGCTTTCCTTAATAGCTGCAGCCTCATCTGCATTGAATTGTAGTATCACAGTTTTTATTTGTTGTAAATATTCAGCATAATAAAAAGCTGCCTGCAACCATGTTCCATAACGTGTAAGAATCGGCTGTGGTGGTTCAGGAATACCGGGACACTTGCTATGAAATGCACGGAGACGTTTAGGAGATTTAAGAAACACTTTTTTTGTACTTGCTATTAATGCATCCATCTCTGGAAAACCTTTTCGAATAGTTTCTGTCACAAGATGTAAAGTGCATGCACTTTACACGTAACATGTATAAACGTACAACCTTGTTCTTGCAAAGAACGGCCTACCGAACGCACACGGCGCCATCAGTCACAAACATCAACACTTGACTTTTTGACAGTTCCAATTTTTCCTACGTCTCCACCACCACTCTGGTAATTGTTTTGCTAGTACACTGACTTAGTCTTTTGCTAGCTAGTAACAGTGGAACTGTCGGTTTAAGAGGGTCCAGTACTCGTACTATAACATTTAAAATAGATTTTTTTTTACAATCTGTTGTCTCATCAACAGATAACCACAGCCGTGTATTTTTTAATTTACATTTCATCTTATTTACCATGTCTACGTGTACAGTTGGTAGATAGTTACATAACGTTGTGCGGCTTGGTAACTTCACCTGAGCATTGTATTTAGTCCAGAACTCTCGAAATGGTTGTTTATCGAGTATGTGCAGCGGAACATCACAGGCAATCAGCATTAATAGTAAATCAAACATAAACTGTGTTGTCGCAGGCACGCCATTTTTTTTATTTTTATGGTGTACACTATTTACGTGAAGTCCACAATCACGCTTATCCCAGCACATCAAATCTTTCTCGCACACTTTACAAATTATTTTAGGACTATCATAGAATAAATCCGGGAATTCACCTATGAATTTATTCACTTTGTCAGCAAATGGCCATTTTCTACCCTTGCGCACGTCTGCCATGCTTTATTATTAAATTAATATCAACAATACAGTACAAAAACTAAAATAAAAACAAAAACAATATGCAATACGTCCAATAACGGCCCAGCAATTGGCGAACGTTCTTCGAGAAACAGCTATGCGAGCTCAGAAGTGCATTGACATTAATTGACAGCATTTTGAACAAATGTTGTAATGTTTTGTGTTCATTTTTTTGTATTCCAAAGCCACCTTATGTATAACAAGGTAATTAGAACAAAATTGTATTTTTATTTTCTTTTAGCTGTAATTTTGTTTCGCACATTTTAATACGACATATGAATAAATTCCTTGTTAATAGGACTAATAAATGATACCACGGTACCAATATGGTTCCATTTGAAAAAATTGAGTTTTTCCCCAAAACCATTTTAATGACCGTTATTTGCTCATAAATCACGTAATTTAGTATTTTTGACGGGATTTCGATTTTTCTAGCATTACACGGGTCATTTAGAATAAATCGGAACCGTCATGGCACACTTAAATGGAAAACTGAAAATTATATTATAAAAAATATTGACGCTTGAAATGTCACTTATTTGATATCCTTGGATTCAGAAAATTATGCAGAATTCAAAAATGCAATAATATACAGGGTGTTCCATTTAAAAATCGAAAGTTAGTGTCACCTCCGGCGAAACCGAAAGTGAAAAAAAAAAAAATCACTTATGTCAAAAAGTGCCGCTTATTATGTATATAAGATATTCCAAATTTCAATCAATTATCTTCAAAACTAAAGGAGAAAAGGGGAGTGTACCATGATCCTGTTACACCCAGTATACAAAATATAACCAGCTTGTGCCAATATTATTTTAAAACTTAAATGAATTAAATCTACAAAATAAAATGCAGTTACCAAAAGAAAGAATGAAACCCTTCCAAGGAGGTGTTTATTCATTTACAAAATTTACATTTTAGTTGTGCAAATATATGTTAAATTTTATTTTTTTGATTGGGAGCAGTTATGTAAAAAAAAAAATTAATACATATTGCCATTTCAAAGAAAAAGAATATACTGTATAACAAAAATTAGAGACAGTTAATAAAAAATATGTAAGAATAAACATTTATTTCTCTACTACATTGAACAGTCACAAAAAATTTAAGTGTAATTTCAGTACCCAAAAAAAATAATAGTGACAATACATTTAAACCCATAAATTTGAGAGCTGTGGTTATACGTTTTCAAATTATAATCACAATTAATTCACCTTATTCTCCAAACTTGCTGCATGTCAGGAAAATGGTATTACGCCAGATAAAAAAACCTATCATTATAAACTTGGGTGTGTAGTTCGATCACTGCTATCATGTCATCGTAATTTTTTTGGTATAACAATTTTGTACATATACTTTTATTTTCAACCAAGTTTTATTGTGTAAGATATCATTATGAATTAATTTTAAATCATCACACTCTTGTTTCTTGGGCGCAATTTTGTTTTTTATATGTTCCTTAAAATATTCTTTAACAATTTGTTTTTGTTCATATGTCCATGGGACTAACACCCTTTTTTTACCCTCAGAATGAGCCAAAAATTGTGTGACATTTATCTGCTTAAGCAGACTCCTTGAATTAAACCTGCTTGAGCCACAAGATGTACTGGGCCTAGACAACTTTTGTAAATCCGTGCCAAGTTCATTAAACGATGTTTTATTAAATTTTCTCATCAACAGGTTCTCACTCGCTTTGGATGAAACCTCAGACTTCCACGAAACTGTTAACAGTTGCATAACAGCTTTAATATTAGCTTCGGCATCTACTAGTGCAGCTTCTTGAAAAAGTTTTTGTCTTCTTTAAAACATGTTGAATAGCAATATCACAACACTGTTTCAAAGAATTACCTATATTTATAGCAACTGTTGGCGATTCATAAACTTCATTGGTAATGTCAAATTTGGCAACAATTTTAGTGCAAGTTACCATCAGATTGAAATATTTTGGTCGCAATGCATTAAATAAATTTTTTATCTCCGAGTCTGCATTTATCATTTCCTTCAACAACTTGGCTAATTCTCGCATTTTTCTAGCACACACGTGAATAACATGTTGTTTTCGGTGGGTTCTTAGATATTTCGCCCCAAAGGCACATATTAAGCCATCTTTTTTTCGCAAGGAGAGAAATTGAATCTGCAGCCATATGTGTAAATACTTTTGTCTTTAATTCATTATCAATTTTTAAATGGTGAATTAATAAATTCTGTCCATCAACTTGGTGACGATATCGGTGACTTTTAGAAGATTTATCGGGATTTGATTTGCATCTTTTGACATGTTTCCACAATTGTTTTTTTATGTAAAAGCCTAAGCAGTATTTGCATGGTGCGAAGTCATCACTAGAATTGGAGCTGTTTCCCTTTTTCATGGGTCTAACACAACCATTACAATTTTTTTTAAAATTGCCTTTTTTTACGCAACAATGTAATTAGATCCTTCCTTTCAATACTCTTGACAGGTTTTGAAAAAATTGTTTGAACTTCGATTTCCGTCCAAATGACTTCTTTGTAAATGTCTGGCAAAATTAAGTACATCTGTTTCACAATAAAAGCAGTGGTCCCTTCGATGTGTATATCTTCTTGTTCTGGAATCTGACTCTTGAAACGTTAATACTGTCGTTTGTTGACAAACATCCTAAAACAATACATAAATTTAAATTCACATTTCATTTTTTTTTATTAAAAAAACTAAGAAAAAATTAATTTATTAAAAAGGGAAACAATGATTTTGTTTCACAATCCGTTGAACAGATTTTCAGGTAATAAGGGAAATGGGGCAGTTACTGTAATTTCTATTTGCTCAGAAGGTGGTAATAATAGTTATGATCTATTTTATGTGATAATATTAAATTCATTTGTCATAAAAAGTTTCTTTCTTAGTTTAATCAAAATATATAGATTTTTTAATACCGTATTGTATGCAGAGGCGGCTGTCCCGGTGTCTCTCAAGAGCTGCTGCACTATCATTTATAGAAATAAAAGTTTATCACAACTGAATAAATTTCCATTAATTTTATATCTGTTTAAGTGTAATGCTATCTAGCATGCAGCTTTGCAGTACTTATTGAGTAGCCGCTGCCGATTGTATAGTGTTAATTTTCACATTAAATTCCTCGTTATAACTAGGGCCGGGCGATTGTCAAAACTCATAATCGATTATCGATTGTTGAAAAATAATCGATTATTTCGATTAATCGATTATAATCGATTAATCATATAATCGATTAATCGATCAATCAAATGTTCGATTAATCGATTAATCAAATGATCGATTATTTGATTAACCGATTATTTGATTAATCGATTAATCAAATAATCGTTTTTAACTGATTATTTATTAATTTACTATTTATAATCGAAAATCGTTATAATCTATTAATCGTAAAAGCGATTAATCGATTATAGTCGATTTTAACCAGCCTTAATCGATTATTCGATTTTCATGCCCACCCCTAATTTACGGAGCTGTAGGATTCATTTTAGGGTTATTTTCAATTTTATTTACATACTGTTTATTTATATGACTATAATACTATAATAATTGTATTAAGTAAAAAAATAGATAATGAGGATGTAGGGCTGGGCGATTGTCAAAAGACATAATCGGTTATCGATTATTGAAAAATAATCGATTAATCAAATATTCGATTAATCGATTATATAAGATGAAATAATCAAATGATCGATTAATCGATTATTTTTCGATTAATCGATTATTTTTCCCAGCCCTAGTTATAATATGTGAACTATTTGGTACTCATTTTTACTTTCTCATTCTAATGATTAAGT
Source organism: Rhamnusium bicolor (assembly GCA_029963845.1). Lineage (NCBI taxonomy): Eukaryota > Metazoa > Arthropoda > Insecta > Coleoptera > Cerambycidae > Rhamnusium > Rhamnusium bicolor. The sequence continues at coordinate 4,783 of JANEYF010004580.1, read as the reverse complement.
AGTAGTAGTGTAACGAAGCTACTTTCTTGTATGCGTAGATCAATCAATCAACCAAAATATAACAAGATTAATTAAGATAAACACTTGGTTTTAGTTTAACAAATTTATTCAGATTTATCCGACATATGTTTCGATCTCGCAACCATTATCAAAGTCTAAAAACTAAACTAAAAGTAAAAGCATACAGCAGTTCATCTGTTTATACTACAGAATATTGACCAATTTGAAAATTTATTACGGTAGTTATGGTTTTTTTAATTTTGTAAATTTCTAACAGATCTAGGGTTCTTCCTTTACTTACATTATATATATATATATATATATATATATATATATATATATATATATATATATATATATATATATATATATATATATATATATATATATATATATATATATATATATATATATATATATATATATATATATATATATATATATATATATATATATATATATATATATATATATATATATATAAGTTTAACGTTATTATTATCAAAAAATGTGGTTCTGACTAATAAAATGTTCTGCGAAATCCGTCGATTATTTAATATATGCTTTCTATGTTATTTAGACCTTATTATACTTCTACCACTTTGACCCATATAGATCGAGCCAGACCGCTAGAAACACGACTAGCGGATGTGCAGTTTACAGTAGTGCGTCTGTTGCCAGCACGATGGGGCGATGAATATAGGCTAAATACGAAATCCGAACAAAAGTTAAGGATTGCGCATTAGAGTTAGGGCGCTTGTCAGAACACTGAGAGACTAAGATGGGCAATACGACTCTTCAAGAAAACGTATTGTACTAACTTCGTAATAAAAAAGATTCGTATGTTTTGTATCACTGCATCTCTGCATAACATGGCTATGCAGAGAATTAGCCTACAGTACAAATCGTATCGAAGAACGATACAATTGTCACGACCACGGTCGTACTGTATTATTTCGATACGATAGTATGATTAGTACAATACATTAACACGATACGAAATCGGAATCAATAAACTTCGACTTGTGTCTTTGTCTTTCAGCACTGTCTCAACCTGAAGTCATTTCTATCTGGGTATCTTACTATATTAGTACGAATATGAAACTGTACCGGTGCCAAAAATTCGTACCATATGATTCATACAAATACGACACATCTCTACAACAGACCTGCAGATTTCAGTATCGGTAAAACTTCGGTAGAATGTTGCTCGTTCAGACGGGCGACTGTAAACATACCGCTAGTTATGTTTCTAGTGGCCTGGTTAGAACTGTATGTATACAAGTCATCACAATCACATTTAATTTCATATACACTGGACTTCTTAACATTTCTTGTTTTCTCTGTTAACTAGTAACCGAGCTAAATTATTTTTTTAGCCAGATATTGGGCCCAAACGTGTTTGAGATAAAAGCCAATAAAATAGATTTTTTTCAACTTAATTTTTTTGTTTAGAACAATGTATTATGCTAATTTGATTTGGTTTTGAAACATAATTCTTATTTTTTTAATAATGCAAAAATTTATTTTGTTATGTTTAAAACAGTCATGAAGACAAACATTGTCTACAATTTTTTTTTATTATTATTTTTGGTCAACGGTAATTGATAATTTTTGTTTTCATGACTTGTTGTTTTAAAGATTAATTTCTCCATTATTAAGAAAATAAGAATTATGTTTCCAAACCAGGTTAAAACTAGTATATTATGTTGTTCTGAACAAAAAATTAATAAAATTTTTCCTTTGAGCAACCGTCAAATAGAAATTATTTTTGATTGAAAAAATTATTTTTTGATGGCCTCTATCTTAAACGCTTTAGAACCTACTTTGATTAAATCTTGCACAGAGGTTTTTAAAGGTGCTATAAGAATATCCAGCACATTATTATTGGACTGCAGAGAAAAATATTCTCCATGGTATTGTACTTTTACAGTTAAATTTGAGCATAGATCCAATAAGTTCTTTAATTTTTCCTTTTTTGTTAATAAGGAGTTCCGAGTTATAAGCTTGGGATAGGGTGTTTATTTTCTTTACAAAAAAATCAATATTAAATGAAGGACTGTTCTTATCATATTCAATTTTAACTTTGATAGTGAGATGCCTTTATTTATTTCAACACTTTTAATATCACCAAATTTTATTTCATGTCCGTTAATTGTTTTCATTTTTTTTAAAATAGCTAGGGTTTTCCAATCTAAAAATTTAGAATATTTAATTACATTGACATCATAGGGCTTAGGTTTTTTTTATACAGTTTCGTATAATTGTTGGCCATTCAGAAATATTATCTAGGTTGCACAAATATAAATACAAAATACTGCATATTTCGTTAACGCCCCTCTTGCCATCTTTTTTCGCCCCATAAATTACAGTAACCATTTTGCGACTTACTTTCATATATTGTAAAATTATAATAGGCGTATTTTCTTGAAAAGCCATAAAACATGTTTGATCCATAAGGTGTAGTTAACGCTTTTTGAAGGTCGAATGTTGCAACCAAAAAATTATTTTTTGTTGATTTATTTTGTTGTTCAAAAAATATATTCTTGGCGTAGTTCTCCTTCTCCTGGTTAGTTTTAAGTTTTTCCGGTAAATTCTTAAATCGCTCGCGTTTGACACATTTATCTTTTTTTGGAACATGGATTCCAATATTATAATTAGTTTTTAACTGTTTTCTAAAACATGACATACTCAATGGCTTTTGATTATTGCCTTCCTTTTCTATAAAAGTTGTATACATCGAATACAAGTTAGAAATTTTTTTTATGTCGGTCGGCAAATATAATTTTGAAGTGGAACCTCAGCAATAATGTGAAGTTACTGCCGGTTAACTTTCCACAAATTGGTCAAATTTTTGTTTTTGTATTAATTTTATTTTGTTTTGGTGAGTGTTTTCCCCTACGATCAATATTTTTCTTTCTTTTTACCCTCAATTGAATTTCGAATAAGTTTTTGGGAAATATTTAAAGTACTTATAAAAAATTGTTGATATACTTTATATTCAATAGTGTCGTCCTTTAAAAAAAAATATTGACAAGGTACTCCTCGTCTTGATTTATCTGCTTCTGTCCTTTTTCTTTTTTATCGGTATCACATTAACGCATCCATTAATAAAAGCTCTTTGATCAGTATTACTACCAAGGTTCCAAAATTTTTTTAATACATTTTTCCTTTGATCTGTGAACTGGTTGCAATAATTATAACATTTTTTCCCTAAACATGGATTTGGCTGTACTTCCTTTGGACCCTTTTCAACATTTTTGTAATTTACGTAGGAAAGTCCTATTTTCTGACGTTTTTTGTTTTTTAAATTATCACTTTCCTTTTTCTAAACCTTTTTTTCCTTTTGTTGATATTTCGACTTCCTTAGAAGTCGATACCTCTGTGTTACTTTCATCGCTCATTTCATATTCGGAAGAAACCTCATTTCCATCTTCTTCGTCATTAGACTCGGTACTTGTATTTTCCTCTATTTCATCATCAGATTCGCTACTTGTATAATCCACTAATTTTTGTTTATATTGCCTTTTTTTAGTCGTATTTTCAGTCTTATTTTCAGTACTTTTATCCTCTTCATTTACATTTGTGTCTATTAACTGCAGTGATGTGTCTTCATTATTTTCAAAAACATAAATTATATTTGGAGTGTCATTAATATCACAAATTTCATTAGTAAAATATCTATCATTTTCGTTCTGATCCAAGAATTCATTTTGTAAAATTCTTGCGTCGGTGTAATTTGATATATTTTGATAATTAATTTAGCTTTATTCCCCTCATTATTCCTTTCATTTATTTTTTTTCTGTGTTATCAAAATAAAATCCATTATTTTAAAGTAAAGCTATATTGTTATTTGAGTTTATTGATTGTAATGGTTCAATATCTTTTAAAATGAATTCATGTAGCAATGCCTCATTTCTTATTTTTTTCATGTTCAATATTGGGTTCAGTGTTTAATAAGTATTTATTATTTTCTTTTGATTTTTCTATTGCCAAATTAAAAATCTTTTGACTACGTGACGACATCATCTAGAAAGATAATGAAAGGGCGTAAGTGACAGTTGAGATAAAAATTGTAAATGATTTTAAGTATCATCTTAATGTTAATAATTAAGTGTATTTAAATAAAATGATAGAATTATGTGAAATTATAAATGTTTCATAAAATTATGGACGATTACATTTAACATAACTTTAAACAAGTATTTCGAAATTGATTTAGATAGGAGCAATGTAGCTTACGCCACCAAATAAAATTTTACGCAAAGGGCTTAAGCTCCAAAACTATTTTTTTAGTGATTTTTAAGGGATTTATTGGTAATTAAACAAAACTACTTACATTTTAGTTGATAATGAAGTAAGCGAAAATCCAGAACATTAATTGAAACATTTAGCTTCTTAAAATAATCAATTTATAGCACTATAAAATTTACGTGTTATGCTTATGGGGCGATATCGCTTACTGATTTTACTACTGAGCGTGTGGTGACATATATGTCGCTTACGAAATTTAAAACGTAAATAATTTCAAAACTAAATTTTTGGCGGTTATGCAAATTTCAGGGGTTCATAGCATTATTAAGGATAGTAATATCTTAAGTTTGACTTTTTGTCGCTTACGCCTTTTGTCAAATTACCGTCGATATATATTATATATACATATATATATATATATATATATATATATATATATATATATATATATATATATATATATATATATATATATATATATATATATATATATACATATATATATATATATATATATATATATATATA
>JANEYF010004579.1:0-22922 GCA_029963845.1 Rhamnusium bicolor | reverse complement strand
TGAGTACTTGATTCTGGCGGATACCCAAGGTGAACTTTTCATAATTGCGTACATCTCTGAACTGCATTTTACCTTCTACATAAATATCACAAATAAATTTGGATTTAGTTTTGTTTAGTCTTAAAAGTATAGATATGCAGTAGTTACATGCTTATATGGGACAAACTGTCAAAGTTTGCCTTTGATGCGTCATATTTAACGACACGCATTTTGGAGTTTCTGTTCTTTTTATTATTTTTAGTCCACTCAAAGGAACTATATACAATATAATCCAAACTCATTACTGCTTACAAATCTTCTAAATTATTGTTTAAGTTCAAGAGTTTAAATAAACTTTTTTGATACAGTTATTGTAGTTATATACAAGGTGTTTCATATTTAAAGTGGCATAATGTTATGAGAGATAGAGCACACTTAGCTGAGTTCAAAACTCCCCCATACTTACCCATGAATGTTTTTTAAATACAGGGCGTTTTATGGTTTTTGACTAAAAGTGTAGTCGGCCATATCTCTGGAACGGCTGTAAATATTTAAGTAATGTTTGGTATAAATATTACACTCTTTTTAATCTAATCCAAAGCATAATTTACTTTGGAAAAATTCTAGGACCGGACTCGATTTTTATAATGTTGCTCTCTGTGCCGGTAACATCACCTTATGTATCATTTTTTGGTAAATGTTAGCGAATGTTTAAAAAGCCAATGTATAAATAATGTCATAATGTTTTATGGCACGGTTAAAGTTATTATCGAATAAATTTTCAAAATATTAATATTTTGAATTGTACAAATAAGGCAAATGTCATTAATTTATTAATTTTACCTAAATATCGGACACTAATTAAGCATATAAATTTTAAATGTATTGACTCTATAGAGTCGTTATTTTGAAAGACTATTGTAATTTTAATTAATTGCGTCGTTCTGTTAATTAATTTGTTTCTTTTAGTTTATACAGTTTTTTTAGTGTTGTAAGCTATTGCTTAATAAGTTCTATTTTGGTTTTGTTTTGGCAAAATAACCTTCATCTTTAATTTATTAATGTTATTTTAAGTGTTAAATAACTGATTTTATTTGTGCTTGTTAACACAAGCCTCATTAATAAAGTTAATTTTTTTCCATGAATGAACTTAAAGAAACCTAAAAAAGCTACATACCAAAAAAAAAAATAAATAAATAATGAGCTCTTCTTATCAGTGTTAAATTTTTAGTCTCTTATTATGGTATTTATAATTTACATAATATGATTTATATAAATGTACATAACCGTGGTATTTTAAGCGACTCCAGCCCTGCATGAACCATTAATGTTTCAACAAATGTGTCTTTCTTGTCCAAAATAATTTATATGCTTAATTAGTGTAGGGTAATTAAATAAAATTGTTAAAATAGTTAGATAGTTAATTACCTAATTTCTAGTATTTAAAATTTGGTCATTCAATATTTTTTAAAAATTTATTGGAGAATAACCTTAAACGTGCCCGTCAAATCTTATGTCATAATTTTACACAAAGGTTTATTAACTTATTAAACGTTTACTAACATTTCCCAAAAAATGATATACATCGACACTCAGAGCAACATTACAAAAATCTCCGTCCGGTCCTGGAAAATTTTCAAGGTAAATTATGCTTTTGATTTGGACTAAAAGAGTATAATACTTGTACCAAAAAATACTGTCCAAATATTTAAAGCTGTTCCAGAAATATCGCCGACTACAGTTTCAGTCAAAAACCATAAGACGCACTGTATCTCAAAACGGTTAACATGCAAGGGTAACTTTGGAGGGGTTTTGAACTCAGCTAAGTGTGCTCTATTTCCCATTACACTGTCACATTAAATCTGAAACGTCCTGTATATCAAATGTATTTTTTTTTTCTGGTTTTTAGTAAATTTGTCAAAATTTGTGAAATTAAATTTGTTATAAAATATTTACGTATTTATTTCAATTACGACTCTGCAAACCGTTCTGGGAACAAGGGAAAATTCTTTGAAAAGTCTAGACCAGGGAAGCACAATTTTTCGTTTTCAATTCTCTTGTCTATAGTGGGCAGTGATTGTTGCGGCGAACGATTTATGACGTCACTGGGCAAAATTGATAGTGGAATATGTAAATGTGGACCGGATACAAACATGATTAATGATGTTCAAGCCACGTACACCAACAGGGCCGTATAGCCGGAACTAAGGGCAGAATGAAGCTCTGGCGTGTATGTAACAGGACTTTTTTCTTGTGCTTCCTGCTCAAGAACTTGCATTTTAAACTCAATGATAGTAGCGCGTAAGTGTCACAAATTGTCGCGAATTTAGTCCTTTTGGTATAATATGAACGAACAATTTTCAGATATTCTATTTTATTTAGTGAAGTATTATTTTATGTCGGAAATACTGAAATAAAACAGTTATTTACCTTTTCCTTGCAATTTTCTGCTGGTGAATGATTATTTATAATACATTATATTACTTACAACTTTTATGTTAAGTTTAATATACTGGGTTATTCGTAGTTACGGTGCCGTAGGGTTGTGAACTAGTTAATGATTCTCATTGTCAATTTCTCAAGAGTATTGAATCCGATGTTATAAATTTTTTGATTTTTAAATAATTCCATTTAAAAAATCAAGTGGGTTGAGATCTGGTCAACATGCAGGTCTGGTCCTCTACAAATCCAGTTTTATGAAAAACAAATGTATCACCTTCTTGCCGTTCTAGTAAAATGCATAAAAAATATTCATGCATATAAAAAAATTTTGCCTCTTCTTGATTGGGATATCATTAAGAATTTTAAGTTATTATCTAAAATTTGTTGATTTCCCAATATGGCTGCTCATATGTTTACTTTAAACGTATGGATAGTGGGTTACTTTATTGCCCAAAAATGTGCATTGTGAGAATTAAATATCTCTTGCCTGGTAAATGTTGCATCGTCCGTCAATAGAATATTATCTAGAAAATCTGGAATGGTGCATTCTTTCACGAATTACTTCACAAAAATCAACATCCAGAGCCCTATCTCTAGGTAACAGTTCTCGAACTTGGTGAATATAAAACGGATGTAACTGCTGCTGGTATTCTTAGGCCTCAGTTATATTTCTAGGTGGCAGGCGGCGGGTGATAGGCGACAGGCGATGTCACTTGTAGCTGTGGCGCATTGTTTTAAAGCACATCGTGGTTACAGTATGATCAGGTGACAGGAAACAGCACGGTGACATCGCCAGGCCGCCACCCGTATCTGTGAAATGCTACAGATTCGAGTAACAACACCCGTAGTTTTAAGCGACACTTCTACTGAAAACGTGTAAAATTTATATGCAATGTCAAAATACGTAATTTCTAGAAGTATCGTGAGGTTCTAATAAGTGAAGTGCAGACAAGACCTGCAATTTGGAATGATGCCGATCCAAACCACAAAAATTCTGATTTTATTGATAAGAAATGGCGCGAAATAGCGAAGGTTTTGAATAAGGAGGGTAAGTGATAAGTAATAATATAATAGTCTAGTTGTAGTTCTGAACGCCCTCTGAATTGAGACTGAAATTGCCCTCTTGCCTTCCTGCATGCGTATCTACACCCCCAATAAAGTATACACACTCATCAACTGACGCCTACCAACCATCACCCATCACCCGTCACCCGCCGCCTGCCACCTAGAAGTATAACTGAGGCCTTAGGATAGTGGTTTGGGAGGCATCTGTTCTGAGAGCTGATTATTGTCTACTACTATTGGTGGAATCTCCTCATACAAAATGCAATATTTTTCTTTTCCACATTTCTTAAATTTATTGGGCGCCCTGCATATCTTTCACTTGGTTTTATATTGCCGGTTGCCAAAGTCGTTCTGTTCTTAAAAACGGTTTTCTGTTCGGAAAATGTCGTGGAAATTGACATGTATTTTTGACTCAAACCATGAAATAATTTACTAACGCTGTAACATTTTGAAACCAAATTAACAGTAGATGTCAAATTCAGCCTAACATGTCAAATTATGTCATTCTTAATTTTTTGTGAAGCGAAAAAAATGCTAATTCTTGGGATGAACATGCCCAAATAAGAAATTTAAACAATATATAATAATATATACATTACATCGAGAACGGCTTGTTTTACCATATATAAAAAATAAGAATACCTCTTCTGAGCCTATTTGATTAAAGCATATTTTCCTTGTTTTTCTTTCTAAAGTTGAAAATAAAAGGAGGGAAAAGACTAAAAAAACTTGAAGAAGGGGGACAATTCCAGGCGGCACACTAGAAAACGAGTCCTACTGTATTTTATTCCTACCTAAAATTATAATTTGATATTTAAAATCGTTTAGAAGTAATTGAAAAACTGTTCATACTCCTTCTTTTTTTGTGTGCGATATTGGACTATGGTCTATATAACAAATTGCACTTTATTTTTTGTCTAATATTGGTGTCTGAATTATTGTCTCGTAATTACGAATCGCCCTGTATAATAATATATCATCTGTAGTGAAGTGTTCAGTAGCAGTATTATGCATTTATTTATGATTATTTCGCTTTACATAGAGTTGTTTGTGACAATTTGTATTTTTCTGTATAGGCCAATATTTTTCTAAAATCAATATTAAGTGCGATTTACTTAGACACCAGTATAATGTTCTAAAAGTACAAAATATTCAACAATTCGATAACCCAAAATTGCCAATATGTTAAAATTTTAAAGAGTTTCAGTATTTTTACTTGTTATAAATTTTCTAAACTCTAATTCATTATCGAAGATTTTTTATATTTCTACTACAAAAGCCAGATAACAAAATTTGAAAATATAACGTTTAGATATGAAGTAAAAAGACTCATTTAAAACATATTTATTTTAATACAATTTATTCATTTATTTTAATACAATATCTAACGGGATTAAGTCCCAATTACAGGATAAGGTGGAACCGTTGAGCGAAAGAATTAGCAAGAGGCGCAACCCATCGCGGGTCGAGATACTAGCAGGCACCGTATTTACCTGCGAATAACTTGAGGATTGTCATCAAGTTTTTTAGTGCCCTCAAGCTATTGGCAAAGAGATACAATATCTACCAAAATCCCAACCCACGACAGCCCGCGTCTCCCGCTAATTCCCCCACTTAACGGTGTAACAATAAATCTATATATAAGAATAGTATACATTACATTTAAACACTTAAATTATAAAAAAATATTTAAAACTGAAAGTAAAACATGTGTTCCAAATCTATGAATAATATTAATAAGATTAAAAGAATAATTTAAAACATAAGTGAAGTGGGAACGTACAATAAAAACTCAAGTGTTCACTTTAAACGTTTACTATGATCTGATTTCTACAAAGAAATTTCTACTCTTTTATAATAAAGTTTTATCTTTTAATATGATACCCATAAGGAATATTATAGCATAGGTGTTACGTAGATCTTTCATAGAAATATGATAAGATAAGAAATGTCTCTACTTGGATACCAATATAACTCATATAAGAGTAAATAACATTACAAGAGCTGGTAAGTTATATAGATACGACAAACAATTTTTTAATAGATTGAATAGAACAAAACAATATATCAAGTCTCTCTTCATACATATAATAACTTTGAATCATTTGATATAGAGGTGAGGCAGTAAGTAAATTAGTACGGGCTGTTGAGAACTGTAATGCCTTGAATTAATTCTTGGTACATGATATAAAATTCTTGATATAATTGATTCAGAACTTATTATATTGTTAATAATTATGTGCAGAAATATAATCGAATACATGATACGTCTCTGATATAAACTATTTAATGAAAATTTGGTCAGGTAATCATCCTGGGGTGTACCCCGAGGCGGGTAAATACCATAAGTAATAAAATATAAAGTTTTGAGATCTCCGATATGTTCCTCGAATGACAATTTGGAATCAAAGGTAACGCTAAGATCTTTAAATTGTGTAACCCTATTTAACACGATGTTGTCAAGCTTATAGTCAAACATTTCAGTACTTTTACGCTGAGAATAGGTCATGATATTACATTTATTGATATTTAAAGGTAGATAATTATTTTAACATCAAGTATTTAAGAGGGCTAATCGAACCAGTCTTTGTAAGGTAATTTTTCAAAATTTATTTCTTCCATACGGTTTGGTCAAATTACACCAAATTTGGAGAATCAGTAGTTGAAAGTGTACTAGAGGGTACATGTATATCTATTCTTATTAATTTTCCTTTATGTAGGGAAAATTTGTACTGTAAATATAAGTGAAATTTGAACGTGATTAGCTCCTGAATTATGATATCTATAGGTAAAATTCATACATGTCTTCTAGAATGAATCTTCATAATTATGCTCAGCAAGTTTCAAACTTTTATTCCGTACTATTTGGTTAAAATGAATTTTCTAAATAAGTATCTTTGTCAATACAAATCGGGAAGTGTTACCTCTATCGGGAATCGCACCTCAATGAAGTCGGTGAATAAAACGTCCAGTGAAGGTATAGTCAAGAGCAAAATTATTCAGCGGCGCATGTATAAATACTTTCTAGAGAGTGACACAGCTATCCGAAGCTTTTTCCCGACTAGGCCCCTTAACTTATTCAAATTATCTTGCAATTTTATGCAATTTGAAATTGACTTGATTTCAGTATATATTTTAAAATGATCAGAATATAGTAAGTAATTGGTATCAAATAATTGTGTTATATTATTAATGAAAATAACGAAGGATAACGGCCCAAGAATCGAACCATGTGGAAACCCATGATTGCTAAAACTTTTCTGATTTAAAACACCGGTATTGAACAAATTGAAATCTATCATTGAGATAGGATCTAAGAAGTTCCAACAAAGCTGTAGACGTACCAAATGCATCTAATTTTGACAGTAACAATTTGTGGTCAAGCCGATCGAAAGCTTTAGAGAAATCAATATACACGACGTCTACATAATTTCCCTTATCTAATACGTCAGAAATATATTGTGTATTTTCCACAAGGTTCGAAGTAGTGGAGCCCCAGTCATAAATCCGTGCTGGTGTGGAGATATCAAATTTTCAGTGTGGAAGTAAGGAAGTAAAGATGATCATGAATAATTATTTCAAATACTTTGCAGAAATTGCAAATAATAGCGATTGGCCTGTAGTTATTAATTTCATTAATGTTTCCTTTCTTAAGAACGGGACATATTCTTGATTCTTTCCGTAACTGGGGAAACTTACAACACTTTAGCATAAAATTAAATATATTATACAGGGGTTTGGTGAATATTATTGAACAATCTTTTACTAATAAGGCGGGTATTAAATCTGGGCCTATGGTAAAATTACCTTTAATTTTGTTTATGGCTTTAATTTCATATATATATATATATATATATATATATATATATATATATATATATATATATATATATATATATATATATATATATATATATATATATATATACCGGATGAGTCACGAATTGCGCTCGCCCCGATATCTCCTAAAATATTTGGAATAGAAAATTGAAATTTCGAGGGCTTATTATACGACTAAAATGCCATCTTTTCAATAAAAAATCAAGTTTGGTGCACATCCGGTTTGACCGGAATCTAGAGGAAATTTTGAATACAATACATCCATTTTGGTCACTTTTTGATAAACATTAAAAATTTTATTAAAAAATCTATTTCTGAATCCAGAGTGCTGTGGTGCCCAAAATATATTTTAGTTTGTGTGCTACGTAACTATAAAAATAAAAAGAGCAATATGATTGCATTACTTAATTGTCTAGAGGCGTTTAAAATTTTTAAATGTGATTTTTACCCACTAACTCGGTTTTTTTAAATGGGAAGTTAATCGTCCACCAACATTTTTAAATACCCCATTTTCATACGAATCTAATGATACCAAAATTTTGAAAATCCGCTCAGAAATATTTGAGATTTCAGCCAAAATACAATGCAACCAAGCTTTTAGAAACATGCGGCTAATAGATTAGTGGGCTTTGGAAACTAAAATGACATATTTCTGTTTAAAATCTGGTAACCTAATAACATTGGAGAAATCATAGTAGCCATTGAATGTAATAAAACAATATATTTTGGGCACCACAGCACTCTGGATTCAGAAATAGATTTTTTAATAAAATTTTTAATGTTTATCAAAAAGTGACCAAAATAGATGTATTGTATTCAAAATTTCCTCTATATTCCAAAAATGTAAAAATATATAGGGTGTTTCATTTAAAAATCGAAAGTTGTGGGCATTTCCGGTCGAACCGGATGTGCACCAAACTTGATTTTTTATTGAAAAGATGGCATTTTAGTCGTATAATAAGCCCTCGAAATTTCAATTTTCTATTCCAAATATTTTTAGGAGATATCGGGGCGAGCGCAATTCGTAACTCACCCGGTATATATATATATATATATATATATATATATATATATATATATATATATATATGTATATATATATATATATATATATATATATATATATATATATATATATATATATATATATATATATATATATATATATATATATATATATATATATATATATATATATATATATATATATATATATATATATATATATATATATATATATATATATATATATATGTATATATATATATATATATATATATATATATATATATATATATATATATATATATATATATATATATATATATATATATATATATATATATATATATATATATACATATATATATATATATATATATATATATATATATATACATATATATATATATATACATATATATATATATATATATATATATAAAGTATTGCTATTAAAGTTCTCTTTGAACGTATTATCTCATGTGTTACTTAGATTTTCCGTGGAAAATGCATCGGAAAAATAACTGGTGAAGGCATTAACAATATCATTTGGTTTGTCTAACTGGGTGTCATTATAATTCAAACTGGATGATACAGTTGTTGAATTAGACTTAGAGATCAAAACTTCTTAGGATTACTGCATAATTCATCCTCAATGGAATTAATTTAAGTAATTTTTGTAAGCTACTTTGATAAGTGATTTTACCGCCGATCTAATTTGTTTAAAGTTATTGCAATTGGACTTTTTATACGTGTTCAGGAGTTTATTTTTTAACCTAATCTAATTAATTATATTTTTGTCGAACCATGGAGGATACTGTTTAGAAGAATATCGTAAAATTCAGTAACCATATCATCCATATCTGTGAAATTAGAGAGCCCCGACCAATCAGTATACATAATATCGTGATAAAGTACATTAAAATTGCACTTTTTATAATTAAGATTACTTCTGGAACTAAGTGGAAATGAATCATTTTTACTATTTTCAAATTTAGAATTAATAATAAGTGCCGGGTGATAGGCGCCTTCATTTAGAAGATTATCATCAGCTCGAGACATAGTGCAGCATTTATCATTACTATATATTAGATCTAAAATCCTATTATTTTTGTTTAAATTGTGATTTCTCTGCTCCAGATTTAGGAATTTTGCCCAATTATTTAGTGATTTAATTAGGGGACTGTTACTATTGGAAACGTAATTTGGAATGTTAAAGTCACCCATAATTAAAATATTAGCATCTAGTATGCATTATAGCGATTCAATAGCATCAAAAATTGGGTCATAGTTATCATAGCTGGTGTTCGGAGGAATATAAAAAACAATGACGTACAAAATATTTCCTAGAAAGTTAATTTTTACGCATAAAATGTCAAAAGTAATAGTTCAACAAACGTATCGCAGGTAAAGTTGAGATCAATTTGACATGGTTTTAGTGACGAATTTTTTATTTAAAAAATTATAAACACTTTACTTGTCTAATTTTCACTTTATTTGTTATTTTACAACTAGTTTCATCTTATTCGGACATTTTCAAGTAAACTGTCCGTATAGGACGAAACTAGTTGTAAAATAACAAATAAAGTGAAAATTAGACAAGTAAAAAGTGTTTATAATTTTTTTAAATCAAAATGGATTTTCACAAAATAACTTCATCTTCAATCAACTTTTTGACGAATTTTTTGCTACGATTACGCCTCCTCTCCTTATTTTATTCGTAGAAATATAGCTTCAATCATTTCGAAAAATTTCAAAACGTACACTATTTATATTATTGTTTAGCCAGGATTCAGTAAATGCAATCATGTCATCTTCTGTAGCAGCACAGGAATTCATAAAAATCCTGTGTTTTAGTGCAGTCCGCGAACATCTTGGTAATAACAAGTGAGGTTGGGTTTATCAGAATGCTTAAATACAGGCGTTGGTAAAGTGGTACTATCAACTGATTGCTATGGACTTTCTAATATATTTAATTTAAAAATTTCAAGATATTGCCTATATGCGTAACATTTGTTAATTTAAAAACAAATTAAGTTTCTCTTCTTGATAAAAGTTAAAATATAGAGTGGAATGAGAAATAATATTAACTGAAAATTTTGTGTTAATTATTATTTACTAAATTATATCATTGACCCTAAGGGGTATTTCCACTATATAATTTCAATTATTCTGTTCTCTGAAGCCATTAATGTTTATTACATTAAGGTTTACAAGTTTCCTTACTTTGGATTCTTTAAATGTGCTGGCTACCCTGATGAGCTAAGGCAAGCAGAAACACGTGTCGGTAGATATTTTAAAGTTTTTTAAAGTGAGTGTCAACTGGTGAGTACCTTGTGTTTTATTTGTTTTTGGTTTTACTAGACAGAATAGTTGAAATTAAAAATAACATTATTGAGTCAGTTGTACTGAACATAATGTGCATATTATCTTTTTTGTAATCCAAATTTCAGCGTTTTGGCAAATAGCCGGGAAAATAATTGTTTGAAAAGATATATGTTATACTTATCTGTGATAAGATTTGTAAAAGTTAGTAAATAATAATTAACAAAAAATTTTCAGTTAATTTTACTTTTCATTCCACTCTAACATTTGTTAACCCATACAGCACGATATTGGTCATCTTCCTTTTTAAATGGACTGATCAAAGATAAAATACATTTGTTCAAGAATTATCGATCTTGCTGCAGAAAGTAGTCATTTATATACAATCTTCAGGATGTTTCAAAAGAATTGTATTAGAATGATGTATTGGAAGGCTATTAGACTGATAGAAAAACCCTCGAGCATCTTATTTTTGCACTTTTACACTGGAATTATCTTAACAATAGATAATCATGATGTGCGATTTTATCTATGGCTGATTATGCAATTTTATTAATTTCCACTGTAGACCAAAAATTTATCTAGCAATTATGAAACATTCAGGAATTTAAGTTGTTAAAGCGGTTGACAGTTACAGCATATATACGGTGTTCTATATTTCGCCTCTAAAACAGAATAATAAATAAACAGATAATAAATTTGAATGCAATATTTGCAATATATATTTCGAAAAACCAAATTTGGATACGACAAACTATCAATATAATTATTTTTGTAGGTCAGCTTAACTTTCCTTTTTTAAGTTTCTTCTCCGTATAAATCTTACCATGGATAAATATTGGAATGAAACAGTTCCTGTACTACAGTACAACCAATAATACCTTTTTATGTATTATAAATAAAAATGAAAATGAAAAACTAACAGATTTCGTATTGAAACAATATTAAAATTTCTTCAAATTATTTTGTACACTTAGGTCAGTTTTCAGACGTGTAAAGGTGGCGCGTAGAAAATGAAAATGAGCGAAGCATCACAATTATATATCGTGAAGTTAAAGACATAAGCCAGAAGACTTTGTTAAAGCAGGGCTAAGCTTGAAAGCATCTCTCTAGGTAAAATTACTTTCCATTACTGCTAAAACGTGGGAAAATGGGATAACATAAGTTGGAACTGATTTCTGAACGCTAGCCTGACTGCATTATTTTTATTACTTCGTGGTTGTTATCACTGATATTGCATTTAAAGAGATTAGAGTCAGAATTATAAAATTTTATAGTACGGTGTATTGAAATAATAGATACAATGAAAAAAATCAAATGGTTTAACATGGAGCTCATTTGATCGGGTGCATTTTTATTTGTGGTCATAACAAAGTAACAAATCTTCCTTCAAATTAATAAATCTGGGATACATTGAACGTAATTGACTAATATTAACATTTACTTAAAGATTCTTCTAAAATTGAAAAACCTCCATTGCATATTTTAAATAATTGAAGGGGTGGATGGATAAAGATGTTAACCGACATTGTTTCAAACATCCTGTTCAATAAATGTGTTGTGATGTTACAACTTATCACCAATGTTTCGTTACATTTATATGATTAGATGCTTAGATAACGAATGGATAAGGAAGCCAAGAAACAATATAACTCCGTGTCTTTGGTGAATAAAGGTAAAAACGTTTTTCTGACAAATTTGCAATTTGCTAATTGACGCCATTATGCATCCACCCCTTCAATTATACTTACTTTCTTGAGCAGACATTTATGCAAATTTATTGGTTATTTATTAACGCATTTTACAAAATGAAAAAGAAAGTATTCATAATATAGTCACGCCCTCTGGACATTTAAAGTAGACGTAGCTATACATATAAAGTAGATTTTACAGTTACTCTTATATCATGCTTATAAATTAAAACATTGGTATCACAAATAGAATCATGTATTTAGGAAGATCCAGAACTCAAAGTGTAATAATTGTTACAGTAGAATCTGATAGGTCATTTACATAAATGACAATGGAAAAGGCCTTAGCAGAGATCCTTGTGGAATTTACATTTAAGCAACCCTTAAATCCCACTAAATAATATACTTAACCCTCCTATTCAATAGGCTTAATTTTTGATCCTTTGTAACTCGAGCTGACTTATATGCATGTCCATTGTTCGTATAGAAACGCATTGATCAAATCAGACTTTAGAAACTGTAACAGGATTTAATCCAGCGGGTTGGTGATAAAATCGAATAAGTAATGTAATGAAATGGTAACCGAGCCTTTTTACTAATGTCTTACATATTGTAATTTCATTCAGCCTGCACCTCCTGAATTGACCATACAAATAAAGATCTTTTTTACTTTATGGTGAAAATTTATTGTTTATTTATTTATTTGTCTTCACAAACAATTAAACCACATTTTTGTAAGGCATTAGATGACCATTGGTAAAATTCTTATACCAGAATTATTTATAATTTTTATACCTATACATTTTATATTTATTCTTATACCAGAATTATTTATAATTTTTATACCTATACATAACATAATATATTTTTAAATTAAATAAGCTACCCTTAAATTAGTAAATTTGCGTATAGCTAAAATTTAAAATTTATTAGAAAGTAATATTATTCCAAATACAATATAGAACTTGACAATTAACCCTATGATGTATCCTTTCATGTTATTATAACAGGACTGTTAAAACTCTTATACAATCAGAAACGACCTTTTGAAAAATCTTTATTTCTAATTGGCTGCAACTCATAACAGCCCTATTACAAATAATGTAAGAAGATATATCACAGGCCTGCATCTAGACTTTCGTTAATTATTCTCAGGTAGATATGCATTTGCATAAAATACAATTTATTTAATATTAGGCATCTATTTACTTATGGCGTAATTAAATTTTATCATTAGATTATTTTTTGTTACTGTATGAAATATTGGTGTTTTGTGAGTCTTGCTTGCAACTCATTTGCGTTGTACCTACATACTAAGCATTACGTTTTTTAATTTTGTTAACTGCTATATTATTTACCTTTATTTTTCAAAAATTAACTAACGTATTTTGTACTGTCCTGTATAAAAGATTTTTTTCATAGGGAAGGCATGTGTGTGATTGTATTAAAGTTTAAGGACCATTAGTATTCTGTCGCTTCCTGACTTATTTATTAAAACACTGTGAACGTGAAGCGATTTACAAAACCTGCATATTCTCCTCTTCTTGTTCCGGCCCTGATATCGGTAATACAAAGAGATCGTTCGTCGGTAAAAAGGCATTTTGCGCAAGCACGATTGTAAATTTATCCAAAAACTTTGTGTTAGCTAAGAGCAACCGATCCTAAATCAGGATAATACTTAATGTCGACGATAATACGGGACTCGGCCTAAGGACCTCGAGATACACGCGCACATCCTATAAATTTGGTTATTTAAAATACACTTTCTGCCAGAGTATACGAGGTTCTAGTTTAAATTTATATTTTTTTGGTGGATAGACGGGACTCTCGATGATGCCATGCAGCGAGAATAAGCTGAATTTATGCATAGGGTGGGTCAAAGACCGATGGGAAACTAGAACTTGCGTGTTAGCCGACTTTTTTAATTAAAATTGATGATGTAATATGATGTAATGTGAGCGGTTATTACAGAGAAATAATTACCATACCATTTTAAATGTAATTAAGTCAACATACATATTATTAGTGATTTAGTTGAATTAAGTGGCATTTAATAGATACGAAGTCCAGGTTAAAAAAACCGATGTATTAAGAGGGACGTTATGAGAATTTTAACTAAAAAGTGATGACAGATGACAACATAACAATACGTAAATTAGATAACTCCCAAATCCAACGGAGTACATCACATGATGTCTAATTTCCATGAAATCTAATTCCCACTCGATCTAAATACCCCGAAAATATTTTCCCACGAGATCCAGCGCATCACTCTGTATATTTGTTCGGCTTTCCGATTGTGCTTTATCATGGACGCGTACTTAAAGATTCCGAAAAGAAAGTCCCATGAGATCTTAATCTCACGAGATCTAATTTCAACCAGTTTACTTTATCACTTTCTGAATAGGATAATTTAAAGGCCCCACGAGATCTAAAAACCCGAAATGTAAATCCCACAAGATCTAATTCTCATGAGATCTAATTGTGACGTTTTCACATATAACGTCCAGAGACGTACGTATATTTTATAAATTCAATTTATACCCGTTAAAATTTTAAATTTACTTATGATTTGTCACCAAAATTGTGAATGTAGGTTGTATACAGATCGAGCCAACCCATTAGATACATGACTAGTGATATGTGCAGTTTACAGTTGCCAATTTGAATACGAAGTCCGAACGAAAGTTAACGATTGCGTCCGAGCGCTTGCCCAGAGCAGTGAGGAACAGAACAGACAACAAGAAAACTAAGGAAAGCAGTATTGCCAACCCGTGGGAATACTCCCATATCGTGGTATTTTTGTAATGGAATGGGAAAAGGGAGGAACATTTTCAAAATGGGAATTTCCTCACAACCAAAATTATATTTTTTACCCATTGGTGGTAGTTATAATCGCGTAATAATCTTTCACCCTAGTCGGAAATGGCATTTAAATTCAAAGGACCTTATCACCTTCGACCAACTTATTTGTAGGATTTTCAATCCGATCCTAATTAAACTATATCTATCCCTGTTCTTCTAAATTGTTTAAATCAGGACGGAAAATTAGTGGGCATCTATGTTAGGATTGACTAACATTTACGGAAGACCCCATGGCAGAAGAATCAATTGTCGTAATATTTGCTATCGCTGCTAAATCAAAATTAAAAAAAGTGTTTTACACGAATAAAATAGACACTAAAATGTGGAGTGATACAGGTACACAAGACTTGAGGTGACTGATAGAGATTCTGGATCACCAAACAAAAAACAGAAAAAAAACTTCGAAGATAAATGAGTGTCCATGGGCAAAAAAAGACTGACAACCCAATAAAAGCATGGTAAATTGGTAAAACAAATATTAATTTAATGCATCCTTTAACTTGTTTTCCCTTGAAAAAAATTTATCTTGATAGCGAGTTCTCAGAATTGTTTAAAAGAACCGCCAGAAAGCGGTGCATTTTTGAGAATCTTTGCTTTTATTTTACAAACATTGGGAAACTGGAAATTTTAGCTATCATGTGGAAAAAATGGGAAATTTCGACCGAAACTGTGGGAATTTCTATGAGAAATTGTTGGCAACACAGAAGGAAAGCAAATTTTAGTATCGCTAAAGCTGCCGTGCAAAGTGTTGCCTGTTCTTCCAAAGAAATCTATGCGTATTAACGTATTTACTAAAATTATCTGAATGTGTCACAATTTGATGTCATTTATACAGATTTTTCAAAGACTTTCGATAGACTAGACCACGGATTACTACTGCAGAAGTTTTATGAGGTTGGACTCACTGATGAATTGCTGAAATTTTATGATTGATATCTAAGCAACAGATACCTTAACGTGCAGTACCGTGGTTTTAAGTCTGCCGAAATAACAGCAAGCTCGGGTGTCCCCCAAGGATCTGTTCTTGGCCCACTTTTGTTTATTGTCTTTATAAATGACATCATCTCTGGACTCAGCTGCAAAACTCTGTTATATGCTGATGATCTTAAACTGTACACCTCTATTTCTAACTTAGATGACTGTATTAAGCTGCAAGAAGATCTTAATAAGCTAAATTTTTGGTGTGAAAAAAATGTTTTAACTCTTAACGTTAGTAAATGTTAAGTATCACTAAAAGGATGCACTCTCTTCAATATGAATATACAATTAAAATGTTGATTTAACGAGATGTAGTACGTTCAAGAATTTAGGAGTCATATTCGATTCCAAATTGACTTTCACTGACCATATAAATGAAATAGTAACAAGTGCATACAGAAATCTAGGATTTACAATAAGGAACGAAAAACAATTTGTAGATTCTGCTACACTAGAGTTACTTTTTAATGCCTTTGTTAGGTCAAAATTGGAGTACGTCTCGGTAGCCTGGAATTCAGGTTACGAGAATCACAAAGTTAGAATTGAGAAAATCCAGAGAAAGTTTGTAAAATATATGTGGTATAAATCTGCTGGTGTTTACCCCCGAATGATATTAATCACGCTGATTTGTTACAGAGGTATAATATAAGTAACTTACATACTCATCGCAAATGTTATTCTTTAGTGATATTATATAAAATTGTAAATAACCTGATTGACTGCGTTGAGTTAGTTAGCTGTTTATATTTTCATGTTCCTAATTTTCAGACTCGTTCAAATAGTTTATTCTATTTACCTGCACCAAGAACAAATGTACTAAAATTTTCACCTTTACATATTATGTGTTCGAACTACTCAACATTACATAACAGCATTGATATTTTCAATTGTAATATTAACATTATAAAAAGTCATGTCCTTTCTCTTAATTAAAAAAGGGTGTTTGATTTAAATACCTAAATCAACTGAGAGTTTTACACCAGCTAAATAATATTGTATTATATTGAATTAGTATTATGTTAATTAGTATTATTGTATTACTGTAGTATCATTGTTATTATTGTAATTATTGTAATTTTATTAATATTTAGTTTTTTCCTGTCCTGTAATTGGATTCGTCTGTATATGTAGTTGTAGCTATAAATAAATAAATAAATAAATAAATAAATAAATAAATAAATAAATAAATAAATAAATAAATAAATAAATAAATAAATAAATAAATAAATAAATAAATAAATAAATAAATAAATTTCAGTGTTTCTTCCTAGACGCCACAGACAATAAAAATTAAAATTGTGAAAAATATCAGAACAACACACATTCAGATATTAATTTTAATTCAAAACAAAAAATAATTCAAAAACATAAATTAATATTCTCATAAAGAAAAATAATACCAACTACTTTAAAAAACTAAAATAATACGTAAGTAAATAAATAAATAAATCAAATTAGATGTTCAAAAATACCTCTTTCTTGAGCAAGGCAATACTGTAAGATGCATATACCGTTAGTTATGTATCTAGGGAGTTGACTCTGTATAAAGTATTTATTATTTTGTTATATGATAGATATTAATAATGGAATTTATCGATAAAATGTTACGTATTTCTACAATAATATAATTATGTATATGTATTTAAAAACATGAAACTAAAATATTACTTTAATACCTAAAATTGTTTCATATGAATAAAATGCTTTTGTTGATAAATCAATTTAAGTCTGTATAAAGAAATATACAACCACCATAAAAAAATAGATAGATGTATTTACCGGGATTTTCAAAATTGTAATTTACTATAAGATAAATGCATACGGATTTCAATTTCATGAACTTTGATTAAAATTGATTTTAATTTGTATCCGATTCAGTGATGATTGAGAAAACTGTTTAATACTTTATTATTGTTATTTATCAAAAAAACTTATAGTTTTTATAGTATAGTATATTATAGTTGTCCTTACGTCTCTGAGTGCTTAACACGTAATGTATTACTTCAGTATATACGGCAACGTCGCATTTTTAGATTTCGTGGGATTTAGATATCACGAGGGATTTTAAAATTGGTGTATTTAAATATATTACATGATAAGACACTGTCGGAAAGCTGAATAGATGTACAGGGTGATGATTTAAATTTCATGGGAAAATGGCATAGGAGTTTTAGATTTCGTGGGAATTAGGAGTCGTGGGAATTAAATCTCGTGGGACTTTTTTTATCGGCCTACATAAAACTTATTCGGAAACTCGAACATATATACAGTGTGGATTTAGAATTAGATCTCGTAGGAATTAAGTGTCATGGGAATTAGATCTCATGAAACGTCCCCATCCAAAGTCGGAGCTGCACGAGCGGGGATTACACTTATAAATAAACGCGGACACAAACCATTTCTTTCATCTTTGCCAGGGTCGAATCCGAGTTTTGAATCCTAAAGTCGGCAGGCAGTAAACCGGTAGCGTCAATATGTCTAATTAATCTTAATTTTTTTATGGTTTATTCTTATTTAAAGTTGAAGTCTCGATACATACAGCGCTCTGAAGTGAATACAGTCGATCTATCAAATGTTTGCGAATTAATTTTCCATTACCGCGTTCATTAGATCTTGTGGTTTTAGAGTGTGCATGCTGTTAACGATAACCCTCATCCTTAATTCAATACCGGTTACTCTATCGATTGTACAAACAGTCGTTTCTATATTATGAAAGTTTTACAGCTGTCAACTCATGTTATGGGATGTCTTCTATCAGCATCTTCGGTAATGCTTCATAACCTGATCTGCGTAGCAAGAATACTTCATCTCTTAGAGATGTTGACACAAAGCGAGTTGCACTTATGCGCAGGTTCGCGGTTTACACATCAGGTGATCAGATCATTCTGTAATTCCTACGTAACCTAAGTAAGCTTGGCTTAAGAGTACCAACCACATTGAAAAATTATCCATTTGAGAGCGTTAAGTTCTCGACAACTGGAAGGCAAGCTAAGTAAATTAAGAAAAATTTTTCTTAATAGAACAATGTTCAAGGGACTGCCCTCAGGAAGTCAATTTTTGAAATTTTCACGAAAAGTATCAAAAAAAGAATTCCGAAAATATCGTGATTTTGGATGTTTTCGGATTAAATAAAAAAATTAGACATATTTTCAAAAAAGTGTCTTCTGAGGGTAGTACATTGAACATTTGTCAATCGAAAAAAAATTTCTTTCAACAAAAGTAACCATGTTAGTCATGGGACGTCGAGACCCGAACCTCTACCAACACCAAATTACTATGCTGATATATCTATATATCTTATTTTTGACGTTATCCGAAGAGTCCATTTAATACCTTCAGCTGATTAGTTTTTAAATTATTCACCTATTAAACACAGTTAAGCAGTTCACTGAAAATTTTCGTTGTGGATTAAAGAAATGTAAATGCACAAAATCGAAAACTATTAGTGCGATAATTATGTTGTTAGTTTAAAAAAGATAATCCCGTATGCTATTAATGTACATCCCGTTTCTGTTATTTCATGTCAGAGTTTCCTCTAAAATACATGATGCAATCACGCTCCACCTAAATTTCATTAGATTATATTTTACGTGACATTACAAACGTAACCTCATTTACTTAGCGAACTTTTCGTTAAAACTCTTGCTGTTTTAGATAATCTTTTACCAAAAACTGTAGTACTAGTTTAATAAAGGGATAAGAATTGTGTAAATTTACATAGTAAAAGTTCAGATTGAAATATGACTGTATTACTTTTATATACAACTTACATTTACCAGAGATTGTAAAAAATTGTATTATGTTAATAAAAAAATATAGTAAAATTTATAAAATTGCTCCAAGAAAAGGTGCCAGTTTGAACAGATTACATTTTTATTCTCAATGTTCCATGTCACAACAAATAGCACTAATTATATCGTTATAATATAAAGTTATTAATATATGTATGTAATACAAAATATAATAAAAAAGTGTTCAAAATAGATTTTTTAGGGACCCGTCCTAAAAATCATGCAGTACTAGACAATTTTTAGGCGAAAAATACTTTTTTGCATGACTAGTCTGAAAAATGTTTCATTATAGGGCTAACCCAGAACATAAATATATGAAGTATTTATTAAAATTTGTAAATTTGTAAATTTGTAATTATTAATTAGGTACAATTGAACAATTATGTGCCGTTAAAAAAAACGATGTTAGGACTAAGAATATTAAATTTTCTCTCTAAAATGCTATTTTCTTCGCGATATCCATTTTATTCTGAAAGACGTTTCTATACATCCGTCAGCTACAGTTTGAGATTTCCAACCTCTATATATTTTCAAATTACTGATATCTGCACCCGCATCTACCTAAAACATAGCAGAACTACGACGGAAACAATATCCGGTGAATTGCTCCGAGTTCGTTAGTCTTAGTCATTGTGTAATCCTACTCGGAATCTTCCTAAACCTATGGATGTAGATGGGTTGCCCTGTGCAATATCCCCAGTATACGTGAAGAGTTGGTTATGTGAGGGTTTCAGAGCTACGTATTTTCGATTACAACTCAAAACCAATCATTTCCACCAATAACAATTATCATTCATCAAGTCGTGGGGTAAATCTTTAACATGGTCTCACCGTTGACACTTGAAATCTACAGTTTTACATTCTTTTCAAAACATGGTTCGGTCCGCATATGAACCATGGTTTTCTGGATAGAAGAATACGCCACTGTCCGTCACACCACCAAGCCGATAATATAAATCTTAAAGTATTTCAAATTAGGCAAACAAATTTGTGTGGATATAAATGTTAATATTTCTATTTTCTGGTATTTGTTATTGATAATAAAACATACAATAAAAAAAACAAAAATTAGTATACATCGACTGTTAGTATTTTACTCTCCTTAGCACCCTTTTTTTCTCACAGCCAACAGTCCTTATGACACCCGTATCTAGAACGAGTGTATGAAACGCATTTATTATCTCGACTGGCTTTGCAAAATTTAAAATATTCCCATCGCCCACACTTTCCTTCTACCAATCAACTTTCGCTGATCGGTTAGTAAATAACTACATATATTCCCGTTATGATAATTTGCCTAAAGTACAGAAACTGTATTCGAAAGAATACTATTGTATTTATAACAACACGTCAATCTAAACATAATAAATATAGTTTAAAAAAACTAAAAAACAAGCTTTTAAAGCACATCAAACTAAAAAGTGAAAAATAATTATTAATATAAACTGAAAACAATAATGAACGAAAAATACTAGTATTATTGTGAAATAAATATAGTTTAAAAAAACTAAAAAACACGCTTTTAAAGCACATCAAACTAAAAAGTGAAAAATAATTATTAATATAAACTGAAAATAATAATGAACGAAAAATACTAGTATTATTGTGAAAAAAGCGTGGGGTGCTCGATATACGAAAAATATTGCACAAAGCACCCCACGCTTTTTTCACAATAATACTAGTATTTTTCGTTCATTATTATTTTCAGTTTATATTAATAATTATTTTTCACTTTTTTAGTTTGATGTGCTTTAAAAGCGTGTTTTAGTTTTTTTAAACTATATTTATTTTTAACTTTTTAGTTTGATGTGCTATGAAAGCGTGTTTTTTTAGTTATTTTAAACTATATTTATATTGCTTATTGATGCTGATATTATAACATATTACGATCCAACAGATATTTCTGAAAAAAAAAAAAAATTTTATTTCAGCCGTGAGGTTCGAACTCACGCCGGAGGAGTCTGTCGTTTCGCGTCGACTGCCTTAACCCACTCGACCACCGGGCTAATTAACAATTATGGAATCTACTGACATATTAAGCCTTTGCTTTCACGCAGGGATACGTGAGGAAAGGATTGGCGATCCTGATCAGGATAATGATATAAACTTATCAAATTATTGTATTGTTACCGGTTCTTAATAAGTGTACAAAGTTTCAATTAAATCTGCCCGTTTAAAGTGGGTTAAAATCGAGTCCAAAGAGTCGGTTACAAACAAACAAGCAAACAAGCAAACAAACAAACAAGCAAACATACAAGTGAAGCTAATAAAAGCGTGTTAAAAAGCGTGGGGCGCTTTGTGCCATATTTTTTCGTATATCGAGCAATCCACGCTTTTTTCACAATAATACTAGTATTTTTCGTTTATTATTGTTTTCAGTTTATATTAATAATTATTTTTCACTTTTTAGTTTGATGTGCTTTAAAAGCTTGTTTTTTAGTTTTTTTAAACTATATTTATTTTTCACTTTTTAGTTTGATGTGATATGAAAGCGTGTTTTGCAGTTTTTTAAACTATATTTATATTGCTTATTGATGCTGATATTATAACATATTACGATCCAACAGATATTTCTGAAAAAAAAATTTTTATTTCAGCCGTGGGATTTGAACTCACGCCCGAGGAATCTGTCGTTTCGCGTCTACTGCCTTAGCCCGCTCGACCACCGATCTAACTGACAATCATGGAATGTACTTACATATTAAGCCTTTGCTCTCACGCACAGGATACGTGAGGAAAGGACTGGCGATCCTGATCAGGATAATGATATAAACTTATCAAATTATTGTATTGTTACCGGTTCTTCGTAAGTGTACAAAGTTTCAATTAAATCTGTCCGTTTAAAGTGGGTCAAAATCGAGTCCAAAGAATCGGTTACAAACAAACCAGCAAACAAGCAAGCAAACATACAGATGAAGCTAATAAAAGCGTGTTAATTATAAAT